>CM076578.1:20360035-20923971 GCA_034641835.2 Pinus albicaulis | reverse complement strand
TTAACTCTTCATCCTGTCTTTTCTTTTGCGCTCAGCTGGTGTCTTCACCTCCTTTTCTGGGCCGATTTGCTTTGATCTGTTTATCCTTGTTTGCATTCGGTTCTCGTCCAGAGGGACAGCAGTTATCTCGACTTTGTCCTTTCCTTTGGAACGGCAATTCCTCGTTTTCTTCTTTTCCTGTACAGAAAATAACCATTATTAGTGGTTAAGTCTTGCATATCAATTTCCACATGTTTTGTTATAGTTCCTTATTACTTTCCAAATTCATGATACAAAAAGGTTCACAAATTCTACTAAAAAGCCACTGAAATAATCATAAAAAACATACCTTTTTAGTACTCCACACACCCCCCTGCTTACCTTGTTTCATGTCCTCATGAAAAAATTGTAGTTGACATGCAAGGCAGTGAGAGAATATGCTGGAGAAGGAGTCTCATGTGGAGGCCTACAGCCATGATGAGTGATTAGATAGTCAAAGAACTGACCTGTTTGCCCCTCAGGTATCTCATACAGGGCTTGGTATCCGGGTGCAGGGTGCCAAATAATTGGAGTGCGAAATCTATATCCTAACCAGGATGACCCTGCTTTCAGAATGCTTTCGCCATAGAGGTTCAAACGGTTGGCAGCTAATTCAAAATTCTCATACTTAAATGGTTCCCTGAGCTGGATGTTTGGATCAGAGATTCGGTACCGAAATTTGGCTGCATTAATGGCCAAGTCTTTGATGGAAAGAAAATATTCTAAACTCTCTCGAATGAGTGCCTCATGCATGGGTCCTAATGTTTCAATGACACCCGGAGTCCTTATGTGGTTTATATGAGCTTTCCATAACTGTACTGGGTTCCTAGGCTCAGCCCTAACTCGTAAATCTAGACCATTTTCCTGACTCTGGAAAGTATCATAGGCTTTGAGCCACTTAATCTGATTAACCCCAAATGAAATGAATGCTTGGAATTGGATATCTCCAATGGAAGGACCAGGGTTCAATTCAGTCTCCTGACTTAGCACAAGGTCGTGCAAATAAAGTTCACACAACAATCTCTCGACTTTCACCCCATAATGTTTACAGCAGTCTATAAAATCATTGACATTGTTGATTTGTATAGGGGTGCCTGCCTTAACAGCTTTTATTTGTAATTGTAAATACTGTTCTAATAAAAACAGAGCATAGTTTTTAGCAGGGGCCCTACATGCTAAAACATTATTGTATAAAGAACACAAGTCATTCATCTGTTTGATAACAGTATCTAGTCTACAAGTTACCTGTGCGACTTCCTCTTGTTCCTTTTTCCACCCTTCAAAAGCCTGGCTTTTAGATCGACTGACGTCCCTTAGTTGCTGCTGCAACTCTTCATATTTTTCTCGGGAAACCGTTTGCTCTTTAAGTTGCTCAGCTTCTTGTTGTGCTTGCTTCATCATCTTGTGCAAGGATTTTGTCTTCGGGTCTCTTTTCCATAAGTCAGTGGAGGCCGGGAGTTTTACCTGAACTTTCTTATTATACTGTTTGGAGTTCAGAACCCTTATTACCCCTGAGGGCGGTGCCTCTGTCTGAATTTGCTTATCATCCTTTTTTGTTTTAACACAAACATCCGTTTGTTCCCGATCCTCGGCATCATGTGGAACGGCAGCTGGATCCTCAGGGTTTTGGTCAGCAGGCCGTTTGTTGGCCCTCTTTTTCCTCTTTACCTTCTGGTTCTTTTTCAGAATCCTAATTTGTTGTCTGAGCTGGGTTATCGTATTTAACAATTTAGTTCGTTCCTTCCGCAACTTCTTAATTTCCATCGTTTCATTTGAAGGAACAACAGTCTGTCGATGGTGGACTGGATCATGACCAGTTGCTAAATCTTCCTCTTGGGGTTCTTCCTCACTGCTCTGCTCCGGCTGTTCTGGGGTATGCACCTCAACTGGTTCTGTTTCTTCCTGAGCAAATGTTGTTTCTGCTCCTACCTCCTCTAAAATTTCCTCTTGTGACTTGGGAACAGAGTGTTCCCGTTCAGTATTTTCCTCCTCTTCATCATGAACAGGCATGTTTTCTTCTTGGGGTTTGTCGTGAGGGTCCTCTGAACTAGAAGGTTGACCATACTTACTCATATTGGCTAGGATGGCGGCCAAGTCATCTTCCCCCAGTAGGTCTTGTAATGGGCTATCTTCCTGCTGTTCTATTTCCTCCTCCTGTTCAGCCTCTGCCCCCTCTTCGGATTGTTCGTCCTCAATTACCACCGGTTGGCTGGCGCTTTCCTGGAGCTTCTCCAGTCTTCCTCGTATCCGAGCCAACCGAGCTGATTTTCTGGGCTTATCTATGCTTCCTCTCGTCCGAGCTAACCGAGCTGATTTTCTGGGTTCCTCCGGTTGCTCGGGTGGATCAACGGCATGCTTACGCTTTGCCGATTCTTGGTGTGTCTCTGGTTGTTGTGATGTACTAGCAATATTTCCTCTGCGTTTTGCCGGTTGTTCTGGTGGGCTTATAGAATGTCTACGTTTCGGGGATGGCTCTGTCAGTCCCCCCTCAATCATTGCAATGAGCTCTTCCCAGCTGCTCTGCTGCTGGGTAAGACCATAACTAACAACTAGTCGAATCAACCCATGGTGACTAACGATTGCCTCTACGTGCTGTGCCTTTTTCATACTTTGTGCAGCATCATGCAGTAATGAGTTTAGGAGTGCCGGTAAATTCACAGAGCATTTCTGTTTTAGAACAGCTAAAAGTTTAAGATGTCGTGGTCTTACCACGTCTTTTCTTCCTTCGCAGGTAATGTAGCTTTGTACTGTTCTTGCTAGCTCCGTCCAGGGTTCTCCTAGGGTTGCTGGCAGAACTCCCTTCCCCTTGATTGTCAAATTCTGGCCTTCGTCCTGGAAGATGTCGATGACCTTCTGTAATCGTTCCTTTTTTAATGTCCATACCGGCCCGGTAGCTGGTAGTCCTGAAACTTCTGCAATTATGGCATCAGTGACCGCTATCCGTTTCCCTCTTACTGTGGAGTGGTCATCCTATAAATTCTGCAAAAATTCCATTGCTACTGTTTCATTAGCTTCCTGTAGGCGATTGAAATAATTCAACCATCCCGCCCTTTCCAGGATCTCCCGGGCAGCAGCGGAGATCATCAGCTGTTGAGGCTCACTTCGAATTGCTCTTCCTCCCATGATTTCACTGTGAATTCTAAATGGAACAGCAAAAACGTTTTCGGTTTGAAACACAGAGAGCAAGGTTTCGAGAAAGAAAACACAGAGTATGCAACAGTGCAACAAAAACAACTTGTGTGAAAATAAAAATATGCCATGCCGTGAAACCATGCCAAACCGTCGTAAACTAATTTTTCCGAATGGTGAATTGACACGTAATACAGGGAATGATGAGGTTAACCTCCCCCCCCCGCAGTGTGATAGGCTGTCCCAGCCGGCAAATAAAGGAGCGGCACCCGGTCTGCAATCAAGTCAGAAAGGAACAGCATATGAAATTATGCTATGTGGAAAAGGACAACAATTTACCGAAATCGAGGTGGAGAATTGATCGCGTATGATATAAGAGGCTGTTGTGTTATGATATGAGGCTGATAGGCAGGGCATGTATCGTACTTGCCAAATCTTAAGCGGTCATGGTCACTTCCGTTGCCATGATTGGTAATGATAAATATTCATGCGATGTATAAATCGGGAAATAACATATGATTAATGCCTAGGATATAAGAAACAAAAGAGTATTAATATCTTACCCATTGGTGTAAACAAGGTGACTTCAATACCATTAACATTACTCTGCTGCCAACAGGTGTCCATAACCTTGGCAGAGTTGTTTTTCACCCTCGGAACCATGATCCTTTGTGTATACTTAGGAATGTTATTATGTCAAAATGTAGACCATTATGCTGGCTTGGTGACCAGTTAACCATAATGCCATTCACGAGGAAGGAGCGAGACGTGGGCAGGCCGGCTCGTGATGAGACCTCCTGTTCCAAGGTTTGTTTAATTGATATACCTTTTGGACCATATCCCTGGTATGGTGGCCATAATGGGAAAGCCACTTCACTTCCATCCTCATGATCATGGTAGGCTGGCTCTCAATGAGACCCCCTATCCTGCATTTGACATCATGTTCACATATGTTTTCTTATTTTTTATAGAATACTTTGCCTTATTTATACACAAAGGGTGGTTCAACACTCCTTAAGAGTAGGAATGGTGGAAGAAGTTTTATCATCTCAATAGGAAGATATAAGCTCTTTGCTCTTATTCCCAAGTACTAATCAAAAGAATTTAAGGGAATCAGCATGATAAAGATAACCAATCAGGGCAAAATTAGTAAAACCATGTCAACAAAAGGTAAGAAATAAGTATGTCCTTCCATTTGTACTCTTATTAATGCAGAGCCTTATAGATATAGCGATTTATGGTTTGCAGATTTCGGTATGTTGTGTTTTTATATTTCATCGCACAAATACATAGCTGAAGCTTGAAGACTAGAAAGAAGACGGGCAAAAAGCATCCTCAATTTAGATCAGCAAAAGAGAGCAAAAGTATGCTAATGGTGTTCCGTTGGAAAAGAAACAACGATAGAAAAAAGAAAAAATGCAAATGCCGTTCCTTTGGGAAAAGGAGCGGCAATAATACTATAAAACACTCAACATGCCATTCCGTTGAAAAAGGCACAACAGTAATAAAAGAACGCTGTCTCTTTGAAGAAAAAGGAACAGTGGTAACCAAAAGGAACAGCGAAAACTGTAACAAGGCCGTTCTTTTGAAAAAGGAACAGCAGAGATCCGAATGCTGTTCTTTTAGAAAAGGAACAGCAAAACAAACAAAACCAAAATCATAAAAGCACGCATATGCTATTAGAAGAGCAAAAATCAAACTTTGTGGAAGAAAAAGGAACAGCAAAAATGACAAGAAAATATTCAATTCAAACTTATGTACAAGAATCACTCAAAAACAAGAACTTATGTACAAATTGCAAAAAAGAAATAGACCCTTAATGAATTACGGGTGAGGAAGATTTCTCTTCCTCTCCTAAGATCTCCATATCAGTGTCTCGGCGTAGCTGCTGGCAGAAGGATTCCCGAGTGAGTGGTTTGCGATAGAGACGGACTCGGTGGCCATTCACTTTGAATGCATATCCAGAACCGTCAATGGTAATTAGAGTAAGGGTTCCATTGTAATGCACCTTCTGGATTTCGTATGGTCCCAACCATCGAGTCTGAAGTTTTCCAGGGAAGTCCTGAAACCGAGAGTCGTATAATAGAGCCTAGTCTCCCTCGTGGAAGACTTTGTTTTTGATGAGAGCATCATGCCATTTAGCTCGCTGCTGTTGAATCAATGCTGTATTTTGTAGTGCAGAGAGCCTAATTTCGTCTAATTCATTGATCTGCTGTAGTCGATTGATTTGTGCCTCACTTAGATCTAGGCCAACTTCCTGTGCTGTCCGTAATGTTTGGATTTCGAATTCTATGGGAAAAATGGGTTGTTTTCCAAACACTAATTGATAAGGTGAGTAACCGGTGGTGCTCTTCCATGTGGTTCTATAGGCCCAGAGTGCTTCAGGTAGTCGGGTAGCCCAATCACGCCTATGTGACGCAATGGTTTTCGTTAGGATTGATTCTATTATCTTATTGCTACTTTCTACCTGCCCATTCGCCTGTGGGTGATATGGAGTAGTGATCTTATGCCGGACATGATAATTGTTAAGTGTTGCAGCTAATTTATGCCCAACAAATTGTGGTCCTCCATCTGTAATTATTTCTCTGGGAAGGCCATAACGAACAAATAGATGGAACAGGAACTGTATGACAGAATCCTCTGTGGCTCTTGGCAATGCTTCTGCCGCAACCCATTTGGTGACATATTCTGTTGCCACCAAAATATATGTTTTCTGATTTGATGAAGGGTTGATGGGTCCAACGAAATCAAGAGCCCATCGCTCGAATGGTTCGATGACTAACTGTGGTTTCAGAGGCATCTCATCAGCTTGACCAGGCCGTCCTGCTCGCTGGCAGCTGTCACAGGCTTGGACAAACTTCTTCGCATCCTTGAAGATCGTAGGCCAGTAATATCCTGTCTGCAATACTTTATGTCCGGTTCTACGCTCGGCGAAGTGCCCCCCACACGGTCCATCGTGATAGGCTTTTAGGATGTCAAAGATTTCATCTTCTCTAACACATCGCCTGATATGCATGTCTGCTCCTGTGTGAAACAAATAGCCTCCAATCCACGAAAATCGAGAACTTTTCTGAATAATCTGCTTACGCTCATTAGGAGTTAAATGTTTTGGTAATTTACCTACTGCAAGGTAGTTGGCAACATCAGCATACCAGGGTGTTTGAACAGCAACAACAAACAGGTGCTCATCCAGAAATTGATCTTCCACTGCTGCTGCATCGCTTGATTTTGGTATTCTCGAAAGAAAATCGGCTACAGGGTTTTCTTTGCCAGGCCGGTCCTTGATTGTGATGTCGAATTCCTGCAATAAGATTAACCATCGAGTTACTTTGGCATTTGTGACAGGCTTATTTGCTAAATATTTTATAGCAGAATGGTCTGTATACAAGATAACAGGATAGCCTGTAATATAATGTCTAAATTTATTGACAACATGTATCACAGCTAGGAATTCTTTTTCAGTAACAGTGTAATTCAATTCAGCAGGGGATAAATTCTTGCTGATGTAATAGATGGCATATGGTTTTTTATCCTCTTCCTGCCCAAGGACTGCGCCAATGGCTGTATCTGAGGCATCGGATGATATCTGGAATGGTAAGTCCCAGTTTGGTCCTCGAAGGACTGGGGCTGTGGATACAAGCTTATTTAGATCCTCGAAAGCACGGTCACATTTGTCTGTCCAAAGAAAATCAACGTTACCAGTTAGTGCATATAAAGGAGCAGCAATGTGCGAATAATGCTCTATAAATCGTCTATAATAACCGGAAAATCCAAGAAAGCTGCGTACCTTTGTTTGAGTAGTAGGAGTGGGAATAAGCAAAAGTATTTGGATTTTGGCCGGGTCTACCTGAATGCCGGCTGCTGAAACATAGTGTCCTAGGATAAGTCCTTCAGTCATCATCAAGAAACATTTTTCGTGGCTTAAGCAAAGCCTGGTAACAATGTAGCGTTGTAGGACTTTTTCTAGGGTGTCTAGAGCCGGATCAAAATCATCTCCATATGGTGTAAAGTCATCCATGTAAAATTCAAGTCCATCATTTATTAAATCTGCAAAAATGCTAAGGATAGCCCTCTGAAATGTGGCAGGAGCATTACATAGGCCAAAAGGTAGAACTCGATAGGCAAATGTTCCCCAGGGACAAGTAAAAGTAGTTTTATCCTGGTCTTCAGGGGCAATCTGGATCTGATTGTATCCACTAAAGCCATCCAGGAAAGAAAAGAATTTCTTCCCTGCTAAAGTATCCAGTACTTGATCTATAAAAGAGAGAGGAAAATGATCTTTCTGTGTTGCCTTATTTAGTTCCCTATAATCCACACAAATTCTCCATTTTCCGTTCTTTTTTGGTACCACCACAAGCGGAGAGACCCATTTACTATCAGAAATAGGATAGATAAAGTTGACATCTAAAAGTTTTTGAAGTTCAGCTTTTACCACATCCTTTAGATGAGGATTAATTCTCCTTTGCGGCTGACGAACAGGTCTGGCGTCTTTTTCTGTGTAAATGTGGTGTGTACATAACTGAGGATCAATTCCTTTCATGTCAGGGTAGTCCCATGCAAATGCTTCTTGATATTTTGTTAACAGATGGATGAGCTTTGTTTCTTGTTCAGGTGTGATATTGGCATTGATGTTTAAAGTTTTTCCCGGTGCAATTTCCACAGTTTTACTATTTGCAACAGAAGTAACAGGTATCGTTTGGTCATGCATATCTTTCAAGGGATCTTCCTCCAGGTCATTATCAAATGCTGCTTCTATCATGTGACACTGTGTGCGAGGTTCAGTTTGAGTAATGAAATTATTAATGGCATCGTCTTCTGTTTGATCTTTGAAATCAAGTGCCTCTTGTATAGTTAATGGAGATCTGATGTTATCAGTAAGATATGATACAGGGTGCTTATTAGTTTTAATCATTGTGACACTTGGCTGCGCTGGAGGATATAGAACTAGATTTTTGCTATTTGGTCCTCTGGTTATGGTCATATTTCCCTGCTGACAACCAATGTAGGCATCGGCAGTAGCGAGCCAAGGTCTACCTAAAATTAGCGGATGTCCATCAAGCCGGGTTTTTGGATTAATTATCAGGAAATCGGTTGGATACTCCCAGGATTCTACATAGACCATGACATCATGTAGAGTGCCCTCTGGTCTAACCACAGATCGGTCAGCCAATTCTAGCAGAGTAGAGGTGGGTTCTACAGATGTAATGCCAAGCTTTTGGCAAGTTGTGGTTGTTAAAATATTAATTGCAGCCCCTAAATCAACTAAGGCATTAGACAGGGTCTGACCATAAATTTGAACAGTTATAATTGGATTCCCGGGGTCTTCATATTTAAGGGGTGTTTCTCTTCCAGACAATAGATCAGATAAAGTTCTGACTACTTGGACTCTTGGATTATTTGTTATATTCCTCCTTGGTTTCTTTATGCACAATTCTTTGATAGTTTTTGCGTATATGGGAATGTCTTGAATGGCTTGGAGGAATGGAATCTTTATGTACAGATTTTGTAATTCTCCCAGAATGTCAAAGTCAGGATATTGTATGGTTCGAGGTATGGCTAATCGTTCTGGGAACGGAGGAGAGGATGTGGTTGCTTGATTATGAGTTTGTTGCTTATTTACATCCTCTTGTTGTGACTGATGTTCTCTGGGTAACTGATCTTCAATATGGACTGTTTTATCTCCCTCAGTTTCAATTATACGTCCAGATCTTAACTGAAGATCATTGCACTCCCTCAGGTCGGGTCCTAGTTCTGGTGATTCTATGATTTGAATAGATTGGACCTGCCTGTTGTTTGGATTGGGATCGGGTTGGGCTGGGAGTTGCGGCCTCAAGTTAGACTGGGGATTTTGTTGTAGAGCTGGCAAAGTAGGTTGAGGGAGCGGAATAGTTCCAGCTGGATGGTACATCGGTCTTTGCCAACTTGTCTGCCAGGGTGAACTTTGTGAAGTAGAGGGAGTCCATTGTGAAGGATACGGGCCATTTTTCCAATATGGCGGAGTGTAAGGGAAATTCGGCCAACTGGTTTGGCTTGTTTGATTCAGCCATGGATTTGAAGAAGGAAATGATTGTGGTGACCAGTTTGTGAATGGGGGTTGAGATTGATTTTGCCATATACCATATTGCTGAGCATTATACTGTGGGTTTTGAAAGAAAGAGGTTGGGTCCGGAAACATACCAGGTTGTCTTGGCTGCCACTGGCGGCGCTAATTGATCGAGTTCACTGATTCTGGTTCTTCTTCTGCTTCCTTATATACCGCTTTCAATCCAGGAAGTGAGGGGCAGCTTTCCGTAAGGTGATCTTTTGTACAGATGGCGCATGTTTGGACTTTATCCAGAGGACACTAGGAATATGTTTTTTTCTGCATCGGGGGCAGAAGATTGCCAAATTCTGTTCTGCCTCCAGCTGCTTCTGTTTAGCCCGCACAATATCAAGTTGTGTAGTTAGTGTCCCCATAATATCAGTTTTAAAATTTTCTAATAAATTTCCAATTTCTGCACGTGTTACTCCTTCTGCTGATACTTTGTTATCTCTTGCAAACCGATCATATTCTGTTGGTTTTATTCTTGTACTGTCTCTCGAACTCCTGATACACAAATCAAGGATGTCAGTAAAATTCTCTTGATAAATATCCCCTTTTCCCATAATATTTAAGGTTTCAATCCATTGTTCCTTCATACCCCTCATTAATGCAGTTTTTAACACATTATCAGGTAAAGGTAGCGATGCATAAGGAGATCTTTGTAGATTATACTGAAAACGTTCCACATACTCCTCTAATGTTTCATTTGGTCTGGCTGACATTTGAAATATTTCGTCTTTTAATTCCCTAGACCTACAATAATCCTAATATTTCTTTAAGAAGGATTGTTTCATTTGATCCCAATTGTTGATAACCCCGCCACCTAGCCCCATAAACCATCTCAAAGCAGCCCCTTTTAATGTAGAGGGGAATAATTTCAATTTTTGGGGATCGGTGGTATAATCGTATCCCCTACATAACACATCGAATTCGAATAAGAATGCATCCAGATCTTCTGATGTGAGTCCGTGAAATGTAGGGATATGCTGAAGAGGAATAGCTTTCATGGGTGCATTTGCTGCAAAATCCACTATAGGATATTGTAACGTAGAAGTTTGAGTATTTGGCTGGTTTTGAGCATTTGGTTGGTTTTGAGCCATGGGATCGAATATATGCCAATAACCTTCTGGGATTTCTAGGAGGGTGTTCCTAGGTTGAGTGGGAATTGTTTTGACAGGGATCTTTTTAATAGCGCTTCCTTTATCTGGAATAATGGGAATCCCAGGTGTCTGAGGAGATTGAATCTCTACAACAATGACTTTCACAGCACTCCCCTTATCTGGGCTATCTAATGGCTGATTTGTTTCAAGAGGAGATTTTGGTTCCTTGGTTTCCCCTGTTTCTCCTTCTCCTTCGCAAAAGTTGCTAGAGTTCCCTTCCTGCAATAATTCTGGAGTGGAATTTTCAACTTCTTGAAAGTCCTGCTCCTCAGTTTGACTATGCACCTCAGCACAGGCTACAGATGGTGATCCTGTGGCCTGAAGGGAACTAGTAGGCGGCTTAGAAATGTTTTTCTTGAGGCCTACTGATGGCTGAGATTCTGTTTTCTTATAGATTTCGTCTATGAAGGTCGTTCGGCCAAGGGTCACCGGCCCCTTAGCTTTTTCAGGCTTGGATGGGGGTTTGATATTCTTTTCTAGCCTTTTCTGCTTAGTCATGCACTCAAAAATAAACTACCAACTTTTATTCAAACAAAGCAAAAACAAATCTGTTAGGAAAGCGGATAGTGGAGCAGGTCTTTTACATGCTCTGCACGTAGGTTCTTACCTTCCGTTTTTAGGATCCAACTCTTCCCTAGCAGGCTTGTACACTACTCTGAAAAAGACAAATGGCTACACTCTTTCCTCGGCAACGGCGCCAAAATGTAGAGCTATAAAAAGGGTCTCTTTCACCTCTAATTACCTCACATTAATATGTCAACCCGAGAGCGTTTTGTCATTACAAAGAGTGACTCAATCCGAGGCTCATTCGTCAGAGTAATGCTAGTAGTACAATGCTTAAGAAATACAAGAGTAAACGGATGCTTAACTGAAATCAAATTACTTTAAAGAAATAAATCACACACTCAGAAAACTCAATAACTTATCAGTCAAGGGTTCGGCAATGATAACCCATCCCTTCGGAAACTGATGGAAAAGGAACTAGAGCATAGATCACGAGCCTGGGAGCTGGACAGTGACTGTCAATGCTCACTACAGCCTTAGATCATCTCTCACACCAAAGCATCAAATGCAGATAAATAGAACAGCAAAGTAAATAAAGAATTAACAGCAATTCGGGAATGGAACAGCAACTCTAAAATGGAACAGCAATTGAATACTTAAGTCCCGCGGGTTATAACCAAACTCAATCTATACACTCTTTGCAATCAAAGAACATTCTGTCACTCTAAAGGCGATTCACACAGATCACAGTAATGGAACAACAATAACAACGAATGAATTATAGAACAGTACTGATAAATTAGGAACGCACACCACACGAACGTTTAGTATAACAGCTCTGTAACATAACAGTAAGAATATGCGATTAACTCTTGAAAGGATAAATAACTTGATGCAGAGTCAACATACAATTCTATCTGTAGAAACTTCAACGATTCAAACTTGAACAGAGCATATAATATGAACTTGTAAAGCATATCAAATTATCAAATAACAATAATAAACAAACCACACAGAAGTGAAGTCGTAATGGTACAAAAGCAAGTGTCCTTCGGGGCCGGGCCCTTAGCCTCCAAGGATACACCGCTTTAAGTTAATACAGACGCGAAGATGGAATAATCACCAAGCTTTTATTAATGCATTGATCAAAAATACATCGAACCAGTTCTCAACGAAACTTAATAACTAAAGCTGATGCCTTACAGAAGATTACATAAAAACGTATCCTAGCTCTCCATATCCTCTCTCCTTAAACTATCAGTGCTGTCTCTTTTTATAAAGACGACGGCGGAGATGTCCAAGTAACAAGATAAATAAAGCAGCGATCCCTCAGGATCGAAGATCCTGAGGGATTCGCCAAACTGTTAACTCTTCATCCTGTCTTTTCTTTTGCGCTGAGCTGGTGCCTTCTCCTTCTTTTCCGAGCCGATTTGCTTTGTTCTGTTTATCTTTGTTTGCGTTCAGTTCTCGTTCAGAGGGACAGCAGTTATCTCAACTTTGTCCTTTCCTTTCGAGCGACAACTCTTCGTTTTCTCCTTTTCCTGTATAGAAAATAACCATTATTAGTGGCTAAGTTATGCACATCAATTCTCACATGTTTTGTTATAGTTCCTTATTACTTTCCAAATTCATGATACAAAAGGTTCACAAATTCTATTAAAAAGCCACTGAAATAATCATCAACAGCATACCTTTTTAGTACTCCACACCTTCTAGGCAAGCCAATGACTCTGTCATCATAAAATTTATTGAGACTCATATCCTCTCTAGATTTGGTTGTCCTAGGAAGATCATTATTGATAATGCTGCAGCATTTGGATCCAAGAAGATGGTTGAATTCTGTCACAAATATCAGATAACATTGGGTCATTCTACTGCTTATTACCCTCAAGGTAATGGGCTGGCAGAATCCTCAAACAAAATTTTGGTAAACATAATCAAGAAGTTTTTGGAGGACAACAAGAAGTCTTGGCACACAAAGCTAGTACATGCACTATGGGCTGATAGATTGACACTTAAGAAATATATTGGAATGTCACCCTACCAGCTTGTGTATGGAATAGATGCAATTTTTCCAACCAGCCTAGGTGTACCAGTTATGAATTTGATTCAAGAAGTGCAGTCTGAAGACAATGACATGATCAGAAGGATTAATCAGACTATACATCTTCAGCAAACCAGAGAGGAGGTTTACAATAGAGCATTACAAAAGCAAGAGAGGATCAAGAAGATTTTTGACAGAAGGACAAAAGCCAGTAATTTTAACATTGGTGACAAAGTGTTAAAGTGGGATTCAAGGAGAGAAGACAAGGGAAAGCATGGGAAATTTGATAACTTATGGCTTGGCCCTTATCTCATTCATTCTACTGCTGGTAACAATGCCTATTTCTTGCAGGAATTGAATGGAGCTAAACTGTTTGGGGGTCCTGTCAATGGCAGGATGCTCAAACATTATTTCTCTTGACCCTATCATGTTTGGAAGCCTTTTATATTTTTTCTCATTATAAATATTTCATCCATCATTGCATTCAAAGTTAGAAAGATAAAAAATACAAAAACAATAGAAAGAAAAAATAGGGCAGATTGTAAAAACAAGAAAGGTACAACCCCATACCAAAAAAGAGAAACAAAATCTGAAAGTGTGCAAGCTCAAATGCCACTCCTAAAAAACAGACTCCTAGTTAGTCATACAGCCTAATCATGACTAATTAGTTTTAAATTTACTACTGATAGGTTAGTGAAATTAGATTTTCCAAACAGCTTAATCTTGGCTTATCAGTTAGGTAGATTAGGATAGAAGAATAAAGGTTCAAACAAGCTAAAAATCTGAACCTAAGATTCAAAAAGAAAAAATGACTCTAATCTGTTGAAATTTTGAGTCAAAGATAGAAGTAAAATGGTTCTAATAAGCCCAAAACTTGAACCAGATAACAAAGAAAAAATAGCTCAAACAAACTCAAAAACAGAGCTGAAGAAAAGAGAAGGATGTTCCTAAAACTTTCAAATCTTAAACCTTCAACATTTTGATTTAATTTTCTGCAAATAATAATCGATGTGCAGCTTGTTTTATGCCATAGATCAGCAACAAGTTAGACTGTTCAATCCTGACTCTTGTTTTAGAAATTAAGGAATAAAAATATGTTAAACAGTCTAATCCTAACATATAGCAGTTAGGTAGAGAAGCTTATGAACTCAACTGTTTAAACTGAGTTCATGGAGAAATAATAAGTAGACTTAGATTATTTTTTTGCTTTCAAAAGAATAAAATGTTTGTAAAAAGAGTTTGCCGATCCAAATGCACTCTTAAAGAAGAAAAAATGTTAGATCAGTAGGATTGGGTAGATAGAAAGCTTGTTTGATAGAGTTCCATTGTTTTTCATGGCTGTTAATATTATGAGAAAAGAAGAAGATCATCCAAGTGAAGAAAGTTGCAGCCCAATGGATGAGGCATTGATCAGCCCCCCAAATAATACAAGTCTAAAGTTCTTGACACTTTCAAGAAGGTGTCATCCCCATGTGGAGCCACTATTAGCCACCTATAAAATTTGTGATATCAAATGGTGGCTAAATCATTTTTTGAAAGCCTTCAAGAAACAATTTTATTGCCAAAATTGTTTAGTTCTTGAATTCTTATGAAAATATCTTATCCTTTGATTAATCTTCACTGCTGTTTCCCTCATGAATTCTGAAAATCTTCTATTTTCCTGAAGAAAAGACTGCTAAAAACCCATTTTCTCTTTCCATTTTACCCCTCCTTTCACTCATAATTAACCTTCATTTTTAATCTCTTTTTCCTCATTAAAATCCTCCATTTCCCTCATTCCCTTTATTTTCCTCCATAAAAAACCCTTAGATAAGGTTTAAAACTCCTTTTTAACCTTATCGGAAGCTTTCAAAATCCTTTGAAATCCTTGAAAAATCATAAAAAAGTAGCCTTTTGTGCTAAGGCTTTAAGCCCCTTTGGCCTTAGCCCCCAACCCCTTTTTTCGCATAGAACCGGAGCTATGACCCACCGTTAAGGCCCCATCGCTAAATTGCAATCGGAGCATCCCAGTTGTGTTTTTCTCTTTTGCTTTCAAAATTTTCCGATGTGATTGGCCCCTTTTCTTTTAAAAACCCCCTAACCACTTCCCCACCATACAGCCCGTGCCCAAGACCAAGCTCTGAGGCCCGATCACGCAATCGCAATCGGGCGTTCCATTGTGTTTTGTTACCTCTTGCTTTTAAAATCCCTGATTGCGATTAAACCTTTTGTATATAAAAACCCTTCCCGGATACAAAATTTCCTTCGTATTTCGTTAAAAAACCCACTTACCTATGTTTTTATAAATCCCAACGGTTCATTGGTTGGGCGGATAACAACCATTGATCGAAAAGCAATCAAACGGTCTTCAAGATCTCGCATCGGATTTTTTCTTTGGATGCGTTTAATTAGTTTATTTCCCCCTTCCGATTGGTGACCTTGCAATGGTTTCCCAACCGTCGATTTGTTCCACCATACCCAGATCTAGTGGTCCACATCGCACCATTCCAAAGCCCATCCCTCCGCCTTTTGACCTCCGCATTTAAATCTCCGTCGTCGATCTCGTCCTGAGATCAACGGTCCTTGTTCAATCGCATCGCGAAAGTCACTTATGACATTCCTCTCTCCCCCGTCAATTGGCGATCCCGCGATTAGATCTGGGCCATCCATTTCATAGAACCGACAGCCCAAATTAATCAAAACTCCGCCCATTTTCCTCCGCTTTTGTCCCTCAGATTCATTCCTAGCCGTCGATCTCTCCAAAGATCTAACGGTCCACATATAATTGCATCTCAAATTTCCTTTGCACTTTTCCTCTCTCCCCCGTCGATTGGCGATCCCGAAATTGGATCTGGTCTGTCCATTTCATAGATCCAATGGTCCAGATTCAAACCCCCACTCTTTGTTATTTTCATAAACCCCGCTTTGTAAAGTCCTTTCGGTGAATATCCACCGTTGATCTCTGTAGATCAACAGCCCACAATGACTTGATATCCGCCCAACCCTTGCCTCATATTCCATTTCATTAGCCCCAAGATTAAATTTGGGTCGTTCATGTTGAAGATCTAACGGTCCATATTTAACTCGATAGGCCCAACTCATTTGGGACCTACTTCCCCCATTGATTAATCTTGACCGTCCTTTCCCTGATCCGATGGTCCAGATTAAAACCGCCATGACCCTGCCCCACCTTCTTCCGCCCGTGCATCTTATCTTATCGCGCTCCAAACTCCACCATTGGATCTGCCCACCCTTCATCCAACGGCCAGGGAACCATATCGCTTAATTTTGAGTCTGATGGTTAATGTTTTAAATTTACGCGATATGGGCAGTTTTAAAAAGCCACGTGTCAATCGCTAATGCATATCGCGTTCAAAAAGGCAATACCGCCTTTCCTCCTTTTCATCGCGCGACACTAGTGGTTTCTTTGGCCGAAACCGCTTTGCCCCATTTACATTACATCCCCTCAATTTTAATATCCACCATTGATCTCTGAGATCTAACGGTCCCAGTTTAATCTCGCCCTCAGTTCATTGCCCTCCACCCATCCTCCAAAGGGATGTATAAAGAAATCTTTATCGTTGATCTATGTTGCCTAATCAATCCAACGGCCCAGAATCTTCCCAAAACCCTAATTTCATTTAACGTTGTTTTACCGCCCGCTAAAGGTTTTTCTTCCATTTTTATTACATTTTCCTCCATTTTCATTATAATATGACCCCTTCGTATTATAAAACCCAAATTAATCTCAACCGTTGATCAATATGCATCTACGACCTAGACTTAATCCTTTGTTCACCCCTCCAACCGCCTCTCCTTTTAACCTCTGCAGGCAATCCTTGCCATTGAATACTTTCATCCAACGGTCATGAATCTAACCTAAACTCCAAAGCAGTCTGAACCCATCCCCGTAGGATTTTTCTTAATTTTTCTTTGTTTGTGCAAGTTTTAAAGGTTTTTCAATTGTTTTAAAAGAAAATTGAAGGCCAGGGATGACGATCCCCCACGCCTTTATTCATGAAAGAAATCGTTTCGCAGGGTTCCAAATTATGTTTTATCAGTGCCTCATGAGCACTGACACCATTATAAAACTTTTGTAATGCCTGCACATCAACAAGACACAACAAAACTTAATCAAGCAAAGAGTATCAGTGTTAAAGGATCTAGTCACAGCAGACATGAAGAATTGAAGATTGTTTACGCAGTTTTGAGGGATTACAGCCTAAATCAACTATCTAAAAACCTAATCCATTCAATTAAACATAGTTTGAAGAAAAGAAGACAGAAATTAGGCCTAATGAAGCCTAACACACAGAATTAAAATGAATTGTGAGTGTTTAAAGAAAAACAATAATATCTATCAGTCCGAGAAGCCTCCAGTGCCACATCCGAGGCTAATTGAATCCTCTGAGCTACCAAAAGCCACCTACAGCCTCAAAGCATTCAAAAGAGGCCTAGTTATTTCCAAAATAGAAGATATTCACCTCAAGACAGCTGAATAGTTATTTCGAATCAAAGAAACTAATTTAAATTGTCAACAGAGTTATTAAAAGGATAACAAAGAGCCTTAAAGTCAACAAAATCTTCCCAGCAGGCTTAATACTTGATGTAAACCAATTAATACAGAGGAAATATCATAAAGTTTCTCCATGGAGCCCCTCAAAGGCCGAGAATCATTAAACTGTATTAATTGAGCTTATAGATCTTTTCTCTCATCCCACCTCCTCATTTTCCTATTAAATCTTCTTGAGGAGCACATTGTAAAGGGTTGGTTGTTGAACTTTGATATAATACTTGTGCTCGAAACTTTCTACATGTAAATAGTGTTCAAAGGCTCTTGAAGCTCTGTTTGTCATCAAATAAGTTAGGCTGAGAAGAGAAGATGATTGCTGAACTGAAACATTGGACTTGAAGAATGTAACTGGATTGACATCAATATACAAGCTAATTCTTGGGATCTTGGTCTATATCACTGGTGAAGTACTTCTTTTTGTGTTATTTTTTTCCTTTCATGTATGCCATTTTTTCCACTTATTCTCTGATAAAGAATAGCAAGCATAGAGCTAGGATTTACTGTTTACAGTACCCTTCTCTGACTGATAAGCTTTATCTCAATGTTTTCCTCCAAATTGTGTGTTTAAGAAGGTCTTAAGTTAAGTGTAAACATTATCAAGGAATGTTGGTTTGCCCTTGTCTTGATGTGAAAAGCTTGAAAATCAGTTCTTGAATGATATTTTCATTATTTACTCAGTAAAGTTAGACTAGAAAAGTTTATGGTTTGCCCTGTCTTCTAGTTTCTTTCTCCAAAGGTAGTTCTGAAAGTTTCCCTAAGAGTATGCTGAAAGCAGTTTAGATTTAAGAGTATCTTATCTGATCTTAGGCTGCACTTTGTTTTCTTATCTGTTTTCATCCCTTCTGAAAGCAATTATGTGGATTACTGGATTGTTTGTCTGATAAGTCAACTTTAATACAAGCTTGTCCAAAGAAGTCTATTGCTAGCCATGTCCTTTGGTTGGTTTTAAATAGTTACTTAAAAGGCTTTTCTTGTTTGGAAAGACTGATAAATCTGAGTTGAAATTATTGTCTTTTTCCACCCCTTCAATGCTTTTATTGTTCCATTCCATCATTTAATCTAAAAGATCTTGTGATATAGATGACTTTCCCCTTGGACCACTCTTGAAATTGTTGCACAATTAAAACCTTTTATGACTCCATAGCCCAATGAACTAAAAACCAGCATCATATCTATCCTATTAGCCAAAGCTTGTTCTGATTGCTTGCATCTTCACCCCTTTGAAGCTCTTACATTTTAGGACTTTCCACTCAACTAAAAATCATGCTCAACCATTTAAAACCAAACAAAAACCCTTGTTCTTAATAAATAGCCTAATAGCATACCCAAAAGCCTTAAAGATAAATCAATCTTTGCACTTATAGAGAGATCCCAAATGGAAATATCAGCCAATTGAAGATGCTACTTGGATGACAGAAGCTATGTTGCAGAAACTGGGCAGTTCTGTGGAGGAGCTCATGGACAGGAGCCCATGAAGAATTTTGTCCTCGGGTGTCTGATGCAGGGGCATTAGAGTCTAGCTAGCAATGTGAAGGATTGTTCACATGTTGTGGCTAAATGAGTTAAAATTCATTCACTGATGGGTTAAAGTCAATGTTTACTAAGAGGGTTAAATCCCTCAAAAAAATTGTTATTATTATTTTCTGTAATAAATTAGGAGAGTATATCTAAATAGATTTAGGAGATAAGTTTTTTGAATAGGTGTGAGATTGTTGAGCATATCTAGCTTCAGTTGATAGATTTTAGGAGGATATTTGGCAAGTAGGATTCTGTCTCAATTAAGGAAATTCTATCCTAATATAGGAGGTCTCTGTTTTGTAATAAAAACTATAAATTGTAATCTTTGTAAGTGAGGAATTGGGAGTTGGCCGTAGAAGACTGGGATTGATAAGTTTTACCTCTGTTTTAATAAAAATTGCAGTGTTTCATAAATTTTTGTTATGTTGGCAATCCCTAGAGGATTCCACCGTTGTGATTTAATTGGTTTTGCATATGCTGTGGAGAAATTGATTAAAATGTTTTATGTGTAGAAAACTAAAAAGAGGTCGAAGAGATTGATTCTGTTATAGCAATAGCAAATCTCTGTTTGTTTAAGCATATTAAAGCTCTGCATAAAAGGTTGTAAGATCGAACTCTATTTCCTTTGTTGAAATCGACTGAATCGATGCATATTTTGTTGGGTTATAAACAACAGATAAAGTGGTTGTGATATATACACTTGCCTTAAAATTGAACGCAGTTGCATACACGTTCTTTGTTTATGAATTGCATTGTCTTAGTTCTGTGTGAAGGCTTCCATAAAATCGATGAGTTTAAACCTTTTGATGGACAACGGAAGCGATATCAGCATCTGATCATTCAGCATGTTTGATCTTACATTTAAACACTGTTTGTTTAAAATGATATCGGTTGAAATCGAAACTAAGCATTAACGCAGTGAAAGATGAGTTTGAAAGAGGCAGAAATCCTGAGTTGAGTGTTCTAAATTCTGTTTTCAATTGAGCGGTTTTGTGTGAAAATATTGCTGGTCTCGCATGCCTTTTGGGCTGAGGAGCGGTTTCTTAATTTGGAACACGATCCAATAGTTTGGCAACACGTCGTATTAGTGAAACCACTAATATCGCGTGCCTTTGAAGTGATAAACCCCTGAGTATTTCTAATTCGATTTCTGTTTGATTGTAGAGGCAAAAGATCCAAGGGCTTTCGCACTTGAAGTGCAAGTTTGTTAACAAAGGTATGGTGAGCGTTCTTTCATTGACAATTAAACATTGGTTATGTGGGCCCGAAAGAGTAACGTTGATTAAAATGTTGATGCGAGAGCTAAATGAGTTTAATAGCATAACTCAAGACTTTGGTATTTGTTAAAAAAGGTTTGAAACCTTTATTCATAGTAATATATTACTATGATATGGAAGTTTAACCTTTATTTTTAAGTGAAAGTATTATACTTCCAAAGGGATTTTAAGCTTGGTTTTAAATGAATTTGAATTCAAGGATTTATAATATTTTCAAAGGAGCTGATATTGACTAAGGGACTTTTAGATTTTGTGAATTTCATTAATCAAATTTTACAAATTTGATGAATGAAAATAATCATAAGGAACAAGACCAAACTCCTCCAGAGTTGGAAACTATTGTAAGTAAATTTGAGAGGCTCTCCTTAATGCTTGCACCCAGACTGCCATCAAAGAACAACTGAACAAGGCAAAGGGAGGAAGGAAGAAAAACTTCAGTTATGTTTCAATCCTCATTTCATTCGCGTTAGAGCGGATTCCACTAATGCAGCCTCAACATGTGACACTTGGTGTGTCTAACCCTAGAGATCTGAGGATGCAGAGATGGGTAGAACTAATGGCTAGGCATGCAGGCCAATCGTCCATTTTGTTCTCGACTGTGTTCTTCACCTGGTCCAGGCGACAGGTTGTCGCCATCAATGAGTGTGCATAAGCAGGCATTGATTTTTGAGGAGATCCAGACTTAGCTTTACCAGAAGGTGCTCAGTGGGGTGGAATAGGTAAAAAAAAATTGACCATGTTTTTTTTATTTTTCTAAGGTTTATACAATTTTTTTTGTATTTTGATGTTTTCCCAAGACTAAACTGAATTTTTAATGTAATTTAGATGCTAGTCGAGTTCAACCAGTGGAGGAACTAGAGCATGGAGCATATGAGCCAGTAGAGAGGGCTGTCAGGAGAGAAGTCCTTCAGGATTTAGACATGGCTGAGACTCTGTCTGAGCTTCGGCAGCACATAGAGGGGTTGACCTTCGGGATTCTAGATTTCCAGATCAAAGAGTTACCCATGCGACTACAGCGCCACACTATAGGCGTTCCTAACCGTTGCATGTGGTTACTGCGTAGGATAGCTAGATATATATCATGTTACCATGAGCATCACTAGTTTACTTTTGACATGTTGCATACATTTTGAGGTCAGATGACCACTGTGTCTTGAGCACAAATATTTTTAAAAACCTATAACTATCTATCTATTTGATTTCAGTGTTTTCCTATGTTTATTGTGCAATCCTATTCAATTATGTGAATGTATCTTTACATGTGTTGCAAATGTCTATCTAAAACACGATTATCTAAAGAATCAATCAATGTGTTCAAGTTTCTGGAAATGTGTTGATATTGAATAAAATCAAAATGTCTTTCCAAAAGTCGAACTCTTAGGAACAAGTTGTGAGTTTAACCTTATGATAACGCGGTTAATACCAAATGAAATGGCATTAGGGAGAAGTTTGATCAACGCGCTATACTCAACGATATTGTTTGTCGATCTACCGATACAAATCCCTTGAAAACTCACTAACTCGTCATTCGAAGAGAAAATGGCCCATGCTACAAAGGATAGATTCTGCGTACTATGACTAGCACCATCAGCATATCCAACAAATGGTTCCAAAGATTCAGACATCTACGATGAAATGTAAAGCAGATTACTAATGTCAATAAAACTCTAAAAACAAACTAAGACAGTGAATGCAAATAAACATCATATATATACAATATAATACAAAAAAAAATTACTATGCTCATGATGAAGCATAGTAACATTTCAGATACAACCCATTTCGGGGTTGTGCCAACGGAATTCCATCGTAATCCACCAACTCATATGCACCCTTAGCAAGAACTATTTTGACAATATAGGGGCATGCCATAATGGCTCAAATTTCCCTATACCTATTACATCAACTTCTTGATCATAAAGAAGGACCAAGTCTCCCTCTGAGAAAATGTGAGGCTGGAAATTTTTGTCGTATTGTGCCTTTATATGTCTCTTATGCGTTTCATTGGCCAATTGGGCTTCACAATGTGTTTCATCAAGGTGGATGAGGTTAAAAAGACACGCTTCTTCTTTTGAGGTGTCAGGTAACAAGTCGATTGTGAGTTTTAACGACAATATTTCACATTAGATTGGCAAGATAACTTCCAGACCATACACCAATTGAAAGGGGGTAAATCCAGTTGCGTTTCTCACCGAGGTTTGGTACGCCCACAAGGCCGAGTACAGGATCAAATGCCAGTTTCTTTTACAAACTCCTATCATTCGTTGAAGCATATGTTTAAGAATCTTGTTGATAACTTCAACTTGTCCATTTGATTGTGGATTAGAAGGAGTAGAATTATCATGTGAAAATCTAACTTGGCAGTCAATTCAGTCATCATGTGGTTGCGAAAATGCTTCCCATGATCTGTAAATATAGCTTATGGGAACCCAAACCGTGCAATAACATGATTAAAGAAAAACAATGCAGTTGTTTGTCCTGTGTTGTTGAATGTAGGCATCACTTCGACCCATTTGGTAAAGTAGTCTACTGCGACAATAATATAACCATGCCCCACGAACGAACGAGGGTTACAGGTCATGAAGTCAATACCCATTTCGAAAATGGTCCCACAGAGACAAAAAGATGCATTGGCACTGGCGGTTTGGGGATTTTACGATCAAATATCTGGCACGCATGACAACTTCTAACTACGAGGATGCAGTCACGAAATATGGTAAGCCAAAAGTAACCGACGCAGAGTATCTTCTGCACGTTAGCGTATCCACATAAGTTTCCACCACAAACCCCAACATGACAATCATTAAAAACCTTTTCGGCCTCCTCGTGAGTGAGGCACCTTCTTAAAATTCTATCGACACCATGATGATAAAGTGTATTGCCGACGATAAGATAATCTTTGGCTTGGTATCAAATACGTAGTTGGTCTAAGAGAGAGGTATCAGGCTAAAAAGTATGGGTCTAGAGATAAATGATAAAATATCCATACCAAGGATCAGATGATCCGATAAAAAACAGAGTCTCGTCAGGAAGAGATGGTTCCGATGTAGTAGCAGTACTATCAAAGGGAAGGTCACAGACAAGCTCAGCCAAAACTAAAGACTTCTTTGACTTGGATTTGATGATTTCCAAATCAAATTCCTGCAAAATTACAATCCATTTTAAATACTTTCCCCCCAGCAATTGACGTGATAAGATATAAGTCATGGGGTTGCAATCCGAAATAACAATGGTCTTCCGGAACAGGATATAGTGGTGAAATCTTTGGACAGCTTGAACAGCTGCCAAGGCAAGCTTTTCTACGTACGAATACTTCACTTCTGTATCATTGAGATTACGACTCAAATAATAGATTGGATGTTATATCCCATTTTCTACTTGGAACAATACCATAGCAAAGATCGTATCAACCGTGACGATATATAAGAAATAATCACTCTGATAATTGGGGGGATACATTAATGACGCCCAGACAAGAGTATCCTTGACAGCATCTAAAGAAGCTTGCACAACTTGGTATGAATGGAAGGGAACCCCCTTTTTCAAGAGTTGAGTAAATCCTTTAGCCATTTCGGCGTAGTTGGGTATGAACCTCCTTAGGAAGTTAGCCTTTCCTTGAATTTTTTGTATCTGAAGTAAATTTGATGGTGCAGGCAAATCAAGAATGGCTTGGACCTTCAATGGGTCGATTTGAATTCCTTCTTTTGAGACTACGAATCCAAGTAAACAACCAGACCCAACACAAAACACACATTTATGTGGATTGAGGCGTATTTTGTAGTGTTGGCAGCGTAAAAAGATGGCTCTCAAATGCATCGGGTGATCAGTCTGATTTCGTGAATGTGCAGGTAAATCATCTAGATAGGGTTGAACAATGTGTTTGATGTCATTGAAAGCATAATCCATTGCTCTCTGAAAATTTTCCCCAACGTTCTTTAAAATCAAACGGTAGTTTCCTATAAGTGAATGTGCCCCAGGGACCAATGATTGCTATCTTATAGTGATCCTCTGGGTGGATATTGATTTTATTATAGCTAGAAAATCCATCTCTGAACGAAAAAATTTCACATCCAGCACAATCGTCAATAATCTGGTCGATAAAGTGGGTAGGATAGTTATCTTTTGGACAAGCAAGATTAACATCTCAATAATCGATGCATACTTTGATGGTTCCTTTTTTTCATGACAGAAACGATGTTGGAAACCCACTCAGTTAGCGGAACAGGGTAAATGAAACCAGCACACAAAAGTTTTTCAACTTCTACTTTAATGGCTGCAACCTTCTTCAAATGAACAAGATGAAGGCGTTGACGTATCGGCTTGAAATCAGGGTACATATTAATAGTGTTTTCAATGATACTAGTGTTAATACCTGGCATTTCCTCGTAAGGCCAAGCAAAGATATCTCGAAATTCATGAAATAGAGAGCAATATATTTCAAGTTCTGTTGGAGAACAAGATATGCTGACATGAATATTTTCTACCACACCAGGTTTGGTCGAAATATCGATAGAAATATTTTCTTCAATATTTGACAAATTTCGCTCGGAATCGATTGCATTAATAGGTAAAGAGTTAGAAAATAAATTTTTGATTGATGGGTGATATAGTTCACTAAGATTATATTCATAGTTAGGAAGATGGGAATGATAATCTTCCCATTGTTCTCCTTCTAGCATCATGGTTTCCAAAATATTCTCATCTGTCAAGAAAGTTGAGGAAAAAGGATCAGATGGAGTACCAAAATCTAAGAAACATTCAACCCAAACAAGCGGCGACGATGATTTCGGATTCGCTGCCCAAGCCAGATAAATTGATTGCTATGCCAACTAAATAGCATTGGACAACAGAAACTCATCCAACGTAACAATTTCAGAATCACCTGTACTCCTCCTTAAGCTAGATGGAGTGGAAGAGATCATATAGAAGGTCCCTATACTTGCAATTTCTACTGACGTAGCAGGCGGCAGTAATGCAAAGGTTCCCATGAGAGTGGAATCCTTTAAGATTCCTACACCAATGTTTTGAAGTGCGAGTTGGGGTGGGTGAATGAACGGAACACTTCCAGTTACCTGTGAGGAGGAGGCAAAGAAGGATAGTTGATTTACGATTGTGATAACACCTTTATGTGGAAAGGCGATCATTCTAAAATATGTAGAAACAATTGCAGTCATAGCATATACCCATGGCCTTCCAAGTAGAGTATTACAGCCAAGGGGTCCATTAACAACATCGACATCAACATTCACTTTTTTCCCCCTAGTTCAACATGCAGGTTATTAATAATACCGCAAGGCTTATATGTATGTTCGTCGAAAGCCTTCAACGTCGTTGATGATTGAGATAGGTGCGGCGAGTCAAGTGACTTCCAACAATTTAGAGACATAATGCATGTAGATGCTCCCTCATCAATAATAGTACGATGAAAAATTTGATTGAGAAAAATTACTTGTATGGAGAATGCCAATTCTGCTGGTAATTGCGGCACATAGCGCGTATGATTAAAGACTACGAGAATAGAATCATTCGGATCAATTCCACCAATAGCTGACAATAAAGCCTTTTTCTGGGAGGGAAAATGTTGTAATACCTCAAGGGCTGACATAGCTGAAGGGGATTGAGCCAAATATTCAACTATATTATAGTTTTGAGCAGCTTTTTCTCAAGGATTATATGTTGATTTATGAACGACTCCCTTCGATGGCTTGATTTTCAAATCAGGAATAGTAGTAGGCGGTACCGATTCCGTAAACGGATTCATGGTCGAGGTAGTAGGTTGATTAGTGGCCTGACTATCGTAATATTTATTACGTGTTGACACCAAAATATCTGTTGAAGGTTTTGTGACAGATAGCATAAGCACTTGAGAATTAGAAGTTGGATCCGTAGCAACCAAATTTGTGTCCGGATTTGGAAATGGATCTGTCAACATAGCTGACGCATGTGAAGTCTTAACCATTTTTGAGACTTCAGCATGGTGAGAACAATCCTGAACAAAGTGTTCCTCATTACAGAATATGCATGGATAACGAGGTTTCCTATTTCCAGATGATTGATCAGATGATCTTTCTTGCAGGTTAGAAGTTTTCTTTTTCTTAGATTTCCCTTTTTTCTTACTTCCGGGTTGCTTGTCACTTTTTCCTTTATCAAATGATACGACATTAATTTTGGAAAAAGGTGCAGGATCAGATGCATTAGTATGATGTGTGCTTGTAGTACCAATCAAACTGTCTTCTGCATGAGATTCCTTTAATTGAGGAGGAACGGTAAAATTAGATCGTGGCGCGTTAGGAATTTTTTCATAGAGTGTGTTAAACTGAGTATAAATCAATTCTAGATATTGGGCACGAGCAATAACTTGCTCTTCAGTGATGATGCCACCCTTAGCCACATCCTCAGTTATAGATGGTAACAGGGACTTAATGAACCACTGAGCAAGAAGTTGATCAGGAACAAATGTCTTAACCATTCTACGACAACAACGCCACTCATGAATATGATCAGAAATGTGAGTAGCATTAGTGTGTTTAAAATTAGTCAATAGTTCTGTTCCAGTTTCATATCGTATGGGTAACTGGAAGTGAGTCAAAAATATAGTAGCTAGGGCAATGAAATTATCAAAAGAAGCTCTAGGTAACTCAATGTACCATTTTTCAGCCGGACTAGTGAGCGTACGCTAGAAAAGACATAGTCGAATAGAGACATCATTCAGGGAGTTTAATGAACACCATAAATTATAAGTCATAACATGAGTCGACAGGTCTTCCCTATGGTTTCCATTGAACTTAGGAATATCCGAGGGTAATTTATGGGGTATCACCAGCCACCAAGGAGCATAGTTGATTAGATCATTAGTGAGCTAATTTAAATCTGGTAACTCTAAAGTTGTAACAAAGGGAAACTGTCGATTAAGGTCAGGTTAAGCATAGCCAGGGTATGATAAAATTGCTTGGGAAAAATGCCTTTGAGCACAATCATAAGGAATCTGCTTCTGGTAACCCAAATAGGGGTTGTTTTGATAAGCAAACACTTGAGGATTCTGTTGACCAAAACCTGGGTACAATACTCGTTGAAATGAAGGTTGAGGCATTTGCACCGGAGGCTTCCAAGGAGTCTCTCCACCAATGTTATAACCTAAATTAGGATAACTTGGATTCGGTTGAGGATAGGTATAACCTGGTTGTGGTTGTGACATCCCATAATATGGTAATCCAGCTTGTGAATAAATGATTTTGGGTACAGGTTGTTGTTGTATATTAGCCAGAGGAGTTGGATTCTGAGGGCCCAATACTTGAGGGTATTGAGTTGAAGGACCCACCTGGAATGGTTGTAGTACAACAGTTTGATTCTGTAACAAGGGTAAAGTTGTATTAACAAGTGGAATTGATGTGGGTGCAACAGGTTGAATCGATTGATACGAGTGTACAACTGTTTGTGGTTGCATAGGAAGAGTGGGCTGCCATTGACAAACATTCATTTCAACATTAGGTTGACCAAAAAATAACTAAATATTGTCAAAGTGGGTGACCAAAGGTTTCCCCCCAGCATGAGGAGGATAATAAGATGGAAAATATTGTTCTCCAAATGCAGGGAGTCTAGTTGATATGGTACTGGCTAGAATAGACCCAAAAGGACCAGCTTGATATTTCCCTGATGATATATATAAAGAATCAAGTCGTTCAGTACTCATTATAGGTTTACCAGTTAGAATACCAGACAATGACATTGGTGAAGTCCATGGGTTTGAAGATGCACTAGAGAAAATTCTAGCTAAAGATTTATAACCTGATGGGACCAAAGAGCCACCATGAAAATATGACTCTGGTGAAGTTGTGAACATCGACAGGGCAACAAGAGCAGGTGCTAACGCAGTTGGAATAGATGGTCCAACTGAAGATGTTGGTTCAGGCATGGTTACTTGACCAGATGTATACCCTTTTGAATCGATGGGAACTTGAATAGGAATAGGATCAACAAAAGCAGAGGATGGTGATTGAGGAAAAGACTTGTACAGGTAAAGATCCTCCCCAAAATGGGTTGGAGTTAAAGGTGTCTCGTCTTGTGGGATTTCTTTAATCAAAATTAAACTAGGTGGAAGGATTTCGCCGCCAGGCCCAAAGTATATTTCAGGAGGTTGACTGCATGATATGGGAGACTCAATGGCTACAATAGAATGTGGGGTGACCGATACAAGAACAACTTCCGGTCGTTGGACTTCGGGATGCAGATGTTCTGGAAAAAAAGAGACATGATCTGGATCAACTTCCATTTGAACAACGTCGAGTTCAGGAGGTATGGTCTCACTGATTGGATGGTTCGTGACCACAGGTAGTTGTGAGGACTCTGTCTCGACAACAGTATATGAACCAAGATTTGTAGAAACAATTTGTGTCAACTCTGGTATATGGGAAGATGATGCTTCACCAGAGGTACTGATGGTACTGGTTTTGGTAGAGCGATGTCGCCTTCGCAGACCAGAAGTGACTTCCGATGGTAAAGGTGGTTTCAATGCAAGTCTACACGAACGACGGGGAAAGGGATTTTCTTCTTCCACGATGACTATTTTATTTTATGACCAAAAATAAATAAACAAAATAAAAATGGTAATGCTAGGCAAAGGTTTACCAAGAAGCTGTGAACTGCAGAATAACTCTTGGCGAACCAAGAAGTATGGGCAGGAAATCTCCCCGAATGCTATGTTCGGTGTATCACAATTTATAATGCAGCCGACTTGGTTCACTATGGATGGATAACAACCTAAATTTGTCCTCCCAAATATACCCGAAGATACATGGAGGCCCAAGTTCGTATTAGTGTTGTCTGATGCAAAACCGCACAATGAGAGCACCCCTTTATACTTTTCGTACTATAACACTCCCTGATATACCTAAAGGTACGTGGATGAGCTACGATATACTACGTATGTGGAGTGAGGTATCACAATCATAATGTATCGCAGACAGTTAATGACAGCTGCTATGTTTTACGACGTCGGAACGCGTCTCTAGCCTAGACCTTCTAGATGTTATCGTTATGGTTCCAATGCTTTGTTAGGTAAATTGATGTAAATTTTAAGTTGATCTTGTTTATCAATTTACCTTTCAAGGTTCACCGTGATGATGTGATGGAAATTCCTAAAATGCAAACTAAAATGATAAGAAAACTCTTCACTTTTAGCTTTTTCAATGAAAATATTAGCTACTAAAGGGAAAGAGCAACAAGTTTTGAGAGCAAACAACAAAAAGCACAAACTAATATGCAGCTTTCCTAATTTGTTCCTATGCAAAACACACAATCCACTATATGCAAATGCAGGTTTTTTCTTTTCAGTCCCCTTAATGTGAATGCAAAAAGGAAACTAAATGCATCAAATTAACAAAAACAAATGCTTTCTTCTTTGAGAAATGATGAATTTAACAACAATTTCTCTTTTAGGAAAAATGAAGAATGGAACTACAATTTTTCCTACAAGGAACGAAGAATTTAACGACAATTTCCTTTACGAAAAAAAATGGATCTAATGTAGCAATAAAATACTTTGAATTTGATTTGTCAATGATAAAGAAAAACACTTAAAGAGACATTGAACAGACTTACTTTTCAAAGGAGGAAGATTCAGGTAGATTCACTGGTCTCTATGAGGCATCAGACAATTGAAAACATAGCAAACAAAAGGCTAAAAGTAACGGGAATGACAAATTCAAAGGGAATTTGGTTGGCTTAGGGGGCAACGCAGTCTCTAAGGGGAGACAGTGCATTGCAAAGCACCCCTGAGTGGGAGACAGTGCTATGCAAAGCACTGTGTCTTGACCGATAGTGCGTTGGGCACAACAGAGAACAAACAACTCAAGCTACTAACACACTTCTAATGCAATTCTTAGTTTCAAAAGCCTAATAATTAAGAGTAGATGCTACTAGATGGATAAGAAGAGGCAAAATACACCAAGGATGAAGGTAAACTCCCTAGTGGAGTTGCCAATTTATTATGTGAAATTATGGATTATGGATAAAACACATTCCCTAAATGTGGTGCTATGGATTTAGAACAACAAATCAAAGACTTTGCAGATACTTTTCCTAAAAGTAAATAGACACACAAAATAGATTAAGAAACTTACTTGGAGTCCAAGCGCTTCCTATTCTCCTTCTGTCACTCTTGTTGTAGCTTCCAATCTAAGCTTGATCGCCAGACTAGTTCCTGCAAGTATAAACACTAAACAACAAAGAGATTGCAATATACAGATGGATATTCACTTTAATCAGTTAAATCAATGAAACATGAAACATATACATCAAATAAGAATCCATAATATGAAATACATAAGCTTATATAGATACATATGTGGGAAAGTAAGCAGCAATCTTTATTAATGGATAGAAGGGGAGGTTACAACCAGCAATTGATTTGATGTCACCAACTCCAGCATCATCCCAGCCTCATCACAAATAACATCTCTTTAGCAGCATATCACTCAAATCAAACCCTCAATTGAGATTCCAACAACATTTCTCTACTAAATTTCTTCCTTCTCAAGCAATAGGATATGTGCTCAATTTATAGATGAGTTGAAGGTAGTTTCATAATATATGACTTTCTAATAATATGCAAGACATGTTCCCAAGCTCAGAGGTGTTTTATGGACACATGGATTCAAAGTTTGACACATATGCACTCTTCTAGAATGCACTGGCCATGTGGAGATTCCGGAACAATGAAAATTTCGCTCCCAGTTGACCAACACACCCTTGAGTGTCGGGAATTGCTTTGCAGAGCACCCTTGAATGGAGGTGACTGCATATGCAAAGAAGTTAGTCCCTTGAGAGATTGCGTTGGTGAGCTCATAGGTTATATAACATATACTTCAAATCTTTGAAACCTTGCAATGGAAGTCATGGATGATTTTTCATTGTTCTATGTCTTAGGGCATGTATCAATTGAAATGATAGGGGATGATAGACCCTATTCATTGGTTCTGGGGATGATGTCCAATTTAACCAGGTCATTAGGAATGGTGCCCAAATTGACCTATAACACATAAGGCTATAATGGTTCAAAATTAAAGCTCTGTTTCAACTACAAGTCACACTTAGATTTTGGGTTATTATTCAAATTAAAATAAATTTCCAAAACTCATTAATCTAATTTAACAATTTATCACAATAATAATTTTCTCTTTATGCACACATACAGTCATTGAAAGGTATACAAACTTGCTATTTAAGACATTTATCCAACATATTCACTGTAGAAATTATACAAACATATGTATATCAATGGATTCAATCCATTCAAGCAATGTTCTAAAGCTAGATACTGAATCCTTCTACAAATAAATTGCATAAAATAAACACGATCGCCAATCACAACAAGTAAATAAAGAATCAAATCAAACCACAACACAAATAATTTCCCGAGGAAAGCTTGCTGCTCAAAATCCCTCTATCTTCTATTGTATATTCACCATGGAATCATGAAACAATTACAATGCACTCTTCTCACAAGAGTCTCCTGCACTCTCACAATTGTCTCACACTGGCCTGGACAAAATCAACCAACACTTAGCCAATTCTCAGCCTCTAATCAACATGCCTTGGTTGCGCAATTCATGTGGAATGTAATCCCTATTCTTTAGGAATTTCAACCTTCCAAAACTGCGCAAGGATCATGGGCAATCCAATGGATGTCTGGTTGCATGCGGGCAACCTACTAATCACACAACTGATAGTTAATATCCCTTTAACCTTTGTCTCAACTGGGTCTCCACTGGAACTGACATGCATGTAGATATTAATAGTAAATCATCAGTTACACGGCAGATCACTAATTGCGAATTAAATATGATTTAATTCACATGATCTCTCACTAGTGCAACAAATAGTTACAACTAGTCCAACTGACTTTAACTCACCTAACTGAGTTAACTGATTACTCATGCATTAAACTAATGCACCGACTACAATTCAAACTCCATAGCTAATATAATCACTCTATATGCCTCATCAACCACCCTCAACTCGAAATACCTAAGCTAATTGAGTTTACCACACTCGGTTAACTACTACAAGTGATTATGAGATAAGATTACATTTTATTGTCTAATTTAATTAAAGGAAAATTAAATTAGACACAGCACCAATTTAATAAATTAAATTGGCCTTCACACTAATGTATCGGTAGGACCTGTGGTCCCACATTAGTGTGTGTGCTGCAATTTGTTGTTGGACTTTCAACATTCTGTTGGCGAGGAAACAGGTCTTGCGGGCAAGACCCAGGTTCAGGGATTGGGCCAACAAGGGAGTCCGTTGTAGTCTAGCACCACGCCGGCATTTTCACCCTACTCCAAGGAGAAGAGAGTCTCACTCGAGGCGTGCTGCGGCCACATGAAGGAGGGGAACAGATCGGTATCGATAGATGGCTCTGCAACTCAAAGCTAACACAGAAGCATACGCATACATAACATCATACGTAGAAGATCTTCCTAGAACATCATGTAAATACTAAGCAACTAAAATTTTAAAGTACTACATGAATCATGCAGCACATCCAAGATACCCAATATTGCAGCAACCTTCAGATATATTAATAACCACTCAGCAGGATCAAGAGTTACATTACTCGATAGAATGAGCTTCTAGATTCAATTACAAAAGTCCCGCAGGACAGAGAGAGAGATTCTACAGCAATAATAGATCGATGGAGACACAGGAAATACAATGATGTTGAGACCGAAGCAGAGCTCTCCTGTGGCACCTTCCCCTCGGCCTCCCGCTACTCTAACCTCCCTGATTTCTCTATGTCGGTGCATGTCTAGCCTTTTTCTGCTGGGTGACAACCTATTTATTCACCAGCTGGCGCCACTATTAGTTTCTCTCGTGTTCTTACTCAGCTGCTTTTCAGGCTCTTCCTGTTGCACATGAGTTTCGCTGTCTGTCCCTTGTCGTATCTTCCCTTCATCTGCACTTGTCTGCGCCGACCTCGTCACCTATCTCCTGCTCCTTCGCAACTTCAGCAGCTCTGCTGCCTACCGTTGTTACGCTTGTCACATGCTGATCCGCAACCCAAAATTTGTCTTCATGCAAAATTTGAAACAAGGGCCCCAATAGGCCCCGACCACAGTCTCTTGACTCGTCCTGAGTCAATCGCAAATCACCGTCTCCACCTCCATAGCTCCGCTTGTTCCCGTCTCCGGTTCCACCGGCCATCCCTCCTCTTTTTGCTCAAACAAGGGCCCTAACTCAGGGACCTTTGCAAGGGCTGCAACCTTCAGTTCCTGGAAGGAAGCTATAGCCTTCTGCCACTCCTGCAGAATTGGTTCAGTTGTAGCTATGATTCGAGCGACGGCTTCCTCTCCCCCTTCAGTCGGGAGCTTACCAAAGACAGTTGAAAACTGTGTACTGGCTTGAGCGACTAGTTACTACATCTGCTGAGCACTTGATAGGACAGGCTGCATGAGCTCCCGGAGGGCTTGCTTGGTCATTGTCGAACTAGCCTCTGTCTGCTGAATCTGGACTTCCAGGCTGTCGGCTGCGGCATATAATGGATCAAGGCCGACTGGGTCCATTGTATTCAAAATTTCTTGGTTGATTTGTAGAAGCTGTAGGGACAAGGGTTGGGTCTTGAGAGTCAAGGCCTTCGTATGTTCTTGTAGACCCTTCAGTAGTTCATAAGCTTCCCGGGCTGCAGTACTCAAGGTTTCCTACACTCTCTCAACCTGTTCCTATCGTTCTATTATCTGATTGGCATAAGTGACCTGGGGGTCTGGCAGAGCTGGGCGGGCCGCTAGAGCTGCTTTGAGCTCAGTGTTCTCATACCGAAGGTTGTCCTATGCTACCTTGACGTGGATAGCTCGGTCACCCACAGCATCTTCTGGGACTTCAACTAGTGGTACCTGGGTGTCGTAGGCTGCTATAGTAGGCCAGATGTCCCGAAAGATTCGAGTCACCTACGCAACTTCTTGCTGTAGGGCCCCCTTCTCCATTCGCAGCTGATCACGCTCTTCAGTAAGCGTGATGAGTTGTTGATGCTACTGCTCACATCTCTATTGAATTTTAGCGTGGAGCCCATCGGCCACCTGTGCTGCCCGCTGTATGAAGTGAAACAGCTGGGGCATTCCCCATGTTTCCATGCTTTCTACTCCTAACGTACCCTACTCTGGTAGCCTCTCCTGTAAGGGTTGGCTGCTAGCTATTGACTTGGCCGAATGTTCTGTTGGTGACGGCGGTAGGGTTAGATTCTTGGCATAGTTGCTAGAGTTGTCCATGTTGACGTCGGGCCGTGATTTGGGTGTTTCTTCTGTGCCTGGGGGGTCGAGTGAGCTGGCTGTTCTGGAGTCTGTACTAGAAGTTGGGCAGCTTTGTCTTTTATAGCTTGCTCTGCCTAGCTGATAAGTTCAGCGAATGTGACTTGGGGGGCTAGGGTTTGGCTAACCATGGGTACTTCTGCAGTACTTGAGTTAACTTCAGTCCCAAGGTCCCCACTAGTCCTCTCTCTGGTGATCGGATTGGACATGGTGGCAGATGAAGTGGATGGGGCAGAGGTGTGAGGTTCCCGGAACAAGGTGAATTGTGGCAATTAGTAATTGCTGGTGGTGGGAGAATGAATATTCAGAAATTTAAGTGGAAAAAGTGGGTTGTGGGGTGGAAGCTCGCTAGTTACCGGGGTCTCTATGAGGGGTTCTTCTCTGATCGGGACTCCCCGGCTACTCTACCACGGCTAATCCTCACCGATGAGGTCAATCACGGAGTTGGAGACTTCCACCCTGGGCTTCTTGGCTTTTGGCGTTGCACCTGGCTTTGCAGCTTTTGACTTACGCACTAGTATTGTGGGCGTTGGGGTCAATGTAGTAAACACGATATTAGGCAATGGGATGAAAATAGGAGTCAGGATGGAGAGTGAAGCGGACTGGGAGGGTTGGAGTTCTGCCAAAGTAGGGGATGCAGGAGACTCATTGACTATCTGTTGAACAGTACGATTGAGACTATGTACCTTGTCATTTAGCCGATTGATGACTGGATTCAGCTGCAGTCTCGTCACCTTGGCTATTGTTTGCTCTGGTGTCTCTCCTAGTAGTGGCACAGCCATCATTCGTGTGAATTCATAGACGTATTCTCCCTCCCGGATCTCCATCTGCACTCCTGGCCATCTGCAGACCTCCGAGTGGAAGGTGTTTTCATCAATGTGCAGCTTCAGGGGCGTCATTTCAAAAGGCATCGCCAGCACACCTTTTTGCCTGAGGAGAGTGTGGTTGTGTGTGACCCCAAACCAGACCTGTTCGTTGTATTTGTCCAGCAAGACCCCCGGTATTCGTTGCTGGCTCGTGACCACGTCTACCATCATACCATACCAAACCCGAAATCCCTCCTCATTTGCCTCCTTCGAACCTGGGTTGCTGGATACCCTCCAGGGAGTGTATTTCATTGCTAGTGGCTAGCTGTCTAATATCTCAACTGGTGTCCGCCTGTCGGGGAAGGACCATTTCCACATGGTGAAGGCCATGATCAAGTACCCGTATATGAATCCCGTCACTCTCCGATAGTTGTCCTCGCATGCCTCGAACAACTCGCAGAGAATGAATGAACACCAATTGAGCTGCACCCCCTGGATATAGTGCTCTACCACCGAGATGGTGTCTAGGGTGCACTCTACCTTCGTATAGTGCCTCATCATTTTTCTAGCGATGAGGTAGCATGCAACTTTAACGTTGGGCTGATCAATCACGTCTATCCTAGCTCCCTTTCCTCTGCGTCGTGTCCCATACTTGGTGTATAGGTTAAGCTCTCTGTCCTTCCTAGCCCGCTTTGATATTGTTTGGAATGCGATCGAGACTTCCCGACCTTCTTGTGATAATCCTGTCAACCGGTTGATATCCTCTGCGTGTATGGGGATCTCCTTTCCTAACCACAATGAGTCATTCCGAATCCAGCTGAGTAAGAGTTTTTTACACTACATGGCAGCGCCCGTGGTGCAAAATACTGACAAGTCTCTTAGATTCAGTAGAGTTGATTGTCAGAGGCCCCGGAATTCTGGCTGTGTTCTTGATGGAGGAGTCTCGACTGCCATCAGATAATCCTCCATATACAGTTGTCGCTTCATGGCCAGGAATTCGAAGCAGTCTGTGAGGTCTGAATCTATCAAAGTTGCACTATCATATTTCCCAACTAGGGACTCCGTTTTTTTAATTCTTCCGTCTATCTCCGGCTCAACAATTGCTGGTATTGTTCTAACCATCCTCGCTCTACGTTGATACACTTGTATCACTGCTTCACCTCTACGTCCCTGGCTCTCTTCCTCCTGCAACCTTCCCTATTCTTCTGTGCTCACGACCTCCCTTGCTCCTTGAGATGTTTCTAACTCATAAATATCCGGCATTGTCGCTTTTTTTTGCATGCAAGCTATGTAATTACCTGGCACGAGTGAGGTTGATGAGACCCCATAACTAATTAATTCTTGCTGGCATCCTCCGCGGCGATAATTGTGTGATTAGTTGCCAGCTAAGGTGTGTTTTGACATCTGCTGACGGTGGTGTGGGGAAATGGGCGGACGCAACGGCTGAGGTTACTTCTAATTATGGCAAAATGATTACTGCAAGGTTACTTCTAATTATGGCAATTTATTGTGAAAATCTTGGTGATCCTACGGACTGACACAAGTACTGAATGAAATGATGGGGACTGACACTTGACACGTTTTCTTATCCTACAGGGATGGCATGCTGGATGCGCCCCTCCCCGACCATAATCGGTTGTGTTGTGGTCCCCGCAACCAAGCTGTTATTGACGACCTATGCATGGACAAATGACACTACCTGCGCTCATCTCGGGTGTGAGAGAGTTATTCAACTACGCTACGCTACTGACTTCTCTCGGGTGTGAGAGTTATTAAAAGAAAGTTAAAGAAACTTAGTCATGGTAGGGATTCAGGTGTGTGCCATTCACCCATCCAGGTAAAATAGTACCGTCCAGTTGAGCCAACCGAACTGCTCCGGAATCCTTAATTTCGACAACGAAGTATGGTCCCAACCAGTGCATCTGCAGTTTCCTTGGAAATTTTTGAAACCTGCTATCATATAGCAAAACCTTGCTGCCAACCTGGAACGTTTTGCTCTTAATGTGTTAATCATGCCACGCCTTCTGCCTGCCTTTCTAAACTTTTTGATGAAACTCAGCAAGGAACCTTGCCTCGTCAAGTTCTTGTAATTTGTGCAGGCGTGCCTGCAGTGATTCCTCCTTCGAGAACTTTAGGGATGTGGCAATCAGAAGGCTTGGTATGGTGAATTCGGCTGGAATCATAGCTTCACGGCCATACACCAGCTGGAAAGGTGTTTGATTTGTCAAGTGCTTCACTGTTGTTCTGTAGGCCCACAGTGCAGCTGGCAGACGTTCATCCCAATCATCCAGTTTTGCATTGTAGATCTTCGTCAAGCCTTTTTCGAGGATTCTGTTAAACGCTTCGATGGTGCCATTGGCCTATGGGTGGTACGGGCTGCTTTTGTGATGTTGTATCATGAAGGTGTCCAACATCGATTTTATTGTTTCATTAATGAAATGTGTACCTTGATCACTGGTTAAGCTCCGGGGGCAACCAAATCTGTTGATGATGTGTTCAAATGTAAACCAGGCTATAGTTTCTGTCGTACAATCCCTCACCGCCGCTGCTTCGGCCCATCTGGTTAGGTAGTCCATGGAAGTGATGATGTACCAGGCCTTTGAATGCCTGGATACAAGGGCTATGGGGCCTACAAAGTCGATATCCCACTTCTCAAACGGTTGCAATACGTTCACTAGGTGTAGTGGGAGTTCATCTCTGTGAGAGGGCCTCCCTGTTCTCTGACAAACATCACATTTCTTGACAAAAGATTTGCTGTCTGCATGGACCGTTGGCCACCATAGTCCAACTTGTAGCACTTTCTTGGCCGTGGGTTTCGCCCCCACGTGTCCTCCCGCGACACCGCTATGGCATTCCCACAGAATGGCTTCACATTCATGGTCAAGGACACACCTCCGCAGAATCTCGTCAAGCCCTAACTTATACAACTGCCCTGCAATCAATTGGTATTCAGCAGCTCAAACAACCAAGTGTCGTTTCTGGACTGGGGTGTAGTGTTGAGGACACTACCTCGTGGTGAGGTATGTTGTGATTTCGACAAATAATCTGGTATGGCTTCTACTCAGAAAAGATCAGCATCAGGCAACTAATCATCGAGAGAGCTCGCGTTCTCTCCAGTTTCCAATCGAGATAAGTGATCAGACCCGAAATTCAGCCTTTCGGGCTTGACAATCACTTCGAAGGTGAACTCTTGAAAGAGTAGGAGCCATCGGCATATCCGCCCTTCCAAAACTGGCTTATTGACTAGGTACTTCAGTGCAGAGTGATCAGTGAAGAACTTGAACTTACCTCCTAGGAGATAGTGGTGGAACTTATGGAGCGAGTACACCATTGCGAGTGCCTCCCTTTCCATGGTGGTGTAATTCCGCTCCGCATGGGACAGCTTGCAGCTGGCAAAGTACACTGGGTGGTCGACTGTCGTCTCCCCTAGTTGCGCTAAGACAGGCCCAAGTGCAATATCGGAAGCATCGATATGCACATGGAACTGCTTATCCCAATCTGGGTGAACCATAATGGGAACAATTGCCAATTTCTCCTTTAAAGCATCGAGAGTTAATCTGCAATCATTCGTCCACTGGAACACCTCTGACTTCCATAGTAACTTCTCCAAGGGAGCAGTTATCTTCGCATAGTTTCTAGTGAATCGCCTGTAGTAGCCCGTGTGGCCCAGTAGTGATCGCAACTGCTTCACGGTTTCTGGTGCTTCCATGTGGACGATTACTGCCACCTTGGCAGGGTCAACACAGACTCCTTGCCTACAAACCACATGTCCTCGGAGTGTTCCGAACGGAACCACGAAGGTACATTTCTTCAGGTTCAACGAAATTTGCAGTTGCCAACACTGGTCGAACATTATGCGTAGCAGGATGGCGTGATCCTTCAGCAAGTTGTAGACTGTCCAGTCATCCATGTAGACTTCCAGGAACTTATGAATGTATTCCCAGAAAGCAGCTATGACAATCCTGGAAAACACGGCAAGTGTGTTCTTCAACCCAAATGACATTATGTGATATGCAAAGGACCCCCACTTTGTGGTGAATATCGTTTTCTTATTGTCTTCTTCCACGATGCGCACCTGATGATATCCGGAGAACCCATCAGTGAACGAGTATGCCTCATTCCCCGCAACATTATCTAGTACCTCGTTAGTGAATGGGGTGGGGAATGGGTCATGGATCCAGGCGTTGTTCAAACTGCAATAGTCCACACAAACGCGGATTTCTGATTTTTCCTTCTTATTTTGAATGAGGATGGGACTCACCCACTCTGCTTCTTCCACAGGGGAAATTAGGCCTGCCTTTAGCATTTTGTCGATCTCTATTTTGACTTTCTCCTTTATCCGTGGGTTCAGCTAATAAGGTCGATACTTCACTGGCCTGGCGTCCGGCTTCAATATAATCATCATTTCTCTGAGATCCCCTTTGATCCCTTTCAGATCCACAACCGACAAAGGGAATAGGTCTTCGTATTCCTTGAGGAGACTAAAATATCCTTCATCGTCTCCTCGTCCAAGTAGTCCCCAACTGTAGCCATCTTGGGTTTTTCCTCCGTGCCGATGTTTAGCTTTTTAGTCTTTAGCGAAAGTAGTTGTATTCCTTCGGTGGTAGGCTCTTCTTTGATGTTTCGCTCGCCTTCTGTCTCTTCAAAGTACAGGTGCCTCAGGTCCACCAGACTATCACCTTCGGGCTCGGTATTAATCCTTTGGCAAGCCAACATGTGTCTGCCATCGGGGTTTAGCACCAATGGCCTCCCGTCTATTCTCTTATCAGGGAAAAATAGTATTCCCTTTATGGCCTGTAATGCTTGGGAGATCGGGTCTGTCTTCCCCTTAAATGAGAAGCACTAAACAAATTTATCTGCAACCTCCGGCCAGGAATTGGTCCCTCTCTTCCTCTCTTCTTCCAAGTACCAGGCTTGGGGAATGGTATCCAAGGAGTGGACAAACCGATGTACCCACAACTCCTCCGGATATCCTACACTTCTCCACTGCTCCTGACATAATTTTAGATGGTTTTCTGAATTGCAATTTCCTTGGTACCTATGCTTGCTTCGAGGTCCTTCGTCTTCCTTAAACTGTGCCCTCAAAGCCGCCGCAACACAACTCCACTGCGATAAGGAGTTGCAGTGGTTTTTCCACCACCTGGCTAAGGTGGACTGTAACGCCACATCCAAGAGTGGTATTCTGTTTTCCTCTGGTACCTTATCTTCTACCTTTGCAATGAATGTATTTACTGCTTACATATTGGACAAGGTCAGGTATTCCCTGATCTCGGCCCCAATCCAATGAATTCTTGCAATACTGGTGCATCTCCTTGTGTTGGTCTCATACTCGCCTTGCTGCCAGTCCTCCCAAGCTAGTTCGGAACCCAGCTCTGAGCTCTGGACACTTCGCCAACTCACGGAGCTGGTTTCTGTCGAGTTAATGTAATCCTCCCTCTTCCCTGCTGTCATCTAATAGAGGTTGTCCAATAACTGAGCATCTTCCCTGTTATCTACTGTTTATGTATATCGCGGACCTTGATATGGGTCTAGAGGCTAAGTGACTCTAACTTCCCCATCTTCAAAAATCATTAACTCCTTCTTGAGATCAATGATGGCATAGTTTTCAAAAGCCCAGTCGATCCCTAGCAATGCAGGGTATGGATCTTTGTCTCCCATAATATCTATTACCTCAAAGTCTGTGTAGGTCTTTACCCCTGCGATGTCTACCTCGATGTCTTCAAGTCTTCCAATCAGCACAATGCAGTACTGGTTTGCCATCCTGAGCTGGATCGGTGAATAGGTCAGCCATGGTCGCCCTAACGCTTCCTAAGTCTTCTGAGGCAAGATGTTGACGTCGGATCCCAAATCGAGCATGGTGTCCCTGATATGGAATCCTGCAACCTGCGTGTCTAACCAAAACTCTTTTCATGTTCTCCTCTTGTTCCGCTTGACTCGCTGTACATACTATGGTGTTGTTTCTGGGGATTCCCGCGCTCCTGTGTTCCCCTGCAACACTTCCTCCAGGGTATGCTTGAGTTGTTCCCGCATTGAAGCGTTATCAACCATTTTGAGAAATAGGTGGAGCCATTCCTCGATCAAAGCCCCTGTGGCACTCTGTTCTTCGGTATCTTTCTTCACGGGTGGCTCAATACCTTTGTCTCCCCCCAGCTGAGAAAAAGTTTCTACAGCCTCCTGGAAGTATTTCTTCTACATTTCTAGCCTGATCAGTTGTTGCGGGGATGCTGGCATGATCACTCGCATCGGGTCCTTCTCACGTGCATCTTCCCTCGTTTTCTTTCCTCCTCGTGTAACTATCACTACGTTCTGCATGGCCGGGGTCACTGTCCCTCGAGGTTTTACGTTCACCAGATTCGTGCCTCTCTGTCATGCTCGTTCCTCCCACTTCTTGATAAGTTCAGGACAGTCCTTTGTCGCGTGTGTGTTCACACAACACTGGGAACACCACAATCTTCTGGGGAGGGGGCATTCTCGGGCCACATGACCCTCTTGATCACAATTTTAGCATCTCAGCGAACCCCGCCCTCTTGTACGACCTCCCTTCATACCGCCTCCTCTACCTCTGGGGGCCTCATTCACTCTGTAGGAAGGCCGATCTAATCGGTCAGCCAGTGCATCTAGAGCCCTGCACTATTCGGTGTTGTGAGTTGTCGAAGCGCAGAACTCACAGTACACGTTGTTTGGAACATTAGAGTACTTCTGCAAAATCGGACACATCCGAGGTTGATGACCCACTGTTCGACATATTTCACAATACTCTGTTGCGGCTTGGGTCGGTTGATTTGGGAACCCGGTATACGGTTGTTGCGGTGTATAGACTCCTTGCAAGTTTATCTGCACAACTCCTCCGATGGGTGGAGTCCCCTACACTACTACTGCTGAGGTCCCCACTCCATGGCCTTGCAACCGAGGACACTCGGTCACCACATGTCCCTCTACCAGGAAATTTGTGCACCAGACATTCAGCCTGGCTGGTCTTATGGGCTACATCTCCTTAATTTTTTCAGTCATAGTGGCAATCTAATGTTGCAGTACTAGGAGGGATGGGTCTTGCGAGGCTGCCCCTCCCCTATATTCCTGCGGATAGCCCGCCATCGCCTCGATCTTCATAGCCTGTTCCAATGCATCCTGCAAGTTGTCGATCTTTTGCTGAGTGAGGGGGGTTCGCGTCAAGGGAAGCAGAGCCTTGATGAACCAGTCCCTCTGATGATTCGGATCGATCGGGTAGTTGAGTTTCCCGATCGCATCTTTGAACCTGCGCATCAGCTCCCACGCAGTCTCTCCTTCTCTTTGTTTGATCTCCCATAGTTCGGACAGACCCTACTGGTCCATTTGGGGTAGCTTAAATTCTCTGACAAAGTCCCGCTTGACATCCGCAATCGCTGGGTTCTAGTGGGCCTCGAACCACTTTATGAACCAGCGCAATTCCCTTTCTCTCAGCGTGGTCTGGAATTCGATCAACTTTCCTGCATCTGGCGTCTGCCTTGCCCTCCATATGGCTTCACAGAGGTACCAGTGCTGTTCCACATCATCGTTACCCCGCCCAGAATATTCTGGGTACCGGGTGAATGATCCTGCCATATTCACTTGTGGAGGTGTAACTAGAATGAACCCTCCGAGTCCTAGTTGCGTAAGTATCCCACTGGCAATGCTACTATTAGCATGCGCTGCTGCTGACAACTGACTGCTATTCAATCAACTCAACTCTTTTAACTTAACGAAAATATCACTTAAGGGTTGATAAAGTACCAGGGCAAGGTAGGGATCCGTGCTATTCGAACTTTGGGGGGTAGAAATACCTATAGATATGAATGTTGTCCTTTCTTGGAACAACTGCTGCATCACGACATACCACTCGACATCAGAATCTTCTTCGAGGCGCACGTCTGCATCTCCTTCGTCAAACATCGTCTCTCTCTTCCTCCTGGCTAGGCTCCCATGCATCCGTCGCACTCCCTCAATGGTCCCTCCCATCCCCTGGGGACCCACCTAACCTTCCATGTCCACTATCATCTGAGGCGCCTCCTCTTTATCCTTCTGACTACTCCCTTGTCATTCCAACTCCCGCATCACCCTCTCTTGCCACCTTTTGGCGATCTACGCCCTCCGATGTGCATGTCACTCCCTCAACCTCCTTGTAGTTTCAGCATCCATTCCCCTACTCCCTCGCTTCACATTTCGTGTAGCATTTGACCCTCAGGCCCTTCTGCCAGCACCGGAGGTTTACGCTTCCATTCCTGATTTATGGAATTCCATCAGCCCTTTGTCCACCATCAGGGCCTTAATCCATAGTGGAATTTCCTTCAGCAACTTCCCTCTTAGTTTGGATTGGAATATAGCTTCTGCCCCGGAGAAAGACTGGTAGCACTCCGCTGCAAACTCCACAATATACCCGTCCAAGGTAGATTCTACCCAAAAATCTACAGCTCTGGTTAACTCAATATCCAGCCAATGAAGGCCCACCAGATCTCCATGCACCCACTTGCGGTTGATCTTTTGTGATTTTTCCTTAGTCACTTTGCTCTACAGCCTCCGCAACCAGCTATAGAGTTCGCTGGGGAACTTTCCCCAGAGGATCTCGTAAGTATCGCTGGCAGAATCAAAGAAAAAAACTAGATCTCTGATCGCCTTCTCTTTTTGACTTCTCAGCTTAGCTTGCTGAGTTATAAATTGGTCCAGGTGGTTATCCCACCATCTCCATATTTCTCCTTCAAAGATCCTTGATACCATGATCTGTTTCCCCTAATGAATTTTAGGGTCCCGACAACGGAACCATTTGTTGGTGAGGAAATAGGTCTCGCGGGCAAGACCCAGGTTCAAGGATTGGGCCAATAAGGGAGTCTGCTATAGTCTAGCACCACACCGACATTTTCACCCTACTTCGAGGAGCAGAGAGTCTCACTCGAGGCATGCCACGACCACATGAAGGAGGGGAACAGATTGGTATCGGCAGATGGATCCGCAACTCAAAGCTAACACAGAAGCATACGCATACATAACATCATACGTAGAAGATCTTCCTAAAACATCATGCAGATACTAAGCAACTAAAATTTTAAAGTACTACAGGAATCATGCAGCACATCCAAGATACCCAATATTGCAACAACCTTCAGATATATTAATAACCACTTAGCAGGATCAAGAGTTACATTGCTTGACAAAATGAGCTTCTAGATTCAATTACAAAAGTCCCATAGGACAAAGAGAGAGATTCTACAGCAATAATAGATCGATGGAGACACAAGAAATACAATGATGTTGAGACTGGAGCAGAGCTCTCTTGTGGCACCTGCCCCTCGGCCTCCCGCTACTCTAACCTCCCTGATTTCTCTGTATCGGTGCATGTCTAGCCTTTTTCTGTTGGGTGACGACCTATTTATTCACTAGCCGGCGTAACTGTTAGTTTCTCTCGTGTTCTTACTCGGCTGCTTTTTGGCCTCTTCCTGTTGCACATGAGTTCCGTTGTCTGTCCCTTGCCGCATCTTCCCTTCGTCTGCACTTGTCTGTGCCAACCTCATCACCTATCTCCTGCTCCTTCGCAACTTCGGCAGCTTCGCTGCCTACCGTTGTTGCGCCTGCCATGTGCTGATCCGCAACCCAAAATCTGTCTTCATGCAAAATTCAAAACAAGGGCCCCAACACATTCACAACCACACACATGCAATTGTATCCATCATATTTTTTTATCTTTTGATTATAATATTTTTATTTCATTGTCAGCATCAATTATAAGTGTTCACACTCCTTTCAACAACCTTCACAAGGTACAAGATCTTAAACATGAATTTTTTTCAAGGGAGTACTCATTTCATATCACTGGCCCAATTTAAGTAATAAAACTTTTGCATACATATTTGTTTGGGCCGTATAATAGCTCATTGGAAAGAACTATCCAAGGACTACAACTTCTGACTGTAAATTGAATTTATTTACTAACTTTGAACCAACTTATTTTAAAGAAACCACTTCTTAGAATGAATGGAAAGAAGTAATGCAAAAGGAGTATGATGCTCTCATAAATAATGAAACATGGAAGTTGGTGAACCCTCCATTTGGAAACAAACCAATTGGTTGCAAGTGGGTTTACAAAAACAAGTACAAATCAAATGGCTCACTTGACAAGCACAAAGTAAGTCTCATGGTAAAAGGATTTACATAGAAAGAAGGTGTTGATTATGAAGAGACTTATGCCCCCACAACAAAATGGGCCACCACCTAGACTATCTTTGGCTGGTAGTTCATAATGGATGGAAAGTTCATCAAATGTATGTGAAGATTTCTTTCATGAATTGAGACTTGAAAGAAAATTCCTTCATGGTTCAACTGAAAAGTTGTGTTGTGAAGGGAAAAGAACAAAAAATATGTAAACTCATCAAATCCTTATATGGCTAAAAAAAACATTGCGAACTTGGTATGGAAAACTAATTCAGTATCTTCTGAAAGTAAATTTTAAACACTTTAATATTGATGATGCAACTCTATTTGTTAAGAAAATTGGCAAAGCTATTGTATATCTTATGATATATGTAGATGGTGTGTTGATAACGGGGAACAATGGAAACTATATTGCAACCATAAAGAAAGTGTTGAAGAAGGGATTTGAGGTTATAGATTTGAGACACCTTCACTACTACTTGGGCAATGAAGTGACTCAACACCCAAAGTATATATTCCTCTCCTAGAAGAAGTGCATTGGAGAATTGTTGAACATGTTTGTCATAGTTGAATGCAACCCTCTATTTACTTCGATGGAGAAAAACTTGAAGCTCACATCAAAAGAAGGGAAAGAATATGAGGATATAACTGAGAATAAATAGCTTGTGGGTAGTCTTATTTACCTCACTACTATTAGACCAGATATTTCATTTGGCATTAGAATTATTTGTAGATTTATGCAAAAACATTATGAAGGACATTGGTTTGTTGTAGAAAGAGCTTTGAAGTACATGAAAGGAAGTCTTAAAGGAAATCAAGACTTTGGACTCAAATATTCAAGAGTGGTTGATTTAAATTTGATTGGATATTCTGATTCAAACTTTAATGAGGACAAATAAAATGTAGTGTCGACTTTAGGCTATCTCACGAGTCTTGGATCAACAACTGTCTCCTAAAGGTCATATAAATAATCGATTCCAGTAGATTCCACAATAAAGTTAAACATGTGGAAACTGTAGAAGCAACAAAGGAGATTGTGTGGCTCAGGATAATACTTGAAATTTTTAGGAGAAACAAGTGAATTCTACTCCTCTTTTGGTTGACAATAGTTCTACGATTTAATTGGTTAAGAATCCCAAATTCCATGATCAAATCAAACATATCAACACAAAATATCATTTGAATTGATATCATGTAGAGGTACAAACATTGATCATCCAAGACATTGCTCCACAAATGAGAAAATTACATACATCTTCACCAAAGCACTGAAAAAATAAAATTTTGAAAAATTCAGAATGATGCTTGGGCTCACAAACACCCCTGTTGGCCACCAGTAAAATTTGTTCCATCAAAAGGTGGCCAAAACATTGTTGGAGCCTTCAAGAAACGATTTTATTGCAAAAATGTATCTCTTGAAGCATCTGGAAGACATCTTGCCCTTGTTTCAATCTTCATATTTGTTCCCATTTCAAAGCTCAGGAAATTATGGTGATTCCATGAGAAAGTCTGCTGCAAAATCCCCTTTTCTCCCCTTCCTTCACTCAGAAACTAACCTTCATTTTTACTCTTTTTTCCATCATTTTCCTCTGTTTTCCATTTTCCTCATCTCCCCTTCATAAAATTTCCTTTTTAGAGTTTAAAAATCTTTTTTGAACTCTACCGAAAACCCCCAAAACCCATTTTTTATTAAGGGTTTAAACCCCTTTGGGCCAGGTCTTAACCACTTCACCACCATGCGCCTTGGTGCTGGAACCAAGCGCTAAACCTTTCGGCGCTTATCACATCGTAGAAAATCCAAAGCACGCAAGTCTGTTTCATTGTGTTAACAAAAGCCCCGATGTGATTAACTCTTTGTTCATAACCCCCGATTATGTTGTTATTTCATCTAACCCTTTGGGCCCAGAATTGGGTGCTAAACCATCTTGAAAATCCATCTTCGATCCGTTATTTCTTTTGTATATCAAAAAACCCATTTACCCAAAGTTTTGGTCTAAATGCGCCGAGTTATGTTTTTTAAATGAAAATGGGTTGATTGAAAGACCGCATCAAACTTCCGATGCGATTAAGTCCCATATATATAAACTCCGCTCCCTCCGCTTTCATTCCATATAACTTTCACCCGGCACCAAGTGTTAAGAGTACGGATGCGCTAATCGCATCGCAAGTTTTAAATGGTTAGATTGAAGAGCCCAAGCCCAAAAGCTCCGATTGCGATTGGCCCTTTGTTGTATACGCCCTAGGCCTATTATCATTCCATATAGACCAAGGCCCGCAATTGGGCGCCAAACATTTCATAAATATATTTTCTGCCCCCGAAGCTATAAAACTTGGTGTTATATTGGAATTTTGGGTTTTCATAAAGTATAAAGGGTTTTAAAGCACATTATTGTAACAAGGCGATATTGGTAGTTGATGCAAGGTATGTCTAACGACGTATACATCGCATCGCAATTTTCATTCAGTACATTTGATTGTCCCCCCCCCCCCCCGATCGGCCATCCCTCCAATTCATTCCCCACCGTTGATCTGATCCTCAGATCAACGGTTAACACGCAATCGCATCGCCCTCCCTGATCACGCAAATCACATCGGCGATTTCCATCGCACCCTTATTCTCTCCCCGCCGATAGCGATCCTCCGATTAAATCTGGACCGCCCACGTGTCCAGATCGGATGACCCAGATCTCTCCCGCATTATTCCATTGCCTTTCCACCTTATGCTTTTTTTGACTAATCCCCACTGTTGATCTCCACGTGATCGGGGGATCTGATTTATTCTTTTCCTCCACTCTCCTTTGAACGCTTATAATGAATCCCAAACATTGGATGATGCAATCCGACGGCCTTGCTCTTTTCCCACGCCCTCTGAAGCAGTTCAACCCAAAACGCAGGATTTCTTAATTGGTTCCATGTTTTTCAGGTTTGAATGGTTTGTCCATTATAATAAAGAAAGGCTGAAGGCCGGGAATGACGATTCCCGCACCTTTGATTCATCAAAGGGAACCATTTGCTGGGCTCAAACTCCATGACGTCAATTTTTCATGAAGCATTGATGCCATATGAGCCTTGCGCGGCCTGCACATCAACAAGACACTGTAATGCATAAAAGAAACAAAGAGTATCAGTGTTTGAAGATTTCCTAGCGCAGTTTGAAGGATTAAGGCATACATTTAGCAAATCAAAAGCCTAAATCCACGGATAAAAACATCATGAAGACCGGAAGACACAGGATAAGCCTGATCAGACCTAAAACGCAGATCTCAAGTAACTTAAAGGTGTTTTAGGAAGAGACAAGGACATATGTCGATCCAAGAAAGCCTCCACCGCCACAAGCAGAGGCCAATCGAACCCTCTCCTGCTCCTAAAGGCACCTGCAGCCTCATAGAAATCAAAGAAGGCTTAGTCATTCTCTAAAATAAGAGGTGTTTGCCCGAAGACAGCTGAACAATTAATACAAATCAAAGATCTTATCTTTAATTGTAGGCAAAACTATTTTAAAGATTAAGAATAGCCCAGAAGCAAATCTCTTCAATCATTAGACCTCGGGGAGTAGCAACAAAGTTACTTCAACATGACACAAAGCCTCAAAAGTCAACAAAGGCTCCCACCGAGCTTAATTCATAAATTTACATCAATTTAATATAGACAGATCACCTGTAAATTACTTCATCGAGCCCCTCAAAAGCCGAGGAGTCATTAGTTTGTATTAATTGACTTAGGAGATCTTCTATCCGACCTCACCTCCTCATTCTTCTATAAATACTTCTGTAGAAGATGAGCAAATGTTGGTCTCTGGACATCTGAATGCATGTAATAGTTTCTGAAGCTACTGATGCCCTGTTTACAACTTGAAGATACATAAGTTGGTATGAGAACTTTGAAGTTGTAGATACCCACCGGGCTTGCTGATTGTAACTGGTTTGAACATCAAATACAAGCTACTGATTTATGGGATCCTGATTTATGTCAATGGTAATGTGTTCCTCACTGTCAATTGTTATTTTCTTTAATGTTTTCACTCTGTTCACTTTCTCTGATAAAGAGCAGCAAACATAGAGCTAGGATTTACTCTCAACAGTACCCTACTCTTACTGAAAGCTTTATTTCTATGTTTTCTTCATTCAAACGTTCTCTTTGAAAAGAATATTAAAGCAGGTTGGTTTAAAAGCACTTGCCTGATTTAGATTTCTCTTTAAAATGAGTATTTTTTGTGTTTTCCTCTAGAATATGCTGAAAGCAGGATAGTTTAGAAGTACTTACCTGATCTTAAGCTGTTCGAACTATTTTTAAATGTTTTCTAACTGAAAGTACTTCAATGCAGGCTAGTTTAAAAGTACTTACCTGATCTCAGAATACTTTATTGTTTTTCCTTAAGTACATGCCGAAGCAAGATAGTTTGAAAGCACTTACTTGATCTTAGGCTGTTCACTGTTCTTCATTTGTTTTTCTCTCCATTTCCTTTCTGTTTCATTCCATAAAATTAACTTAAGAGATCCTGTTGACATAAGTGACTTGCCCCATAGATCCTTCTTGAACCTTGTTGTCCAATTAAATCCTCCTATGACTCCACAGCCCAATGGGTTAAAACTGTCTTTGCCTTTTCTATCAGTCGAATCATTCCTTCACTTGCAGACATCTTCACCCTTTATTTTGAACTTCTTTCACCTTCATCATGTCTTTGTCCAACCAAAAACAAACAAACAAAACCCATGCTCTTCATAACTAGCCTAAAATCACATTTCAGGTTTTAAAGATCACATCTTTAAACTCATTCGTAGAGAGATCCCTCTCTGGATTCAAGAGGGCTAGATCCTTGAATCCCAAAGCGGTTTGATGTTCCCCTGCAGTTAGACTTTGGCCAATCTTGCTAATTACAGGGTGCTAACATAATAGCGACTCCACTGGGGACTTTTTGAGTTCATAGCTGCTTGGCTAGCTTTTATAAACTCTTTTAGTTTTCCATACAACCACATAAACTCAGAAAACCCAAAAATATCTCAGATTGGTAGTCAATAAACATGGTAGTGGACCAAAAACCTTTTACCTCCAAAGGAGCTAAAAACTTCCACTTGGCGACTCCACAATCCTACAAACCTTAAGAATCCACTGGGAGGGCCCGTAATCATTATAAAATCATTCAAACTCAGTAAGAGGGCTTTAGGATTAAAGTTTTCTTAGCGAAAGATCGATTAAACCTCTCAAAGATTGTCATATTAGGTTAACACCTTTCTTGTTTAGTCGGGTCTGAAAAACACAACCATAGTGGCTCCTAGAAAGATTCATACTAGAGCCTATCCTGACCCTAACCCACCTGAGACAGTTGATGACCCTGAAAGATTACTTAGGAAGCCTCCTAAATTCCCAAATGTTTTCAAACCACCCTTGAGAGATAACTCAGTTCCTGAAAACCTTGCAACTCTACAACAATCACAAGTAGATCTAAAGAATCCATTTAGAATATGATCACTCGACGATTTAGATCAGCTAGATTCAGAGTCTTCACTTTCATCCCCGGAACAAAGTAAACATCCTGGTAGTAGAGAAACCACACCACCGGATTTACATTTCCTTCTTAATTTAGGTGTCTCTCATCCAAGATCAACTCAACAATCTATCCCTGTTCCATCCAGATCTGTCCAAACCACTCCACTCCAGCCCACTGTCCCTTTTGTTAATCCATTTCTTGTGAATCCACCTCCACCTCCAATCATGGCAGCATGGTATGCTCCCTTGGTGCTGCCCCAGCCTTTAGCTCCTTTACCCAATGAATATCAGACTAAGATTCCTCATTTCAATGGTAAAGAATCCACCACCGCTCAACACCATGTAGATAGAATGGGAGATGCCTTTGACTACATGGAAATAGAGGATGAAACAATTAAGATGAGGATCTTCGCTCAGAGTTTAGGAGGAGAAGTGAAGAAGTGGTTTAAAGCTCTTCCTCCTAATAGTATTAATGATCTTCTCGCCTTACATCAAACTTTCATAAACAAATGGGAAGTTAGAATCAACCCTCTACAAATCCTAGCTGAATATAAGAATCTCAAAAGAAATCCAGGAGAGGGTGTCCAGGACTATTCTACAAGATTTAACAGTATCTACAATGCTCTTCCACCACACATGAAACCTCCCCAAGGAATGGCCCTAGTAAAATATCCTGAAGGCTTTGATGCTGATATGGCCTACCAGCTGAGGGAGAGAGATTATAATACTTTGGAAGACATACAGAAAGGAGCAGTGAGTGTTGAGGCAAACCTGATTGAGAAGAAAGCCAGGATGAGGGCTGAGAAAAAGGTAACCTATAGGGATGACAGCACAACTTCTGCATCTGATCCCAAATATGACAGTCTAGCCAAAACCATGGAGAGACTAGGAAAAATGGTAGAAAACTTGACGATCCAAATCAGCAATCAAAACAGGAACCAAAATCAAAACCAAAACTTTAGGAGAAATAACCCTCCAAATAGACAAAGAGACTCTGATCAAAAGGTCATCCCTCCATTTTAAGAGAACTTCCTTGATGAGGATGAAGGAATAATAGAAGAGTCAGAAGAAACCGACATGAATATGATGGATGTGGATGAACTGGACCACACCTTTCCCACAGAAGAAAACCAGACCTCATACTCATGTTGGAACGAGGAAGGGTTGGAAACTGAGGACTACAGGTTAGGATTCGAAAATGCCATCATGCAGATCCTAGAACAATATGACCTCAGGAGTAAAAAGAACATAGATGATCCCAAACCAAAGGCTTATGAAATCACCATTAAGAGAAAGCCTGGAAAAACTCCTAAAGTGACTGTTGAAAGTAGTAAACCGGCACCTGAGAGTTATGGTAAAAACAAAGATAAGGACATCCTAACCAGTGAAAAATCAAGTCAAGAACCTAGTAGCACTAGCATTCCAGCTAATGCTCCTGATAAAATAGCTTCGAACATTGTACATACTGAAAATCAGCAACCCGATATTGCTAATAAAACAGTGCCCAACAAGACAGAATTGAATCTTTCAAAGAGTCAGTCTGCTTTTAATTTGGAAAGTGAGATTGCCAAAATTAAAAATTTTGTCCCCCTTGTTGAGTTGGCCACCCAGGATGTATATAAGAGTCAAATTTTGAAAGCTTTAAACTTAGGAGAAAACAGTGACACTGTCAATTTGAATGATGACCAACCGGCTCTCTTGTTTGGCCCAAAAATTGAAGGGAAATTTCAGGAAGGGGTAGTACCTCCTTTCTATGTCAGCCTCAATATCCATGACAAAATCTTGCATAATACTATGCATGACTCTAGAGCCTCGCACAACCTTATGCCAAAAGTGATAATGGAAAGGCTAGGACTTGAAATAACCAGACCTTACAAGGATTTATATTCTTTTGACTCTAGCAGAGTGAAGTGCCTTGGCCTAATCAAAGACCTTTGTGTGAGTTTGACTCAAATCCCAGCCAAGTGCATGGTTATGGATGTCGTAGTGGCCGATGTGCCTCCTAAGTATGGCATTTTGTTGTCAAGATCATGGGGTGCCAAGCTGCAAGGTACAATGCAGATGGATGGTACATATGCCACTATCCCTGTCTTTAGCCAGCTTAGAAGACTATATAGAGAGGCGCACATGAAATTCATGGTCAGTAGCCCAGAAAAGCCTGAAAATTCCCCCATTTACTCTGTCGATACAGACCTGGATTCGTTTATCCTTTACAAAAATGAATCCACAAATAATCCAGAGCTAGAAGACAACGACTCAGATAACCAGTTAGAGGCCCCAAATCTATAAATAATGGAAATTCTAGATATGGAAGAAAACATGAGAGAAACTTTTGAAAAGTGCATTGAAACAACAAACCAGAGTGAAAAAATTCAAGAATGTGAACAACAGATTACCCATCACTCTAAACTCCTTGAAAATCCGAAGCAACGAATCCCATCACAATGTGTTGCGGATCTCAGAACAGAACATAATGATGAACAAGGCAATAGGGATGAAAACGATGTTAGCCCTACAAATAATGCCTTATGGTGCATGAACTTTGATGGGTCTTGCACTAAAAAGAGCGCGGGAGCTGGGATATGGTTGGTCGAAACTGTAAACAATTACTCCGAGAGCCATGCTTTCAGGCTAGATTTCAAATGCAGTAACAACATCGCAGAGTATGAGGCTCTCATCCTAGGATTGCGTCTATTGAAAGAACTAGGAGCCAAGAAGATAATTGTTCAGGGAGACTCAGAATTAGTCATCAAGCAGCTAAATGGAGAGTATGTCGTTAAGCATCCTAGGCTAAGGGTATACCAAAATAATACCATAGATTTCCTGAACACGTTTACAAAATATGAGCTCGTGTTTGTCCCGAGGATTCAAAACATAATTGAAAACGGGTTGGCCTGTGCTGCTAATTCATGTCAGGAATCACCTAGTGACAAATAGATCATTATTCGAACAAAATATAGACCTGCAGTGCCAGATAATGAGAAATATTGGCAGGTCTTTGAGGGCGACAAGCAGATAGAGGATTTCCTGCTTGGAAGGAACGAGTTTGAATTATCTGATTCAGATTCTAAATCCAATGAGAATTGCCTAAACGAAGAGTCGCCTGAGGAAGAGGGACCATCCAGTTCCGTAAAAATCAACATATTAACTAAAAAACTTGGAACTCATACTGAAGAGTACGAGGACGCAGAAAATGAAGACATTGAGGTACTGCCATCAAAAGACAAGAACATACCTAGGGGGCTAGCACCTTTAGAAGAAATGTTTGATTTTAACGACGTAGCAAAGAAACCCACTGTAGAATACACAAAGTCTGATGTCAAGGAATGCAACACAGGCACCGAGGATCAACCTAAAATGATTAAATTAGCTAGGTCTTTGCCACCAGACATGAAAAAGAAGTACATTGACTTATTTAAAGAGTTTGTCGATGTGTTTTCCTGGAGCTATGAAGACTTAAAAGCCTACGATACATAAATCATCCAACACAAGATCCCGTTGAAAGAAAACCAAAAACCCTTTAGGAAAAAACTGCGTCGAATTAATCCAATACAATTGCCTCTAGTAGAAAAGGAAATCAAGAAAATGTATGAGGCAGGAATCATAGTGCCTGTGAGGTTCTCAGATTGGGTTTCTAACCTTGTAGCCATGAGGAAAAAGACAAGAGAAATTAGACTGTGCATTGATTTCAGAAACCTTAACAAAGCCTCTCTTAAAGACAATTACCCTTTACCCAAAATGGAACACATCCTGCAAAGGGTAGTTGGTTCAAAGAGGATTTCTCTGTTAGATGGTTTTTCAGGGTATAACCAGGTTTTAGTACTCCCAGAAGACCAACCCAAGACCGCTTTCACCACTCCTTGGGGCACTTTCATGTATGTGAAAATGCCTTTTGGATTAATGAATGCTGGGGCCACTTTTCAAAGGGCCATGGACATTGCATTTTCAAAGGAGATAGAGCACTTCATTGTAATTTACCTTGATGACATAACAGTTTATTCCAAAAATGATGAAGAGCACCTGAAACATCTAAGAAAGGTCTTTGAAAAGTGCAGAAGGTTTGGACTATCTTTAAATCCCAAAAAGACAGTTTTTGGCCTACAAGAGGGTAAACTCCTTGGCCATAATATATCAGAAAAGGGGATTAAAATAGATCCAAAAAGAGTCGAGGGAATACTACAGATTAGCTACCCAAGGAACATAACAGAATTTCAGTCCTTTATTGGAAAGATTAACTTCTTAATGAGGTTTATTCCCAACTTAGCAGAGCTCCTTAGAAACATGACTAATATGCTCAAGAAAGAAGTAGGAGTGAAGTGGACTGTAGAAGCCAAAAGATCCTTTGAAATAGTAAAACATGCACTCACCCGGGCACCAGTCCTAATCAGCCCCGACTTTTCGAAAGATTTCCTTATTTTTTCCTTTGCCTTAGAACACACTGTGGCTGCAGTCCTGTTGCAGAAAAACCCAGAGGGACAGGAACAGCCTATTGCTTTTTTCAGCAAGGCTCTAAGGGATGCACCCTTGAAATATAACATAATGGAGAAACATTCCTATGCTTTGGTAAAGGCCTTAAAAGACTTCAGGGTGTATATTCTGCATTCTCACATCATTGCTTATGTGCCTAACATAGTGGTAAAAGAAATCTGGTCACAAGACCCAGATGGAAAGAGGGGCAAATGGATTGCTGTAATATTAGAGTATGATTTGGAAATCAAACCCACAAAGCTCATTAAAGGTCAGAGCTTAGCTCAATTGATGGTTGAATCTATTCTACAAGCCCTTGACATTAACATGGTAGATGTCTTGGATGAACAGGAAGAATTACCTGCTCCCACTGTCGAAGAGCAGTTCCAAAACTCACCTTGGTACTCCGACATCTTGTATGTGCTTACAAATCTTAATGCTCCTCCTGTTTATCAAAAACAAAGGCAAGGCTTTTAAAGTTGAAAGCTAGGAACTATTGCATCTTAAATGAATGTTTATATTGGAAAAATGCTAACAGTTTATTACTTAAATGTTTGCCTGAAGTTGATGTAGAGAGGATCAAGCATGAATTACATGAAGGAGAGTGTGGAGGTCATCTCTACTGGAAAACCACAGCCAATAAAATCCTTAGAGCTGGCTATTACTGGCCCACCCTCTTCCAATATGTCCATAAAATGATAGTTTCCTATCACAAATGCCAAATTTTTGAGGGCAAAAGAAAACTCCTTCCTTTACCATTACAACCTATCACTGTTGAAGCTCCTTTTCAACAGTGGGGCCTAGATTTCATAGGAGAAATCCATCCTGCTTCATCTGCCCAACACAAATGGATTCTCACAGCCACTGACTACTTCACAAAGTGGGTAGAGGCCATCCCTTCTAGGAATGCCACAGATTCTGTCATTATAAAATTTCTTGAAGACCATATCCTGTCTAGATTCGGCTGCCCTAGGAAGATTATTATTGATAATGCTGCTGCTTTTGGTTCCAAAAAGATGATTGATTTTTGTCACAGGTATCAGATTACACTTGGTCATTCTACTGCTTATTACCCTCAAGGTAATGGGTTAGCAGAATCATCAAATAAAATTTTGGTAACCATCACCAAGAAGCTGCTTGAAGAGAATAAAAAATCATGGCATAACAAGTTGGTGCATGCTCTGTGGGCAGACAGATTGACCACAAAGAAGTCCATTGGAATGTCCCCTTACCAGCTTGTTTATGGAGCAGATGCAGTGTTTCCTACTAGCCTAGGTGTACCAGTGATAAAATTAGTCCAAGAAATACAGTCAGAAGAGGACAGTATGGTAAGGAGGATCAATCAGAAAATACATCTCCAGCAGACAAATGAAGAGGTCTACAACATAGCTCAAAAGGTGCAAGATAACATAAAGAAGTTGTTTGACAAGAGAACAAAGGCTTGTGATATCAACATTGGAGACAAGGTACTCAAATGGGACTCCAGAAGAGAAGATAAGGGTAAACATGGCAAATTTGACAGTTTGTGGCAAGGTCCTTACATGATTCAGTCCACCATTGGTCCAAATGCTTTTTTTCTGCTAGAGTTAGATGGCACAGATTTGTTTGGGGGTCCTGTCAATGGCAGGGTACTCAAGCATTACTATTGCTGAGTTCAAATTTAAAGGCTTTCATTTCCATTGTAAATACCATTGCTTTGTTTAGTTTCACAAAAGAAAAAATACAAAAACAATAAAAAATAAGAGAAAAGAGGGCAGATTGTAAAAAAAAAAAAACAATAAAGGTACAGCCCCATACCAAAAAAGAGAAATAAATTCTGAAAGTGTTCAAGCCTAAATGCCACTCCTGAAAAACACACTTCTAATTAGTCAAACAGCCTAATCTTGACTAATTAGTTTTAAATTTACTGCTGATAGGATAGTGAATTCAATTGGCCAAACTGTTTAATCTTGGTTGATCAGTAGATAGATTAGGATAGAAATTAAAGGTTCAAACATGCTCAAAACTTGAACCTAAGTTTCCAAAGAGAATGACTCAACTCTGTTTCAAATTCTGAGTCAAAATAGATGTAAATCTGGTTCTAACTAGCTCAAAATCTAAACTAGAGAAAAAGAAAGAACAACTCAAACAAGAGGCCAACAGAGCTATAAAAGGGTGAAGGAAGTGCTTGAACTTTCAGATCTTAAGCCTTCCATTTTGATTTAAATTTTCTGCAAGATAAATATCTATGTGCAGCTTGTTTTTTATGCCATAGATCACAACAAGTCAAACAGTTTAATCTTGACTTGATTGTTTTTAAATTTCTGTTGTAGAATTTAGAGAATAAAATCTGTTGGACAGTTTAATCCCAACAGATGGTAGATTAGGTAGAGAATCATATGGACTCAACTGTTTAATCTGAGTCCATGGAGAAATAAGGGGTAGAAATAGATTAGATTTCCCGTTTTCAAAAGAATAAAATGTTTTAAAAGAGTTTTCCAATCCAAGTGCACTCTAATGAAGAAAAAATGTTAGATCAACAGGATTGGGTAGGTAGAAAGTTGTGTTGATGAAAGATCCATTGTTTTTTATGGCTGCTAATATGTTTTCAGAAAAAAGAAGAGCATCCAAGCAAAGAAGGCAGCCCAATGGATGAGGGACTGATCAGCCTTCCAAAGAACTGCAGGTATGAAGTTCTTGATGCCTTCAAGAAGGCACCATCCCCAAGTGGAGCCAATGTTGGCCACCAGTAAAATTTGTTCCATCAAAAGGTGGCCAAAACATTGTTGGAGCCTTCAAGAAATTTTTTTATTGCAAAAATGTATCTCTTGAAGCCTCTGGAAGACATCATGCCCTTGTTTCAATCTTCATTGCTGTTCCCATTTCAAAGCTCAGGAAATTCTGCTGATTCCATGAGAAATTCTGCTGCAAAATCCCATTTTCTCCCCTTCCTTCACTCAGAAACTAACCTTCATTTTTACTCTTTTTCCATCATTTTCCTCTGTTTTCCATTTTCCTCATCTCCCCTTCATAAAATCGCCTTTGCAGAGTTTAAAACTATTTTTTTGAACTCTGCCGAAAACCCCCAAAACCCATTTTTTTATTAAGGGTTTAAACCCCTTTGGGCTAGGTCTTAACCACTTCACCACCATACGCCTTGGTGCTGGAACCAAGCGCTAAACCTTTCGGCGCTTATCGCATCGGAGAAAATCCAAAGCATGCAAGTCTGTTTCATTGTGTTAACAAAAGCCCCGATGTGATTAACTCTCTGTTCATAACCCCTGATTATGTTGTTATTTCATATAACCCTTTGGGCCCGCAATCGGGCGCTAAACCATCTTGAAAATCCATCTCCGATCCGTTATTTCTTTTGTATATCAAAAAACCCATTTACCCAAATTTTTGGTCTAAATGCGCCGAGTTATGTTTTTTAAATGAAAATGGGTTGATTGAAAGACCGCATCAAAATTCCGATGCGATTAAGTCCCATATATATAAACTCCGCTCCCTCCGCTTTCATTCCATATAACTTTCACCCGGCACCAAGTGTTAAGAGTCTGGATGCGCTAATCGCATCGCAAGTTTTAAATAGTTAGATTGAAGAGCCCAAGCCCAAAAGCTCCGATTGCGATTGGCCCTTTGTTGTATACACCCCGAGCCTATTATCATTCCATATAGACCAAGGCCCGCAATCGGGCGCCAAACATTTCATAAATATATTTTCTGCCCCCGAAGCTATAAAACTTGGTATTATATTGAAATTTTGGGTTTTCATAAAGTATAAAGGGTTTCCGCCTATGTATGAGCTGAAACGATATTGACCGTTGATCTAAGGCTGATCTAACGGCCCACGCTACATCGCATCACAATTTTCATTCGGTACATTTGATTGTCCCCCCCCCCGATTGGCTATCCCTTCGATTCGTTCCCCACCGTTGATCTGATCCTTAAATCAACGGTTAACACACAATCGCATCGCCCTCCCCGATCGCGCAAATCGCATCGGAGATTTCCATCACACCATTATTCTCTCCTCGCCGACTGCGATCCTCCAATTAAATCTGGACCGCCCACTTGTCCAGATCGGACGCCTTAGATCTCTCCCGCATTATTCCATTGCCTTTCCACCTTATGCTTTTTTTGACTAATCCCCACCGTTGATCTTCGCGCGATTAACGGATCTGATTTATTCTTTTCCTCCACTCTCCTTTGATCGCTTATAATGAATCCCAACCGTTGCATGATGCCATCCAACGGCCCTGCTCTTTTCCCATGCCCTCTAAAGCAGTTCAACCCAAAACGCAGGATTTCTTAATTAGTTCTGTGTTTTGCAGGTTTGAATGGTTTGTCCATTATAATAAAGAAAGGTTGAAGGCCAGGAATGACGATTCCCGCGCCTTTGATTCATCAAAGGGAACCATTTGCTGGGCTCAAACTCCACAACGTCAATGTTTCATGAGGCCTTGATGCCATATGAGCCTTGCACGACCTGCACATCAACAAGACACTGCAATGCATAAAAGAAACAAAGAGTATCAGTGTTTGAAGATTTCCTAGCGCAGTTTGAAGGATTAAGGCATACATTCAACAAATCAAAAGCCTAAATCCATGGATAAAAACGTCATGAAGACCGGAAGACACAGGATAAGCCTGATTAGACCTAAAACGCAGATCTCAAGTAACTTAAAGGTGTTTTAGGAAGAGACGAGGACATCTGTCGATCTGAGAAAGCCTCCATCACCACAAGCAAAGGCCAATCGAACCCTCTCCTGCTCCTAAAGGCACCTGCAACCTCGCAGAAATCAAAGAAGGCTTAGTCATTCTCTAAAACAAGAGGTGTTTGCCCGAAGACAGTTGAACAATTAATACAAATCAAAGATCTTATCTTTAATTGTCGGCAAAACTATTTTAAAGATTAAGAACAGCCCAGAAGCAAATCTCTTCGATCATTAAACCTTGGGGAGCAGCAACAAAGTTACTTCAACATGACACAGAGCCTCAAAAGTCAACAAAGGCTCCCACCGAGCTTAATTCATAAATGTACATCAATTTAATACAGATAGATCACTTATAAATTACTTCATTGAGCCCCTCAAAGGTCGAGGAGTCATTAGTCTGTATTAATTGACTCAGGAGATCTTCTATCCGACCTCACCTCCTCATTCTTCTATAAATACTTCTGTAGAATATGAGCAAATGTTGGTCTCTAGACATCTGAATGCATGTAATAATTTCTGAAGCTACTGATGCCCTGTTTACAACTTGAAGATACATAAGTTGGTATGAGAACTTTGAAGTTGTAGATACCCACCGGGCTTGCTGATTGTAACTGGTTTGAACATCAAATACAAGCTACTGATTTATGGGATCCTGATTTATGTCAATGGTAATGTGTTCCTCACTGTCAATTGTTATTTTCTTTAATGTTTTCACTCTGTTCACTTTCTCTGATAAAGAGCAGCAAACATAGAGCTAGGATTTACTCTCAACAGTACCCTAGTCTTACTGAAAGCTTTATTTCTATGTTTTCTTCATTCGAACATTCTCTTTGAAGAGTATATTAAAGCAGGTTGGTTTAAAAGCACTTGCCTGATCTAGATTGCTCTTTAAAATGAGTATTTTCTGTGTTTTCCTCTAGAATATGCTGAAAGCAGGATAATTTAGAAGCACTTACCTGATCTTAAGCTGTTCGAACTGTTTTTAAATGTTTTCTAACTGAAAGTACTTCAATGCAGGCTAGTTTAAAAGTACTTACCTGATCTCAGAATACTTTATTGTTTTTCCTTAAGTACATGCTGAAGCAAGATAGTTTGAAAGCACTTACTTGATCTTAGGCTGTTCACTGTTCTTCATTTGTTTTGCTCTCCATTTCCTTTTTGTTTCATTCCATAAAATTAACTTAAGAGATCCTGTTGACATAAGTGACTTGCCCCATAGATCCTTCTTGAACCTTGCTGTCCAATTAAAATCCTCCTATGACTCCACAGCCCAATGGGTTAAAACTGTCTTTGCCTTTTTTGTTAGCCGAATCATTCCTTCACTTGCAAACATCTTCACCCTTTATTTTGAACTGCTTTCACCTTCATCATGTCTTTGTCCAACCAAAAACAAACAAACAAAACCCATGCTCTTCATAACTAGCCTAAAATCACATTTCAGGTTTTAAAGATCACATCTTTAAACTCATTCATAGAGAGATCCCTCTCTGGATTTAGGAGGGCTAGATCCTTGAATCCCAAAGCGGTTTGATGTTCCCCTGCAGTTGGACTTTGGCCAATCTTGCTAATTACAGGGTGCTAACAACCCCTTTGGCTTAAGGTGGAGAATGTTGGTCATAATTCTTTGGCATATTGTCCAGAAGTTGTAAATAAATCAATTAGGAAAATGTAAAGGGACCCTTAGGCAATGAAATGAAAGGGCACCTCTTTGTATAAATTTAGCCACACATTAATAAAAATTGCAAGTGAGGAGTTACTCATTCTTAACCTGATAGGCAATCCAACTCCCTCAACATGGTGTTCATGTAAAATTATGGCTTATCACCCCTACTTTATCATAAGATCCTTTTAGAACTCTTACATCATAAAAAACTATATTCCTTAAATATCACCAACAATAAAAAAACATGTGAGTCATTCTATAGTCCTCTAAATAGTGCATTTAAGTGGAATTAAAAAATTGAGATGAGATTTACATAGAAACACTTCCATATAGAGAGATAAAAAGAGAAATACAATGTACACATTTTTTTTTCCAACATACGAAAAAACCTACAATATGTGGGGCTACCAACTTAGCTTTTATTGGTATAATCTCAAAACCCCAACATGGAATTACATTATTGTATGCAAACAAAACTTAACCACTTGAAATAACGCCAAAGTGGTTTGTAAGGGTGTAGATTTCCATTCCTACTAAATTTTTGTGAAACTTGGATTTTTAATTTGTTTCCTTACACTTTACGAAAATAAACTCTTACCAATAAAAAATAATTTAAAATCATATTTTGAAATAATTTTAATATAATAATATTTAAAAGATCATATTTGATAATAATGAAATAAGATACTTTTAAACAACATATAATTTTTATTATCCATGAAATATAAGCCAATTTTTTTGTGGCATTTAGTCTCCACCAAATCACTAGTTCAAATCTCATAAGGAGAAAAAAAAAACTTTCCAAAAGCATTCAAACTAGAAAGTCATCCTCAAAAAAAAACCCTTTATTTCTATACATTAAATCATTAACTTTTGATGTAAAATTTCATAAATTATATTTTATCCCCTTAAAATAACCAACATGATGCACAACTCGGTGAAAATGGAAAGATGTTGGTCAAAGTTTTTGCTTTGCTCCACATTGATACTCGTAAATTTTCCTTCTCGCAAATTCTCCTCTATTATCTGCCGAATCATGTGTCCACGTGTTTTATCTATTCACCTTATTTTCATGGAGCAGGCATACTAGAAGGTTAGGCCTTATCTAGAAAGTTCCGGGGTCCGTTAGAGAGCGCTTTTTGTCTCCGTTGAATATTGTTTGCAGTGAAAAAAAATTATAATAAACCCTTAGGGTTACGTCTCATTACTGCCCTATAAATAAGTAAGACTAGTGACAATTTGGTTCAAAATCGTCTCTGATATTTGAGCATTATTGCCAGGGTATTCCGCTTTTCAATCAAATATTGTTTCCGTTGTCTGTACGCGACCTCAAGCTTTTTGGACAATATGCCTCGACGAAGCTCCGGAGGTTCGATGTCCCGACCTTTTAAGAACCCTCTTTTCTATTTCTTCTTTTTGATTTTTGCCCCCTTTCTGTATAATCGATGTTGGGATATATTCGTGGTTATCGTAACGGTAGTTGTCCGTGGGGTTACAGGGATTTGATTGCATTGTCTCTTTTCAGATTAGACCTTTTTGATTCTATGTTTTGATTTATCTATTTATTAGTTTTAGGTTTCTGGTTTAAATTTTTATTATCATCCCTTATTTTAAAAGATTAAATTCTGGTGAATTGGAGTTCGGGGGCGGAGGTTTAGATCTCGATATTGATAATGGTTATCCGTTGAAATCTCTTCCTAGCGTTTGGGTGAAATGTATTTGTTTATTTTTACTACCTTAAACCTTGTTCAGTCTCGTAAAATGTTTCAGGTGCATTGAGGAATTATTAGGTTATATAGATTTAAACCCTATTGTAATCCCAAGTGCGATTCTTTTATTTGGTTTCTGTCATACGATTATACCAAACGGAGCGACTGATTCAATTATTTGCATTTTGTTTCTGTGGTACTATAAGTACAATTACTAGTACCAGTAGTAGGTCGTATTTTCATGCTATATTGCAGTCCTAAAAAAATGGTTAATCCTTATATCGGGGTTAGGTCACAATGGACGGGTTTTTTTTCTTGTATATCATATCAATATATTTTGAGAAGTATGTACACGAGCGAATACATGTAGAGTGAAAGCTTGCTTGCCAAGCAGGTTCGAAACCTCGTACGGGCAAATTTTGGTGTGACCAATATAGTTAACCTCAACAGCTGGTGTGGTCAACACAGAACCTGAACAACCTAGGCCGGGTGGAATTCCTGGTGGTCTTGATGACCTATGGAGGGCTGTCTCAAAAACCAGGATAAAGTACAAAAGAGGCAATTTGACGGAATAGAGACTCCGGTAGATAACTTTTACTCATGACATCTATGGCATCCAAGGTAGAGCACAAAGGGACATTTACCAACAAAACAAAACAATCCACTGGTCACTTTGTGATTTTACCAACGAAACATAAGTTCAACATATCACTTTGTGGTTATATACATGGTCACATATTTTATACATCACTTGGTTGCCCTGAAGTGGGCACGTGATTCTGTCCCCATATGGATCTGATTTTTATTTTTATATTTCAACTTTTAAAATATACCTGAAGAGGGCATGTGATTCTGTCCCCACATGGATCTGTTTTTTTTATAAGTTTAACTTTTAAATTATAAAAAAAATTGGTAAAACTATTTCATCCCTTTTTTCGAAGAAATTTTTTTTCCAAAACTTGTCGGTACACTGTGAGGAAAAAGTGCACACAAGTGTTTAATAATGTAATGAAATGCACATGATTATATTTCCTATAGTTGTAATAGCTAGCCCTTATTATTTGCATTAGGCTTTTTGTCAAGGTTTGCATTTACCAAATATTTTCTTAATTGGGTGTATCTTGTTTGATTGGAGTTGTCTTTTAGTGTGATTTTTTTGGTCTAATTTCTTTAAAATTTCGGCAAGAATTTATTGAAAACAGAAATTTGATGGGTAATTTGCACAATCAAAGTGTCCTAGGGATTATTTTAGGGTGCTGAATCTATATTTACAGTAAAAGAACTATTTTAAAAAACAGAAATCAAGATTTTACCTCAATTGGATTCTGGCACTGATAACTCAAAAAGTCGCACTAAAGACTACTCCCTTTTAATTGTTTCCCTATGGTTGTATTAGCCGTATTTTAAAGGTGTACACTCATTTTGCTCAGATTTGCCCTTCGAGATCTTAAGGGCAAATTATGTTCAATTATGTATACTGTTTAGAGTCTTTTTTGTATACTCTAGTACATTAGAGAACATCATATCAACTAAAAATTTCAAAAGCAAAATTTTCCTTCGTAATCCATTTTTTTTTTTAAAGTTTTAATTAGAACCACCACAACACAAGAGTTAGATACCGTACAATCAAAGTTAGCAATTTTTAGATACTTGTTCTAACTATCCTCATGGTCTCTTTCTTCTCATGTGTATAATACAAATTGGATGCCTTTTGGTACAAACAAAGTCAGTAATTCTTAGATACTTGTTCTAACTATCCTCATGGTCTCCGTCTTCTCATGTGTATAATACAAATTGGATGCCTTTTGTGTTGGCAAATGAGCCAACTTATTATCAGAATGTTCATTAGGTAAAACTATGCCAGATGCCATTGGGACTACTTTGTGGCTTTGAAGGAAATCTGCCTAACTAAAAGTTTGATATTTATTTATCATCCATGAGCTAATGGGAGTATGTTGTTTTTTTTCCCTCATTCAAATGGGAGTATGTTGTTTTTTAATCCCTCATTCAAGATCTTATTAAAATTTAAAACTTTCTATGACTTAAGTTCTCTGGTTCTCTTGCAGGAAGGTCAACCCCTCGTCCTAAACCGGTGTCTCATCCTCCTAAGCCAGGTAAGTCTAATATTTATGTATACGTAATTCCCATGTACCCCAAAAGCACACATATCCTACTAGCATTTGTAAGTGTATAGAAAACAGGGACTACTCATGTTTTAAGACTAGACCAAATTTTCTATCAAAATTTTGTTACATAGTATATTTGATACGCATTGCGAGCTGAAATATCGTTAAACCTATCAGAAAAGGGACCTAATTGATTTTAAATAAAAGGTACCTATTAATAATTAGAGTTAGGAATCTCAGTTTAACCAGCCCCCGAAATTTTGGGTGGCGAGGAAATGCTTTTAGAGACTGCTTGTGTCCTTGTGTCCTTGTGTTATGACTCTGATATATTTTTAAATATGCTGTATCCAATTCAGTGTCATTCATGCATTTATCCCATCATTTAGTAATGTATCTAGAGTGTTCATAATATCTTTAGACATGTGAACTAACGGTATTTTGTTTACTCCAGCTGCCCATGCCCCTGCTCCAGCACCAGTCCAGCAGGGTGGTGGATCTATGCTTGGTAGCATCGGCTCTACAATAGCTGAAGGTATCTGAGTAAATATATGATATTTTGTTTTATAAGATAACCTGTTGTTTTGGAAAGATTATCTAAATGGTTTTTTAATGGCTACAGGTATGGCTTTTGGGACCGGATCTGCTATTGCCCATCGAGCTGTTGATGCATTCCTTGGTCCCCGGACAGTTCAACATGAGGTTGTGCAAGCAGAAGCTCCAGCTGCTGCACAAACTAGTGTGCCTGTAATGTCAAGTATGAGTGGAAAAGATTCTTGTGTGAATCACAGCAAGGCATTCCAGGAGGTATGTTAAAGGGAGCTTATTTACAATGCTTCAGAATGCTATCAATACTTATGGTAAATTGCATTTGATTTAACAAGTCTTTATTGTCTGGTTTCAAATTTACAGTGCCTTACCGGTAAATTGCATTTGATTTAACAAGTCTTTATTATCTGGTTTCAAATTTACAGTGCCTTACCAACTATGGGAGTGACATTGGCAAATGCCAGTTCTATTTAGATATGCTGAATGAGTGTCGCCGAGGTTCTGGAACAGGTAATTAATTAGGTGTGAATGATTGTAAGTGGAATGATCTGTGTTTGGTTGAGTGATTTATGGGTAATCTAATATTTCCGGTTGTTTGATGTAGTGGCACTGTAAAAGCATTGGAGAGGAAGCTCATAGAGTGGCCAATTATCGCTTATCCGAGGGTGGATTGTTTGTTACTTTCGCTATAGTATATAGGAAAAGTTCAAATATGATAGCGAGCGTAAGCTAGAACTTTTTTTGGTGGTTAATACAAGGTGAACTGTTCTATCCTCCTGCTACAGCACCTTAAGTAATATAAATTTAATTTTTCACCAGGGTTAAATGTCTTCTTTTTCACTTGCTACGTTTGCCTCGTTGTCTTACCAATATTCTATGATATTTCGTAACTACTTGTAAACGTGTTTTTCAGGGAAAAATAAATGTGAACCTAGATAGCTGGAATCTGTGACTGAAATTACAGTACCTCCCTCTGATTGTTTTTGGTGATAATTAAAATGTATGTTATTTAAATAGCTGGAATCTCCGTCTGAAATTACAGTACCTCCTGATTGCTTTTGGTGATAATTAAAATGTATGCTATTTAAATAGCTGGAATTTCCGTCTGAAATTACAGTGTCTCCTGATTTTTTTTTTTTTTTAAAATTTATTGGGATCATTCGTACATTTGTAAATGGAGGAGCATTTGAATACATAAGCTGGAATCTCCGTCTGAAATTACGGTACCTCCTGATTGCTTTTGGTGATAATTAAAATGTATGCTATTTAAATAGCTGGAATCTCGGTCTGAAATTACAGTATCTCGTGATTGTTTTTTTTTAAAATTTATTGGGATCATTCGTACATTTGTAAATGGAGGAGCATTTGAATACATAAGCTAACCAAATCGCCTCACTGTTCAATCAAATCCTTTGGAACTCATTTAATGTTGTATCACACCATCACATATCAGGCTTTTCAGATTATTGCATACTCTGAATTTTTAGGTCCCAAGGATGGATGTAGACTTTTTGTATTGCACAGACAGCTTTCAAATTCTAGTTCTGTGCTGTCCCACTTGCACAATATCTGGAAAAAGCAGTATACCAGCAAGAATATGTAATTGCAGTGAAAAAAAATCTGACCAAATTATCTCGCTCTGAAATTGCTTGAGACGTTGAACAGGCAATCCAGCAATCCATCGATTAGTACTGGATTCGCCATATTTAAAAAAATAATAAGCTTCTCTAATTTCTTTTTAAGGTTTCTAAATTTGGCCGTGTATCATAATCATAAGAATAACCTACTTCTAAATTACATTATTATAATTACATGATTATTATGCTGAAATATTTAGAATCATGTTTTTTTTTATCAAAATAAATCAAATTGTTTTTTTTCACATAAACACATTACATAATAAACACACTACATAATGATGTTGTTGAAGATGTGACAATGATGTCATTTCCTTGAGATGTTTGCATTGTTGAATGTTCTAGAGTTGTTTCTTTCTTTGTCACTATTTGAGTTTGATTTGTGGGTGCGCATGTTTCCACTAATTGGTTGAGTTGAAATTATGATTGTGTCTCTTTTTGAAATTAAGGGTTGACATGCCTTTATGTTGGGTTGATTTGAATTTGTTGGTGTTGATTTTTGGTTGTGGGTGCTTTTTGTTGTTGTGTAGTATCTTGTTTCTGAGTTGCAGTTATTTAGGCTTCTTTGGTTCTCTATGATGTTGTCATCCACGGTTCTTTTTCTTAGCATTTGGGTGAGTATAAAGCCCTTGCAAAAAGGGGTAGGCATTATGAAGATGATCTTGTTTGTCACTATTTGAGTGAGATTTGTGGGTATGCTCATTGACTGAGTTGAAATCATGATCGAGTCTCTTTTTGTTTTAGTCAAAGGATGAGCTTCCTTTGTCAAGGGTTGACATGCCTTTTTGTTGGGTTGACTTGAATTTGTTGGTGTTGATTTTTGGTTGTGGGTGCTTTTTGTTGTGTAAGCTCTTGTTTTGGTTTTCTTTGATCTTGCCATCCATGGTTCTTTTTCTTAGCATTTGGGTGAGTATAGAGCCCTTGCAAAAATGGGTAGGCATTATGAAGATGATCAACTTGTTCAAGGCAATGAAACAAAACATTTTCATAGTTGATGATTGCGAATAAACCCTACCCCTCCATTCGATAAGGATTTTATTAGGCAATCCTTTATTGAGGTCTAGTTTGATATGTGTACAAATGTGATAATTCATTTTGCCATCTTGTCAGTGTGTACAAATGTGATAATTCATTTTGCCATCTTGTTGGTTTTGTTGAAGTGACTTATTAAGTTTTCCATATCTTTTAGGACATTTGAATGTGACAAATGGATGGGGAGGTTAGGGAGCCTTCATGGTTAAAAAGAGAGAACTAGAGCAGCCATAAAACTAAGGTCCTTGATCAAAAGGCTTTTGTTAGTCTTGTAAGTTGTTAAAGAACACGACAACATCTTCTTGAGTAGGAGTGCAACACAATATCTTCACACAGATTTGGTGCATTCACATTTGAAGAGTAGACGTTGAGGGTTAAAAATTTACGTCTTTCATAATTTGTAGCAAAGAATTTACATATAATGTTATCCCCTTTGAGGGAAGGGGTTTTCGCTACTTAATCCACTATGATTGAACAAAAGAGATATTTAGTGTTTGGAGATGGGTCCTTGGTTTTAGGATATGCTTAAAGGATTTGGGTTGGGATGATGAGGATGCAATAGAGATTGTGTCATCTTTTTTGGACATTTGTAGAGGGATTTTTGATCTCGACGCTGTTGATTTATGTGTAGGAGTTGAATATTGTTTTACGGGGTTTTCAACCAATTTTATATCTTGGCGGTGAGAGCGGAAACCAAATTTTTGTTTTTAATCCTTAAACAAAGGAAGCCTCGAAAAATTCTCCAAATCAATGTTGGCTTTAATGAAGTGACTTATTTTCTCACATCTAGAATGTTTGGATGTGACATATCGATGGGTGGGTGGGTTAGGTGTCCTTACCCAGATAAAGGTTGTTAGAGTTATGGAAAGAGGATTTAAAGGTTGTTAAGAGTCGTCATGGAAATAGGATTAAAATTACGAAACCAAAACTATTGTCGTTGATCAAAAACCTTTTGTTGGCTTTTTAAATTTTGAGAGCACGACAACAAATTCTTTTGAGCAAAATGTAGCATAATATCTTGAACCAATTTTGGTGCACCCACTCCTAAAGAGCAGAAGTTGAGGGCCAAAACTCATTAAAACAACAAACAATTTTTTGTTTTTCATAATCTATAGCTAAGAATTTACATATAATGTTGTCTAATTCAAGGGAGGGGTTTTTTGCTATTTGCATTTGAGGAAATTTCAGCGTAAAAGTGTCTGAAATTTTCATGTATATAATATGTAAACCAATCAAAATCCTTTAAATTTAGAAAAAGGTACATGTGAATATTTTGGAGAGAATAAAAAACTAATTTTTGGAATTGTATTTTCTTGTCATCTTTGGTGTTTAACTGTTCTTGGCTTATTCTTTTCATTTTTTTCGGTGATCTTTTGTGTAATTGCTTTTTGATTAGACCATGGTCAAAATATGTCAAAATTTTATTCCCCAAAAATGAAGGATCCAATGGGTCTTGACAATAATCTATTGACTCGTCCCCGAGTCAATCCTTTGCCAACACTTTTACTTTTGCTCACTGTTCTTGTGCCTCTTCTTGTGCTGCGAGTTCATCTTAACAAAGGACCCAACTTAGACACTCATTGTATAACATCAACTTCGAGCTGAGAGTATTCGATGATTGTAGATCGCCAAGAATGTTGAAGTTCAACAAGAAATTTCAGCACCTACACTAGTGTGGGACCATAGGTTTTAGCAGCACTTACACTTGTATGGGTTAAATTTGGTGCACGTCTATTTTAGTTATCTCTTAATTAAGATGGACAATAAAATGTAATTTAATCTCAAAATAACTTGTAATAGTTAATTGAGTGTCATAAACTCAGTTAACTCATGAATTTCGAGTTGAGGGTAGTTGGTGAGGCATGCAGAGTAATTCTAGTTGTAACAGAGTTTGAAGTGCAGCGGTGCATTAGTTAATGCAGGTTGTAATAAGTTTAATTCAGTTAAGTGATATAAACTCAGTTGTTCTAGTTGTAATTGTTTGATACACTAGTGAGAGATTAAGTGTTATTTAATTCACAATGAGTGATCTTAGATGCAATTGAGGATTTACTATTATTAGCTGCATGCATGTTAGTTTCAGTGGAGACTCAGTTGAGATCGAGGTGAAAGGGATGTTGACTATCAGTTGTAGGATTATTGGGTTGTACCCATGCAAATAAACACCCATTGGATTGTCCATGATCCTTGCGCAATCAAGGAAGGCCAGAATTCTTAAAAGATAGAGATTGCATTCCACATGAATTGCGCAAGCAAGGCAGGGTATTTAGAAGCTGAGAATTAGCCAAGTGTTGGTCAGTTTTGTTTAGGACAGTGTGAGACAATTCGCTGAGTACATGAGAGCTCTTGTAAGAAGAGTTGTATGTAATTGTTTCATGTATCCATGCTGAGTATACAATAGAAGATATCGGGGTTTTAAGCAGCAAGCTTTCATTGAGAAATTATCTGTGTTGTGGTTTGATTGATTTTTCTTTGTTTCATGTGATTGGCGATTGTGTTTTTAATTCCACAATTGATTTGTAGAAGTGATTCAGTATCTAGCTTTAGAATATTGTTAGATCGGATTGAATCCATGATATACATGCTTGTTGTATAATTTCTACATGGTATTAGAGCAGGAAATCACAATAGTGGAGGAGGAGCTGAGTTTGTGATTGAATATAATTTGAATTTGCAGAAGACTTTCTTGGTGCTATAGCGAATTCAGGGTTGAAATGGCTTTCGATGGCTTGTGATTGGAGTATGCACTTGAGGGAAGCACTAACTATATTGCTTAGAAAGACAAGATGGAGGCAATACTCAAAGACAATGGCTTGAATGAATTCATTGACAATGATGTTCCTAAAATTGCAATGACAAATGCTGCAAATCTTGATGCATGGCAAAAGAAAGTGGCAAAGGCGAGGAGGATCTTATTGGAGCGAGTACAAGACCACATTGTCTCAAGTTTCCATGGTAAAGACAAACCATATGCTATGTGGAAGGTTTGGACAAATCTATTTCAAAGCAGCAGTGACCATAGGAAATTGGCACTGAAAGATAAACTCAGGAAGATCAAGATGGAGAAAGGTGACTCCATGCCAAAATATTTGACAAAGTTTGTCCAATGTCGAGATGAGATGGGGAGCGTTGGCATTATTGTCTTTGATGATGATTTGGTGAGTCTAGATCTCTTAGGACTTCCCATGAGTTGGCATAGTTATCAAGACTCTGTCAATGGAAGGGAAAAATTGCTAGATTGAGAATGATTGTGGTTGGATTTGTTCCAGGAGAAGTTTCGACGAAATATTAGAGATGGATCTTCATCTAAGAATGAAGATGAAGAAGATTGTGCTTTGGCTGCCAAGGCGAAGAAGGGGAAAGGAAAGAAATTTCGTTCCAAATCCGAGTCTAAAGATGGCAAGAAGCGCGACATGTCCAGAGTGAAGTGTTTTCACTATCACGAGCATGGGCATTATGCTACTAACTGTCTTCAAAAGAAAAACAAGAAGGCTTCAGGATCTGCAGCTGTTGAGGCTTTGGCCTCACAATTTGAGCTTGACTTCTCGCTCATTGCATCCATGTTGTCAAGTGCAATGGGATCGATTTGGTATTTGGATAGTGGTGCATCCTTTAGTAGCTTGGAGGAGGACCTCCAGATGCATATTGAAATGGGTGATGACAGGCGGTATAGTGCTATCGGGATTGGTACCATTACCTTCTAGAGACAGTTAGGTAAACCCTTTCAATTAAAAGATGTAATGCATGTTTTAGACTTGATGAAAAATTTGGTCTTAGTTGCAATGTTAGAGGATAGATGCTATGATGTTTTTAGTGAATGAAAAGCTTTCTTGTGACACAAAACAACAGGACAAGTCAAGAAGATTGGGATTCGAGTTAAGAATCTCTATAAGCTAGGTGCAACAAGAGCAATGTTGCATAATCAAGGCCTACCAATGCATCTGTGGGTGGAGGCATGCAACACAACAATATTTGTGCATAACCATTGTCTTCATAGGATACTTGGCATGAGTACCCCTGAAGAGGCTTTTATTGGTAAGAAACCTGATGTCTCACATTTTAAGATTTTTTGTTCATTTGTTTATGTGCATGTGACCAAAGACGCTAGGAAGAAGCTGGAACCAACAACTGAGATTGAGATTTTTGCGGGGTACACTGATACTCCCCACAACTATCGGGTGTATTTGCCAAACAATAGAATCACTGTTGTGCGACGGGATATAAAATTTGATGAGGAGAAAGCCATGTGATTGTCCCTAGAGGGCGCTGGATTTTCATGTAGAGGTGGAACTCTTGGTTCTCAAGGATGAGCCTCAAGATGTGGAGCAGCCACATGCGGAGGATCATGGAGTGGCACAAAAAACTCATGCACAGCCATCCATCACAAATGGTAGAAGGCGCACCATGGACGCTGATAGATTGAGACTTGATGCTGCAGAAAATGTAGGAGCCCTTCACAACGCAAACAAAGACAGTCTCTAGACAGGTTTATTGGTTACATGGCTCTTATGAGCAAATGTGTTGTGACTTAACCATCTTTTTTTCAGGAGGCAGTGCAACAACCAATTTGGGTTGATGCAATGGTGGAGTATGACTCCATTGTCAAGAACAGTGAATGGGAGATTGTCCTAAGATCGGTCTACAAATTAGTGGTTGGATCTAGATGGATCTACAAGGTAAAGCAAAATGCTGATGGGAGTGGGGAGAAATACAAGGCCAAATTTGTGGCTTGGGGATTCTCACAGATTGAGGGGATCGATTATGTTGAAACTTTTGCACTAGTTGCAAGGTACTCTTCCATTAGATCCATCCATGCACTTTCAACGCAGATGGGGTGGCGCATTCATTAGATGGATGTGAAAACTGCGTTTCTCAATGGAGTCATTGAGGAAGAAGTGTACATAGAGCAACCATAAGGCTTCGAGATTTTTGACAATGAGTCGCATGTGTGTCGACTCAAGAGAGCATTGTATGGGTTGAAGTAAGCACTTCATGTTTGGTACACTCAGATAGACAACTATTTCACCAGACTAGGCTCCACCAAAAGTGACGCTGATGCAAACCTGTACTAGATTGTGGTTGAGGGGAAGCTATTGATTATTGTACTTTATGTTGATGATCTAATTTTGACTGGTGAGGAGCAAGTGATACACTCATGCAAGGAGGATCTTGCAAGGGAGTTCAAAATGAAGGACATGGGACTCCATTATTTCCTTGGTTTGGAAATATGGCAGCAGGATGGTGAAATTTTTGTTTCTCAAGGCAAGTATGCCAAAGATATATTGGGTAAGTTTCACACGGAGCGCTGCAAATCCATGGACACTCCTCTTCCAAGAAATTGGAGAAAAGAAGATGCTACTTTTGGAGAGGTAGTGGATGCTATTGTTTATAGGCAGTTAATTGGTTCACTAATGTATCTAGTGAACACTAGACCAGACATTTGCTACGCAGTGAACCAGTTGAGTCAAGCTATGGTTAAGCATACCAAACTCTTTTGGAAGGCAGAGAAGCATGTCTTGAGATATGTGAGGGGCGCATCTGAGTATGGATTATGGTACAAACGAATAGAGGGAGTGAAGCTTCAAGGCTTCACGGATGCAAATTGGGCAGGCAGTCCATCAGAAAAAAGGAGCACATCGAGAGGGATCTTCAGCATAGGATTGACAACAGTTTCTTGGTACAACATGAAGCAACGATCTGTGGCACTCAGTTCAGTAGAGGCAGAGTACATGGCAGCAAATCAAGCTGCATGTGAGGCTATCTGCATAGGAAATCCTGGTTGGTTTGTTTGAGTTTCAGATGGATCTGACAGTGATACATTGTGATAATCAGAGTTGCATTAAAGTCTCGATTAATTTTGTGTTTCATGATAGATCCAAGCACATAGATATCCGGTATCACAATCTCAGATATTGTGTGCATAGGCACATAATGTTACTTCAGTGCATTTCTACGAAAGATCATGATGCAGATATTCTGACGAAGGCGCTCACTAAGAGCAAATTCGAATCCCATAGAGACAGGGTCAGGGTGAAGGATAATCTCTTTCTTGTTGAGAGAGAGTGTTGAAGTTCAACAAGAAATTTTAGCACCTACACTAGTGTGAGACCAGGAGGTCAAAGCAACACGTACACTAGGGTGGGACCATAGGTCTTAGCAGCACCTACACTGGTATGGGCTAAATTTGGTCCATGTTTATTTTAGTTATCCCTTAATTAAGATGGACAATAGAACGTAATCTAATCTCAAAATAACTTGTAATAGTTAATTGAGTGTGATAAACTCAGTGAACTCATGAATTTCAAGTTGAGGGTAGTTGGTGAGGCATGCAAAGTAATTCTAGTTGTAACAGAGTTTGAAGTGCAGCGGTGCATTAGTTAATGCAAGTTGTAATAAGTTTAACTCAGTTAAGTGAGTTAAACTCAATTGTGCTAGTTGTAACTGTTTGATACACTAGTGAGAGATCAAGTGAATTAAATATTATTTAATTCACAATTAGTGATCTCAGATGCAACTGAGGATTTACTATTATTAGCTGCATGCATGTCAGTTCCAATGGAGACCGAGATATAGGTGAAAGGGATGTTGACTATCAGTTGTAGGATTATTGAGTTGCACCCATACAAACAAACACCCATTGGATTGCCCATGATCCTTGCGCAATCAAGGAAGGCCAAAATTCTTAAAAGATAGAGATTGCATTCCACATGAATTACGCCAGGCAGGCAAGCTGTTTAGAGGCTGAAAATTGGCTAAGTGTTGGTCAGTTTTGTCTGGGACAGTGTGAGACAATTAGCCGAGTACAGGAGGGCTCTTGTGAGAAGAGTTGTATGTAATTGTTTCATGTATCCTTGCTGAATATACAATAGAAGATAGTGGGGTTTTGAGCAGCAAGCTTTCACCGGGAAATTATCCGTGTTGTGGTTTGATTGATTTTTCTTTGTTTCATGTGATTGGCGATTGTGTTTTTAATTTCGCAATTGATTTGTAGAAGTGATTCAGTATCTAGCTTTAGCACATTGTTAGATCGGATTGAATCCATGATATACATGCTTGTTGTATAATTTCTACATGGTATTAGAGTAGGAAATCACAATAGTGGAGGAGCTGAGTTTGTGACTGAATATAATTTGAATTTGCAGAAGACTTTCTTAGTGCTACAGCTGATTCAAGATCGAAATGGCTTTCAATGGCTTGAGATTGGAGTATGCACTTGAGGGCAGCTCTAACTATGTTGCTTGGAAAGACAAGATGGAGGCAATACTCGAAGATAATGGCTTGAATGAATTCATTAACAATGATGTTCTTAAACTTGCAGTGACAAATGCTGCAAATCTTGATGCATGGCAAAAGAAAGTGGCAAAGGCGAGGAGGATCTTACTGGAGCGAGTACGAGACCACATTATATCAAGTCTCCATGGTAAAGACACACCATATGCTATGTGGAAGGCTTGGACAAATCTATTTCAAAGCAGCAGTGACCATAGGAAATGGGCACTGAAAGATAAACTCAGGAAGATCAAGATGGAGAAAGGTGACTCCATGTCAAAATATTTAACAAAGTTTGTCCAATGTTGGGATGAATTGAGGAGCATTGGCATTATTGTCGTTGATGATGATTTGGTGAGTCTAGATCTCCTAGGATTTCCCAAGAGTTGGCATAGTTATCGAGACTCTGTGAATGGAAGGGAAAAATTGCCAAGTTGAGAATCACTGTGGTCGGATTTGTTCCTGGAGAAGTTTCGACAGAATAGTAGAGATGGATCTTCATCTAAGAATGAAGATGAAGAAGATTTTGCTTTGGCTGCCAAGGTGAAGAAGGGGAAAGGAAAGAAGTTCCATTCCAAATCCGAGTCCAAAGATGGCAAGAAGCGCGACATGTCCAGAGTGAAGTGTTTTCACTATCAAGAGCACGAGCATTATGCTACTAACTGTCTACAAAAGAAGAACAAGAAGGCTTCAGGATCTGCAGCTGTTGAGGGTTTGGCCTCACAATTTGAGCTTGACTTCTCGCTCATTGCATGCATGTTGTCAAGTGCAATGGGATCGATGTGGTATTTGGATAGTGGTGCATCCTTTCACATGATGGGATACAAGGAACTTTTTAGTAGCTTGGAGGAGAAGGACCTCTAGATGCATATTGAAATGGGTGATGACAGGCAGTACAGTGCTACTGGGATTAGTACCATTACCTTCCAGAGACAGTCAGGTAAACCCTTTCAATTAAAAGATGTAATGCATGTACCAGACTTGAAGAAAAATTTGGTCTTAGTTGCAATGTCAGAGGATAGAGGCTATGATGTTGTTTTCAGTGAACGAAAAGCTTTCTTGCGACACAAAACAACAAGACAAGCCAAAAGATTGGGATTCGAGTTAAGAATCTCTATAAGCTGGGTGCAACAAGAGCAATGCTGCATAATCAAGACCTATCAATGCATCTGTGGGCGGAGGCATGCAACACAACAGTGTTTGTGCAGAACTGTTGTCTTCATAGGATACTTGGCATGAGTACACTTGAAGAGGCTTTTACTGGTAAGAAACCTGATGTTTCACATTTTAAGATTTTTTGCTCTTTTGTTTGTGTGCATGTGACCAAAGACGCAAGGAAGAAGCTGGAACCAACAACTGAGATTGAGATTTTTGTGGAGTACACTGATACTCCCCACAACTATCAGGTGTATTTTCCAAACAATAGAATGGCTGCTGTGCGACGGGATATAAAATTCGATGAGGAGAAAGCCATGCGATTGTCCCTAGAGGGAGCTAGATTTTCATGTAGAGGTGGAATTCTTGGTTCCCAAGGATGAGCCTCAAGATGTGGAGCAACCACATGCGGAGGAGGATCATGGAGTGGCACAAAAAACTCATGCAAAGCCATCCATCACAAATGGTAGAAGGTGCACCATGGAAGCTGATAGATTGAGACTTGATGCTGCAAAAAATGTAGGAGCCCTTACTTCACAACGCAAACAAAGACAGTCTCCAGATAGGTGTACTGGATACATGGCTCTTATGAGCAAATGTATTGTGACTTAACCATCTTTCTTTCAGGAGGCAGTGCAACAACCAATTTGGGTTGATGCAATGGTGGAGGAGTATGACTCCATTGTCAAGAACAGTGAATGGGAGATTTTTCCAAGATCGATCGACAAATCAGTGGTTGGATCTAGAAGGATCTACAAGGTAAAGCAAGATGTTGATAGGAGTGTGGAGAAATACAAGGCCAAATTGTGCCCTGGGGATTCTCACAGATTGAGGGGATCGATTATGTTGAAACTTTTGCACCAGTTGCAAGGTACTCTTCCATTAGATCCATCCATGCACTCTCAGCGCAGATGGGGTGGTGCATTCATCAGATGGATGTGAAAACTGCGTTTCTCAATGGAGTCATTGAGGAAGAAGTGTACATAGAGCAACCATAAGGCTTCGAAATCTTTGACAGTGAGTCGCATATGTGTCGACTCAAGAGAGCACTGTATGGGCTGAAGCAAGCACTTCGTGCTTGGTACACTCGGATAGATAGCGATTTCACTGGACTAGGCTCCACCAAAAGTGAAGCTGATGCAAACCTGTATCAGATTGTGGTTGAGGGGCAGCAATCTAATTTTGACTGGTGAGGAGCAAGTGATACCCTCATGCAAGGAGGAACTTGCAAGGGAGTTCGAAATGAAGGACATGGGACTCCATTATTTTCTTGGTTTGGAAATATGGCAGCGGGATGGTGAACTTTTTGTTTCTCAAGGCAAGTATGCCAAAGAGATATTGGGTAAGTTTCACATGGAGAGCTGCAAACCCATGGACACTCCTCTTCCAAGAAATTGGAGAAAAGAGGATGCTACTTCTAGAGAGGTAGTGGATGCTACTGTTTACAGGTAGTTAGTTGGTTCACTAATGTATCTAGTGAACTCTAGATCAGATATTTGCTACGCAGTTAACCAGTTGAGTCAAGCTATGGTTAAGCATACCAAACTCTTTTGGAAGGCGGAGAAGCATGTCTTGAGATACGTGAGGGGTACATCTGAATATGGATTATGGTATAGACGAACAGAGGGAGTGAAGCTTCAAGGCTTCACGGATGCAGATTGGGTAGGCAGTCAATCAGACAGAAGGAGCACATTGGGAGGGATCTTCAGCATAGGATCGACAACAGTTTATTGGTACAGCATGAAGCTGCATGAGAGGCTACCTGCATAAGAAAGATCCTGGTTGGTTTGTTTGGTTTTCGGATGGATCTGACAGTGATACATTGTGATAATTAGAGTTGCATTAAAGTCTTGATTAATCCTGTGTTTCATGATAGATCCAAGCACATAGATATCCGGTACCACAATCTCAGAGTTAGTGTGCATAGACGCATAATGTTACTTCAGTGCATTTCTACGGAAGATCATGATGTAGATACTCTGACGAAGGCGGTCACCAGGGGAAAATTCGAATACCATAGAGACAGGATCAGGGTGAAGGATAATCCCTTTCTTGTTGAAAGGGAGTGTTGAAGTTCAACAAGAAATTTCAGCACCTAAACTAGTGTGGGACCAGGAGGTCCAAGCAACACCTACACTAGTGTGGAACCACAAGTCTTAGCAGCACTTACACTGATATGGGCTAAATTTGGTGCATGTCTATTTTACTTATCTCTTAATTAAGATGGACAATAAAATGTAATCTAATCTCAAAATAACTTGTAATAGTTAACTGAGTGTGATAAACTCAGTTAACTCATGAATTTCGAGTTGAGGGTAGTTGGTGAGGCATGCAGAGTAATTCTAGTTGTAACACAGTTTGAAGCGTAGCAGTGCATTAGTTAATGCAGGTTGTAATAAGTTTAACTCAGTTAAGTGAGTTAAACTCAATTGTGCTAGTTGTAACTGTTTGATACACTAGTGAGAGATCAAGTGAATTAAATATTATTTAATTCACAATCAATGATCTCAGATGCAACTGATGATTTACTATTATTCGCTGCATGCATGTCAGTTCCAGTGGAGACCCAGTTGAGATGTAGGTGAAAGGGATGTTGACTATCAGTTGTAGGATTATTGGGTTGCACCCATGCAAACAAATACCCATTGGATTGCACATGATCCTTGCGCAGTCAAGGAAGGCCAAAATTCTTAAAAGATAGAGATTGCATTCCACATGAATTGCGCAAGCAAGGCATGCTGTTTAGAGGTTGAAAATTGGTTAAGTGTTGGTCAGTTTTGTCTAGGACAATGTGAGATAATTGGTTGAGTACATGAGGGCCCTTGTGAGAAGAGTTGTATGTAATTGTTTCATGTATCCATGTTGAATATACAATAAGATAGTGGGGTTTTGAGCAGCAAGCTTTCCTCGGGAAATTATTCGTGTTGTGGTTTGATTGATTCTTCTTTGCTTCATGTGATTGGCGATTGTGTTTTTAATTCCGCAATTGATTTTTTGATTCAGAAATCTAGCTTTAGCACATTGTTAGATCGGATTGAATCCATGATATACATGCTTGTTGTATAATTTCTACAAGGAATCCATCAAAACAATAACTTGATCAATAAATGGTGTGGTAAGTTTAGTAGTGGGGTGTTCTGGCCGTGCACTCATGAGGGCGTTCCATTGGTTCTCAACTTTGTTGTTGATCTGACACAAATTTTGAAAATGAGTTTGTGCCGGTGGTTTAAGGTCGTGAAACATAGCTTTAGTGGCACATGATTCTTCATTTATCTGCTGGATCTACTTCTCCAACGAATTAGTGCGAGCAAACAAATCCCATTGTTGGTTGAGATTGACCATGAGTAGAGCTTAATTGAATAGATGTTGGGCTTGTTGACGCAACTCATATACAAACCGATTATTTTTGGTCAGGAATCTAGGCCAATTGTGAACTTGTCGAAATATTTATTGCACATTTGTAGTACTGTGGTGTAGGGACTAACAAAATTTGTGTTTGATTTTTCTGTTCAATTTTTGCAGCACACTGGGTGGTTGGGCCTGGAAGCGCTGTTTGGGTCACTGCAATGGTGTGCCTCAACTCTCGATTTACAAAAACAAGTTCAATACATGTTGCTTTGATGTGGTTGCAACATTCCCAAAGAGTATAAGTAGAAAAATCTTTTAGTGCATTTTGCACCACGCCAAAAAAAATGGCCATAGCCTCTGGAGTTTGGTGCTGACATCCTCGACATGGTGTTGTAATTCTTGCTTTTCATGAAGAGCCGCCAGATGACACGACACCAGGTAAAGGAAACTGTGCTTGCAGAGGTTGGCTGCTAGCGATAGACTTTTTAGAATGACCTTGAGGGTAGGATTCTCTCTCTGGGCTCTGCTTAGTGTGGAATTTGGTGTAGAATTTTTATTCGTTGGCGATAGAAATGAGGGAATAAGTGTTGGAATTTACAACATAATTTCCTTGGATCAAACACCAAAGGTCACCGCTCACAAATCGTCACAGATCAGTACACTAGTATTTGACGTGGTTAAAACCCTCGAAGAGGGAAACAGTCCACGGCCTGAGCCAATGTGGCCACTTCAGACAATTTATTAATATAAAGAAAGAAAATTTACATAAGCTTCTCTCATAAATGGTTATGGCACAAATGACCCTTCATGCTCTTTAAATAGAGATCATGGACCAATCGGGGGTTAAGCCACAGATCAAGTGTCAGTAATACCGAGGAGAGAATGAACCGTCAGATCACTACATATCGTGACCGTCAGATTATAAATTACAAATGTACATAGTAAAGAACACACTTTACTTAACTCTACGCTAGACCAAGTTATACTTAAATATTTCCTATTTGTCAAAATATCCTAACACCCCCCCTTAAGAACCACTTGGGATAGGATTGAAGGATTTACAAAGGTGACACAATATAAGACTATTTCCTATGTGTTGGAATATCCTAGCATCCCCCCTTAAGAACAACTTGGGATAGGATCAAAGGATTTACAAAGTTGACACAATAGGAGAAGGAAGGAGGCATTAGAGCCTATCCCCCCTTAATGATAACTTTTCTGAACTCCAAGCATAGATCGAAGTTTGGTAAACTTCGCTTCTGTGGGAGTATTTGTAAAGATATCAACAACTTGATCATTGGTTGAAAAATACTACACTTCAAGAACATGATCATGAATGTGCTTTCTGATGAAGTGTATGTGTAGCTCAATGTGTTTCATGTGCTGATGCTGAACTGGATCTTTGCATCGCTGAATGATACTCTGATTATCACAGCAAAGTGTAGTTGGATGCTGTTGATGAAGATCAAATTCAGGCAGGATCTTCCTTGCTGGCTTCAACTGCACCACGATACTTCGCTTCTGCCGAAGAAAGAGAGACGACAGTTTGTTTCTTACAAGACCATGTAATAGGTCTTGAACCAAGAGTGAATACATAACTCGCGGTAGACATTTGATCATCAGGGCCACCAGCCCAATCAAAATCAGTGAAACCAATCAACAATGGAGATGCTTTTGCACTGTAATGAATCCCGAACTGAACTGTACCTCCAATATATCGAAGTATTCTTTTAGCTGCTTTCCAGTGACTTTCATGAGGTTGGTGCATAAACCGAGCAATAAGACCAACGACAAAGGAAAGGTCAGGACGTGTATGGGTTAGATACAGAAGTTTACCAACAAGTTGACAGTATAAAGTAGCATCAACTTGAGGGGAAGTACAAGTCACTGAAATCTTGACTCCACACTGAAAGGGAGAAGGGGCTGGATTACAGTGTTCCATGTGAAAGTGGCGTAGATGATCACATGCATATTTGGACTGAGAAAGGGTAATACCTTCTTTGGATTACAAGACTTGAAGACCAAGGAAATAATGCAAGTGTCCTAAGTCGGTCATTTCAAACTTCTTTTTGAGGTTAGACTTAACATGGTTTATATGGTTGGAATCACTACTGGTAAGGATAAGATCATCAACATAAAGAACAGGGATGATTAAGGACTTACCCACTTTCTTGGTGTAAACAATGTTGTCAGATTGACATCTAGAAAAGCCATTATCTAAGAGAAATCTATCCATTTTGGCATACCAAGCCAGAGGAGCATGTTTGAAACCACAGAGAGACTTTCTAAGGCGAAAAACAAGGCTAGAGTTGCTTTGGATAAAGCCAGGGAGTTGTTACATGTAGATTTACTCATGTAAATCCCCATGTAAGAAGGCAGATTTAACATCCATATGATGGACTTCCCATTTAAAGGAGGCAGCAAGGGAAAGAACAAGGCAGATAGAATTCATTTTGGCAACAGGGGAGAAGGATTCAGTATGGTTAATGCCTTCAACTTGTGAAAATCTTTTAGCAACAAGATGAGCGTTATGTTTATCCACTTTTCCATCTGGTCCAAACTTTGTTCCAGTAAACCCATTTGCATCTGACAAGTTTTATTCCCTTTGGAAGAGGAACAAGATCCAAAGTATCGTTTGCCAAGAAGGAACAATATTCTTTATTCATAGCTTCATCCCAATCTGGATGCCCTGAAGCTTCTTCAAAGGTGTCTGGATCAGGATTTTATGGAACTTGAGCCAATAAGGAAGAGGCTCTTCTGAACTGAGAACATGTACGACGTTGATCTGCAAGATCACCTGTAAGAGAACTTGCTGCATCCCGAGTAGAGCGAACCCATCTTGGAAGTTGTGGAGCTGAATGAAGATCTTGAGGAGGTGGAGGAGGATTGTCATCCTTGTTGTCATCATACGAACTAGAAGGAATGTTGTAAGAAATAGAACAGATAGAGAGAGGTGGCACATATGTCGAATGAGGCTCATAGGCCAAAGGGGGTGTTGGTCAAATTTTTAGCATTAGTCAAGAGAGTATTAAAAGATTGACAAGCCAGGAATTTAATTTTTATCTAAAGGAAAAATACTTCAAAGGTGGATTGAAAGGAGACAAAGCAACGAGAGCCACGTGCATAAAAAGCCAAAGGTGGAGTATAGAGCAAAAAAGGCTAATGGAAACGTGAATAGGCTAAGAAGCGGTAAGGAGAGCGCAAAGCGCAATACCAATGTACTAAGAGGAAAGCACAGCCATGTGAAGACGCACAAGGGGAAATTCCGAGGGGGTCGAGCAGCCGGGGAAGGATGGGATCCATACCCCCGCGGAATTATGACACGCGGCATAGTGGGGGACTCAAGGTACGAAAGGAGGTAACGAGAGTATGCTGTGTGGCGTGGTGACGTGGCGGAGCGGAACATGGGTCCTAAAGGGCGCTGAACTGTGTTCTTAACGGACCTTGTCCACAAGAACTTCCAAGGGTTATACGTTTATTGGTAGCCCAAAGGTAAAGTAGCTCAGCTCAAGACCGATGTGATCGTATTTTTCCTGTGAAAGGAGTTCACCCTCCTCTATTCCATAAATCACAAACTCCTCACCGAGGCATGTTTTGACACTCGCACGGAGGCTGATGCAGAGGTGGAGGGGTTCTCAGCTAGGCTTGAACCAGCCGCAGCCAACCTACAGAGGTGTGTTCAGTTCATTAGCCAACCTGCCAGCTCATCTGCAAATGCACCTCCTCCAGTATCAGCAAGGGTTTCCACTCCTTCTCAGCCATAATAACATTGTTAACTCATGATCCGGCCCTCAAGGCCTTTTCTACTTTTTACTACAGTTAGTTGTTTTTTTTTAGTTTCAGGTGAAATCCATATTTCACCCCCAGCAATTTACCTTTTAAACTTTTGTTCTAAACGGCTGGGGGCCTAACAGTAAATGATGGGAGGTGTAAATTCCTCATCATAATTTTGTTATCTTGTCAGTAATCTCTAACAAACTCTCAACACGCGAGGAAGATATTTCTCCAAAATATCTTCCCGCTCTTGGAAGAGATGTTCCTATATAATGCTGGATGTAAGCAAGCGCTAATGGGGTTCCAATTCTTTTGAAGAAATTGACTGTGTAGGGATTTTCTGTATGTGTTTTGTGAAGACTCAAATGCTAATGTGAAGAGCCCGTTGGGCTTCAATGATAAGGAGTTATACTTTAATAAGGATTCCGGCCTTGGTTTATGGTAGGGCGTAATTCTCTCTTGTTTATTGCAATGTCGTTGTTCATTTCATTTACATCCATGTCTTTGGTATTATATTCTAGAATGCGAGTGTCCCGTTGTTTCTGATATGAATTTATCTCTCTGATACTTATATCATAAGCTTCCTGGTACTTTAAATATGGCTCACGTGTAATACAATGTTTCATCCCCAATTCATACACATTTCTACTATATTGGCGGTTACGAAGTGTTATTGACGAAAGTTGCCAGCATGTATGGATTCTTAGTCATATAAGCCCATCATATGCTGGGAAACTCTTCTTAGTGTCGTCTTCATAACAGTTAATATCTCCTTCATTCTATGCAGCTCAGTAGTCACCTTTATATATACCGCTTTTTCTGCCATATACCATGAATCCGGCCCTGTTTACTGTGAACTGTCTTAAAGTTGTCTGATGCAGCAGTGTTTGAGTTTAATATTACATTCATCCAGTATTACTCTTTAAGCATCAAACTGTCGAAAGTTTTGGTTCCACTCAAATATTATTCTCTGTTTGTAAAGAAGTAGTATGAGAGCCCTGTCTTGTTTAAACGTTAAACGCTGTTATGCGTCCTTTGCTCTCCATACATTATAAGATGTCCTAGGCACTGGTCTATAGCAACTCTAGGCTATCTCTAGGAGTTACAACATCTTTTTGGCGCCGTTGCCGGGGATCGAATTTAAGAAAATTAGTTTCCCTGGGCCTCGACAAATCATATTCGCTCTCTAATTAGGTGAGCACAGAGAGTTGAAGAGTTGTATATCTCTCACCTTGGCGACTCCGCACTTGTTTATTTGATAAATCTATTTGCACTCCTGACTCCGCTGGGGAAGAGACAAATGGCTTTGATTTGGTAAATCACTGTGGTGGATAGTAAGATCTTGAATCATCCACCTGGCGACTCCACAGTTCTCAAGAGATCAAATGACTCCACCGGTGGAAGATTCTGAACTGGTTGAGAGGATCCAGTGATCATCTTTGCAGAAACACGGATCCAAACATGGATACCGATACAAAGCTAGATGCTTTGTATGATCAATTATATGAATTAATGAAAACATTTGATAGAGTGCAGGAGATGTATATGGCTAATATGAATGCAGATGAGGATTATTTAGAGCAGCCCCTGCCTCTTCCAGAACAAGAACAAACTCAAGACGTGGATAATGAGCAAGACACGTACGATGCTTGGAAGCCCATGGAAGATGAGGAGGAAAGCGATCAGGAACTGCCTCATTGCTTACCTATATCTTGTATTACGCTGATAAGAGAGTATCACGACCTAAGAGCAAAAGCTAATAATAGGGAACGCTGCCTTGAGGAAACAAGAGACCACATAGAAGAGGCAGAATCTGATGGGGAAGAAGAGGCTCAAGTAAACACCCCACCTCCAAATCATCTAACACGAGAAAAAGAAGACTGTTGTTCTTCTATCCATAATGAGAGGGAAACCCCTCTTTTTATAGAAGAGGAGATTGATCAGATATTAAATCAGCAGTCCACCTCAGAAATATTTTATAGAGTACACACTCCTTCATCTCCTGAGTTTGATGATACAGATCCGGAAAGCTCCTCTGAGGATCAGGACGAAGAAAGACCTGCTGAGCGTATAGGATGGTTGACTTGGTCGAGCCAACCTATTTACGACACTGATGGGGAGCGCTGCGTCAGTATAATAGCAGATGAAGATTATTTGAATCTTCATTCTGCTTTACTACATATCATCAATGAGACTGGAAACCAACAGCGTTCCTTTTTAGAAGAGGAAGAAATGGAACAAACCACTGCTCAAGAATACATAGATCTTTTCATGGAGCCTAGCACATCAGAGCAGAACATATTTGAGCTCCAAAAGGACTTAGCTGCAATATACGATGAGTCCTCCAGTTCAGAAAACGAAGGAGACATTCTTTCTCAAGAGAGTTTTCTTCTCCATCCAGTGGAAGAAGATAAAATCTTGGTTGAAGCCTGCCTACCAGATATTCATAACCAGGTATCATTTCATGATCCTTATGTACATTTCCTGCACACATTTGAAAAAGGATCAAGGGTCTTTTTGAACAGCATGTTACAAGCAGAAAGAAATTTTTTCAAAGCTGCTATTATGGAACAAAAAGAAGAGCTGGTACATTATCCGTTCATTGATCCTGTGGCAAAATATATGGAGGCCCTGATTAGCTCAAATTCTCCAGCATTGATCCTTCACCAGGGCCGAATTTATCAAGAGTGGTCACCACTGATGGAGACCGCATTTTTGAAGAACCACATGCAGAGCACCCTGTGGTTATCTCTGATAGGCAGTCAATGCTCCTCTCCCTTTTTGTTACTTCTTGACTGGCTGCACTGGCATTATTGTATCACCTAGAGCATCAGAATTTTTCCAGAGTAGAGTAGGGTAGGTAGGAAAAGCTCAATAAAGCTCAGTCTGTGAGCACGTAGTTAGTTATTCTAATGTCTGCAAGGTCCAACAAGCCAGACAGTCTAATCTTGGCCTAGCTATTTCTGTTTAAGAAAGTAGAACAGGTATGCTTTTATTGTAAATGAATCATGAAAGAAAAACAAGAAGGGTCATGGGCGCTGAAGAGCTGGAGCTCACATAAGACGAACAAGCGGTCTGCGTAGTTCTCGACACGTTCAGGGACGAACGTGCTGTCCCCAGGTGGAGCCAATGTTGGTCAAATTTTTAGCATTAGTCAAGAGAGTATTAAAAGATTGACAAGCCAGGAATTTAATTTTTATCTAAAGGAAAAATACTTCAAAGGTGGATTGAAAGGAGACAAAGCAACGAGAGCCACGTGCATAAAAAGCCAAAGGTGGAGTATAGAGCGAAAAAGGCTAATGGAAACGTGAATAGGCTAAGAAGCGGTAAGGAGAGCGCAAAGCGCAATACCAATGTACTAAGAGGAAAGCACAGCCACGTGAAGACGCACAAGGGGAAATTCCGAGGGGGTCGAGCAGCCGGGGAAGGATGGGATCCATACCCCCGCGGAATTATGACACGCGGCATAGTGGGGGACTCAAGGTACGAAAGGAGGTAACGAGAGTATGTTGTGTGGCGTGGTGACGTGGCAGAGCGGAACATGGGTCCTAAAGGGCGCTGAACTGTGTTCTTAACGGACCTTGTCCACAAGAACTTCCAAGGGTTATACGTTTATTGGTAGCCCAAAGGTAAAGTAGCTCAGCTCAAGACCGATGTGATCGTATTTTTCCTGTGAAAGGAGTTCACCCTCCTCTATTCCATAAATCACAAACTCCTCACCGAGGCATGTTTTGACACTCGCACGGAGGCTGATGCAGAGGTGGAGGGGTTCTCAGCTAGGCTTGAACCAGCCGCAGCCAACCTACAGAGGTGTGTTCAGTTCATTAGCCAACCTGCCAGCTCATCTGCAAACGCACCTCCTCCAGTATCAGCAGCGGTTTCCACTCCTTCTCAGCCATAATAACATTGTTAACTCATGATCCGGCCCTCAAGGCCTTTTCTACTTTTTACTACAGTTAGTTGTTTTTTTTTTTAGTTTCAGGTGAAATCCATATTTCACCCCTAGCAATTTACCTTTTAAACTTTTGTTCTAAACGGCTGGGGGCCTAACAGTAAATGATGGGAGGTGTAAATTCCTCATCATAATTTTGTTATCTTGTCAGTAATCTCTAACAAACTCTCAACACGCGAGGAAGATATTTCTCCAAAATATCTTCCCGCTCTTGGAAGAGATGTTCCTATATAATGCTGGATGTAAGCAAGCGCTAATGGGGTTCCAATTCTTTTGAAGAAATTGACTGTTTAGGGATTTTCTGTATGTGTTTTGTGAAGACTCAAATGCTAATGTGAAGATATCGCTAATAATGACAAGGAGTGAGGTGATTTACATGATTCTACTGCCTATGGTAGGCGTAATTCTCTTGTTTATCGTAATGTCGTTGTTCATTTCATTTACATCCATGTCTTTGTATTATATTCTAGAATGCGAGTGTCCCGTTGTTTCTGATATGAATTTATCTCTCTGATACTTATATCATAAGCTTCCTGGTACTTTAAATATGGCTCACGTGTAATACAATGTTTCATCCCCAATTCATACACATTTCTACTATATTGGCGGTTACGAAGTGTTATTGACGAAAGTTGCCAGCATGTATGGATTCTTAGTCATATAAGCCCATCATATGCTGGGAAACTCTTCTTAGTGTCGTCTTCATAACAGTTAATATCTCCTTCATTCTATGCAGCTCAGTAGTCACCTTTATATATACCGCTTTTTCTGCCATATACCATGAATCCGGCCCTGTTTACTGTGAACTGTCTTAAAGTTGTCTGATGCAGCAGTGTTTGAGTTTAATATTACATTCATCCAGTATTACTCTTTAAGCATCAAACTGTCGAAAGTTTTGGTTCCACTCAAATATTATTCTCTGTTTGTAAAGAAGTAGTACGAGAGCCCTGTCTTGTTTAAACGTTAAATGCTGTTATGCGTCCTCTGCTCTCCATACATTATAAGATGTCCTAGGCACTGGTCTATAGAAACTCTAGGCTGTCTCTAGGAGTTACAACAGGGGGCACACCCGCCGAACTAGGCTCGCAGGCTGATATATTTTCATCAAATTCTACATCTCTTCTAATGATTACATTTTTGGATTTTGGTTGAAGAAGTCTATATCCTTTGACATCTTCAGAATATCCAACAAAAAATCATTTTTCACTCTTAGGTTCTAAGGCTTTATGTTTCGCTTCTGGAATATGGGCCCAAGCTTCACTTCCAAAAACACGAAAGTGACTTACATCTAGTTTGATTGAGCTCGAGGCTTCTTTTGGGGTTATATTCCTTAAAACCTTAGGAGTGCGATTTACTATGTAAGTTTCACATTTAATTGCTTTTTCCCAAAATTAAGACTAAGTCCTTTAGATTGAAGCATACAATTAGCCATTTCTTTTAGAGTGCTATTTTTCCGTTCATCTACATCATTTTGTTGTCGAGTATACAAAACAGTCTGTTGCAATTGAATGCCATGTTCAGTGCAAAAGTGGATAAATTTGTTGTTAACATATTCACCTCCATTGTTGGATCTTAAATTAAGAATGTGATGTCCAGATTGTTTCTCAACAAAGGCCTTAAGGGCCAAGAACATGTTAAAAACTTCACTCTTGAGTTTTAAGAAGTATACCCAAGTGCGTCTGGAAAAATCATCAATAAAAGTTAAGAAGTACTTGTAGCCAGAGAAAGAAACAACTGGAAGTGGACCACATAAATCACTGTGCACAAGCTGCAAACGGGCTGAAGCATGCCAAGAGGCACGTTTGACAAAACTATCTCGATGATGTTTTCCGAGTACACATTCGGAACAAACACCATCTCGGCAAGATACGATAGGAAGACCTGTCACCATATTTTCTTTACATAGAGTTTGAAGAGAGCGATAGTTTAAGTGACCAAATTGCTCATGCCAAAGCTTGCTCACTTCATCATTATGAGGAACAAAAATGGAGGGAAGACATGATGACCCAAAGTTGTCAAACTTATACAATCTTGTGGAATCATCAACAATGCCAATAGCTAAAATATGTCTTGGATCTCTTAGATGGACATCATTTTTGCATGGAGGAGGTCAATGATGGATGCATGACACAAAACTGTGGAGTGGAATTTGAGTTTGATCAATCTAGTCGTACTAACCACCACGATAAAAACCCAATGCAGGGGATGTTAGGTTACGTTAGAAAGATACAAAAGATCATTCAAGTGGACTTCTCTTCATTCCAATGTGTTATTTTTAGGTATAAGTGGTGGGATACCTTTGATTGGAATAATGTAAAGGAAGATCACGATAGTGCGTTGATAATTTATAAACTCTAGAAAGATCTGGCATGAAGTTAGGGAGCCTTATGTTTTCCCAAAACACTTCAACCATGTGTTTTTTTACCTAGATGTGTTGGCTAGGGATTGGTGTTTCGTATTAAGACATGACCCTAGATCAAAACATATTTTTGAGAACAACAATGTTATCAGGCAAGCGAGGAACATATTAGGGTGATGACAATGGAGAGTGATAGGTACTTGTGTTATTTCATCATTTATATTAGTATTGTATGTTTTTGTTTTCATTATTTCAATAATTATATTGTTTTTTTATTCGTCTTGTTAGTGTTTTATAATATAATTGGTAAGATTCACAAATATTTTTACATATTTTTTTGCAGTGGAAACATTTGTACACTTAAAACTAATTATTTCCAATTGTGTACAATATCTGTAATAATAAGGATTCAATGTCACAATCCTTCTCGAATACGAAAGTGAGAAGAAAATAGTGAATTTAGAATCAACATTAAATATTTAGTCTCGATTTAGAAACTTATTGATTTATTAATTAGTTCGCATGTTTTTTTTTTTTTTTTTTATAGTTCAAAATCAATATAAATCATCATGTAGTGATAACTCTATGAAGACTTTAACAATGAAAAAAATGTGTATTAATATGTAAGATTAAATTCTTGACATGAGAGGTAAAGTCATGTTTACTATATTTAAATTACAGTTCTTGCAACATTATGTAAACTAAAAGGAGGTCTTATGCATGTATAAAATGTTGATTGCATCTTTTTATGGATCATAAGAGAAACAAATGGGCTTACATGGATGCATTAGAAGTTTTAATTTTTTCTTCATGGATAATGGAACCGTTTTGACTTTTCTTTTCAATGGTTTTTATAAATAAAAGTTGAATTAATAAATATTTTATGGAATTAAATGATAAATAATGTGATGGTGATTGAGAGGCATTTGTTTGACTTTCTAATAGACTTCGTGATAAATTTTTCTTTCCTATTTAGATTATAAGTAAATTATTTAAACTAGACATGTCTTTATCATTGCGAACATGATGTAATATTAGCTAGGAGAAATTTGAAAACATGAATTTTATTCCACTATTATTCTCTGTTCGGGCCCGACAGACTTAACCCCCACATACTAGCGGACATCCTAGGATGTGCAAGCAGGCTCGACCATGAGTGAGAGAATCCCACCTACCCATCCAACAAGCCCACGAGTAAGCAGGCTCGTAAGGCAACAAGCACCAACTAGTTGGAGTTTTGGGATTGTTGGACTGTCTAGATCCACTTGGGTTTGGTGGGTTGTGCAGGTGGGTGGTATTGCTTGGGGAGGGAGGAGGGTGTTCATGCCGAATGAAGTACGTTATTTATATTAAGTATGTGGAAAAATAATATTTTTTGAGTTTTTCATTATGAAATAATCAAATATACTATTTGTTAAAAGTTTAAATCTAATTTAGTATCATTTTTGCATTATTTAATTCGTATATTTTTATTAAAAAGAGTTAAATGTAAACCAATACAATAGCAAATAAAGAATCAAAATGTTATATTTTTATTACTAGAAAAAAATTCACTTGCCTCTTTAAGGGAGAACTTTCAATAGGGCAAATCCCAATTACAAGTAACGTCACAAGCCTAATTTTACATTTCTTGATCCTCATCTTTAGAGAGAGAAAATTCTAATTTTATTTGGTAAAAGTTGCTATAAATATTAAATTTAAATGGCTTGAAAATCTCATAACTTTAGCAATAGATTGAATTTTATAAACCAATATTGAATTGGTTAAATTGTATTTTTTAATAATTTATTATTATTAATATTTTATATTAAAAATTGAACGAGTTACACGTTTTCGTCTTATTAAGAACTAACTAAATTATTTTATCTTTAATTTTTTTTTTTTTTTTTTTTGGTGAGTATTGAAATATGTTACTAATTAAGTTAGATTGAATATCAATGAACTATCTAAGCAATATAAAAATATTTATCGCAATTTTACAATCATAGTTTTAACCATACTAAACTTTGTAATTTATAAATATCTTTGCATTTTTTTTTAAAGTAAGTAATTTTGCATGCAATTTCATATATAAAAGTTTGATATAAGTTCACCAATACATAATCTATAATAAATATTATTTCATAAAAATAAACATCTGATGATAACCATCTAACAAGCATAAACATCATCTAAGATACATATTTGAATTCACTACCATAATCTAATTATATACACTTCTAGCGCATATAAATGTCATTAGCTAGCACACAAATCTAATAATCTAAGAGGGCATCATCGTGATCACATCTAATAAAACAAAAACATTGTAATCTAACATCATCACCACACACATCTTCAAATTAATATACATATCATGTCAAATAACTGTGATCACAAACACATCTATCTGCAAACACATTTAAATGAACATTTATAACATGACCTAACAATATACACATCAACACCAATATATAAATTAAGTACATAAACATGAACAAAAAAATGCAGCATATATATATATATATATATATATATATATATATATATACAAATGATTCAAATAACTGCAATCAAATCTCTGATACAACAGATGTAGTAGTGCCAGCCAGGTCTACAACAAAAGACGATGGATGGTCAACTACTGCCTAAACGTTTTTTGAACTCTGAGGTGGATCAAGAGGAGGTGGTTGGCTTGCACAAAAGACGATGGATGGTCAACTACTGCCTTAATGTATGTCAAACTCTCTAAGGTGGAGGAGGTTGTGGCTGGTTTGCTTTGTCAAGAGAAACATAACACACATCCTCTAGCACTAACATCTAATCATCAGGCGACTGGGGAGGAGGTGTACTACCAGAAGGCTCATTGACACCTTGACCATGATCCGATGGGGTAGTACTACTAGAAGCATCATGATCACCACCCTCATCATCATCACGATATGATGTATCTACTGTTTCATGCCCTATATCCCTCATCAACGCCAGTAGCATACTAGATCCAACGATATGACACATAAGACATTATCTCACCTGAACAGTCCCTGTAGAGATCCAAGAACCTAGGATCTGCACTAATGTCTCGACCCCTCACAGGGAAGAATCCCTCCTCAACCAAAACTCTCGACAATCTGTTGCAGGAGTCCATCCGAAATCTCAGACCATCCTTCAAGCCCAGAAGCCCATGACCCTTGAAGGATGTGCATCACCCTCTTGGGCCTCACCAATATCCTCATCTCCTCCATCCGGTGGGGGAGGAGGCATGTACCCATCGAATGTGCCAATGTCTACAAAATATTTAGTACACAACAATAATTAGACAATTTCCTTAAATAATTTAATAAAACAAGTGAAGGAACATGCTAGAATAAATTTTATTCTAATTAATTAAAACAATAAAATGAAACTAGATTAATTTAAAGAAAACATTAATAGTATCTATATCATCTTGAGGCTCAACCGGTGTAAAGAGAATGTTGGGACGCTGTCTCCAATCAATCGACACGTAAAGAAGTGACAACAAGATAAACACATGGTCAAACTCACTGGCCAATATCGCTAGTGTGTGGGAGGAAATCCTGGCTGGATACTCTGGTAGGCCCCTCTTGGGAATTATTTGGACCCACATGCGCATTCGGACCTCAGTGATCGTCCTAGGAGGGAGACGATCAAATGTAGGCCTCATATATATAAACCTATCAAAAAATAAACAGAAAATATCTGAAGAGAAGGGGAGCTCGACCTCCCATGTGTCATTGCATGGCATCTATCTAAAGCCATACAAAAATGCCTCAAAACAATTGTAGACCATCTGATACAATGTGGCACTTGAATCAAAGAATCGACATAATAAAAAAGAGGGAAACTAATGCGATGCCCTTCACTACTAAAGTGTGTAATAGTGGTGACTAATAATGAGAGGCACCTAACCTCCTATGCAACAAAAAAACAAATCCATAATTGTCCACCACGCACCTGAAAATATGTTGGATGGATTGCATGAGGCCCAACATATCTTTGAGAGTAGGAAAGTTGAATCTCTGCTACAAGCCCATGGGGACATCAAGGAACTGGGGAAAATCCTACCCTTTCTTAAATAAGCCAGTGATAAAGTATATTTCCTCCTCAGAGGGCCTATACCATGCTTCAATACTGACATGAAAACCCTACTCCTAGACACTCCATTGTTGGATCAGATGCATCAATAAGACATATTGTGCCTTAAAGGGTGTAGCCTCCTCATAGTACTTGAGGAGGCCTGCATCCCTTAAGAGCGCTCAGGTTGTTGCAGTAATAGGGCAAGGGTATAAATCCCTCTCCCTCTCTTTTGCCTCCCATGGTCAGACCATATTGTATTAGTACGCCATTTGCTCCTACTTCTGCTGCTACTTTCTTTGTTGACGTCTCTACTACATGATTGACATATAAAATACATTATCCTTATACATAAAAAAATTATATATTTTTTTATTAAATGAAAAATGTATTTATAAATATGGAAACATAACTTTCAATTAAAAAGAAAAAGAAATCATCGGTGCACCCAAAAAGGAATAATGCATCAGCTTCAGTGCGTTTTTAAACACAACTGCACTGACATCGGTGCACATATACGTATGACACATCACTGTTGGTTCACATATTTAAATTTTCATCAGAGTGCGTCACACTTATGCATCGGTGCATAAGTATAACATTTTCACACCAATATGAAACGTTCAGGTTATTGAACGCACCGAGATATATTTTTAAATATTGTTTTTGTGGTGTGTACAGTAAATATAAATGCACCGGGCATAACCTAAAAATGTACGCACCAATGTACAATTTATAGCTTTCTTAGTGCATTTTCATTTACGAAACAAACTGCAACAATAATAATGCATTATTTTCACACACCGAACTGCGGTGCACCTTGTAAATTTACAGGGTGCACCGCTATCGGTGCAAGAGAAACATATCGAACGTAACACATAGGATATATATATATATATATATATATCTATCTATTTTTTTTTTCTTTTTGTTCTAAATGGATTTTTTAAGCTAATTTGCAATTCTAATCTGCTAAAAAAATTAAATTAGAGAGAAACATAGACGTTACCTGTACATTTGCTCGTTGGGGATGCACTATTGACACGTAATTGAGAAAAACAAATTTCACCACGGTTTGAAAAAAATTGGAAAGTCAGGCATTAAACACGGTACAAAAGGATGGTGAGAAAGAGAAGCACCGATGTCATGACGCTAACATGAGGCAAGAGTGACACTAGTGCTTCAAAGCTCTCCAACACTATAGATGGTAAAAATTAAATTTACGGCTGAGAGGTTTTTTTGTTTAACCCTCCTTCGATGCGTTACTATAACTGCATTGGTGCGGAAGATATCCAAGAGCACCGTTTTGTTTTTTAAATTAAAAAATCTACAATGGTGTTTTTTTTAAGACGCCCTGGGGAATTATAATACACGTACCACATCTATGCTTTGTTGGACTATAACACCTCTCTCTTTTTAAAAATTAAGAACTGCATAACGGTGCTCTTCAGAAGACACCATGGGGTATTTTAATACATTTACAACACTGGTGCTTTTTTGGAAAATAACACCACATTTTTTTTGAATTTCTCCTTCTTGGCATGTACTGGGGGGTTTTACTACAGGAAGGGCACTGGTGCTGCGGGTGTATATAACACCGAATTTTTTTAAAAGCTAACCGTTTTCCAGTGCTATCAATTATTCAAGCATTAGTGTGTTGTGTTATTTAGCGCACCATGTTTTTTTATTTTATAAAAATATTTTTTCTACGGTGCACCATGTTTTATGCGACACTGGTGCTAGTATGGATATTAAAGCACTAGTGCATTTGTATATTGTAGACACACACTAAAAAAAATATCCACTAAAACATCTGCCCACCCACCTGCGCAAGTGACTTTTGCTACAAACGGATTTTTGGGCTATTTTATAGGGGCTTCCACAAAAACCTCCGCTAGAAGGTCTTTTCCTTGTAGTGAGAGAACAATGAAAAAGGTTCTATAAAACAAGCACTTAGTTGTACAAGTATGGGGTCGAGAGTATTATTTAGAGGTGGGTTGACATCTGGTGGAAGAATTTCATCTACAACTTTAACAGTCACTTGCTTTTCTTCCTCCAAACCAAAGATATCCCTCCCAATTGTAGTTTGATCTGAGCTCTTATGTAGTGGTGTTATCCTACGTCTTAGTGGTGGTGGACCCTTCACTTTAGGAGAAAGGTTTCCAATCAAAAGGATTGGAAAATATTTTGGTTAACCATGATGAATATATGTTTATTTAATTTATTTATTTAAAACACTCCTATGGCCAACTAAACTTGGACCAAACAACATGCACTATAAAATCCTTAAGAGTTTCGACAAGCAAACCAACTAAAAATGTAACTCTTAAAACCCAAGACGATTGAGGAGATCAATACCCCAAGGGCCTTAGACTAAAGGACTGGAGAAGCAATTACCCAAACCTTCATATGTTAGTGTTGACCAGTGAAAGTGACCTTGGTGGAGTTGAGCATCATCCTCCAAGTGCATTGATAGGTGATTGATGTTTTCCTTAAGTACCGTGGGGACTTCCTAGTGACAACCACCTGGGTAAGAGTCCTAAAATATAGGTCACTAAGGTTACCACCTAACAACCAAAAAAATGGTGGAATAGGTGTGATTGGAACCATATGCGAAGGCAGGGTGCCTAAATCTGAAACCTTCCGAGAGATTTCTCAAAGGGAGCCATACACCTCTCAAAGAGATCGCTGTTAACATGCACAATCTAGCGAACACTGGTAGCCAAGGAGTGAGGATGTCACTCCACAGGTTCCTGATGTGATCATGTGCTTAATTCCTGTGCGAGAGGAGATTTTTGAAAAGCATTTGATGTGAACATGGATTTACACTAATTAGTGAAGCTAGTTTCAATTTTGTAGCCTTGAAGAGTGTCCTCTCCAATCCTATTTCAAGGCTCTACAACCCTAGGTTATTGTTGGTGTGCTATAACCAAAAATGTATAATTGATTTTATTAAAACTTTGTTTTTAAGCTTATTGATTACTCAAGGGTACGAAGTGCAATGGAGATGGTGTGTAAAAAGACTTAATACTAATCCAAAATGAAAACTAGATGAAGAATGCAATTTTGTTTCCAATTTGATGAGAGTAGCTAAGGAAGGGTAAATATTTTCTTTCATTTTTCCAAGTGACAAGAAAAATCTCACAATCACTCTCAATGAGACTTTGATATTCACCAAATTCACATAAAGAGCCAATCCACTACAAAACTTACAAATCATAGTAAACACTCTCAAGATGCCAAAGAAAAAACACCAAAAATCACTCAAAAGCTCAAACCAATGGCTTGGAAAGAGAAAATATGTGAATTATAACTTATCGCACTCAGAAAAACAACAAGCTCACGCACAAATATAGTTTCCATTTTCATCTTTATGCAGGCAACCAACAAACACACACCTACAATGACCTAAAAGGGAAAGCAATCCAAACCCTAGACAAAGGAACAAGATCTAAAAACCATACAAATTGGATTTCTTCACAACTCAAGCAATCAAGTAGTTCACAAATACTTACTAGATAACTCATATCAAGTTCTCAATATCAAACAATGAAAACTAAATGAAGAATGCAATTTTGTTTCCAATTTGATGAGAGTAGCTAAGGAAGGGTAAATATTTTCTTTCATTTTTCCAAGTGACAAGAAAAATCTCACAATCACTCTCAATGATACTTTGATATTCACCAAATTCACATAAAGAGCCAATCCACTACACAACTTACAAATCATAGTAAAAACTCTCAAGATGTCAAAGAAAAAACACCAAAAATCACTCAAAAGCTCAAAACAATGGCTTGGAAAGAGAAAATATGTGAATTATAACTTATTGGAAAAACAACAAGCTCACACACAAATATAGTTTCCATTTTCATCTTTATGCAGGCAACCAACAAACACACACCTACAATGACCTACAAGGGAAAGCAATCCAAACCCTAGACAAAGGAACAAGATCTAAAAACCATACAAATTGGATTTCTTCACAACTCAAGCAATCAAGTAGTTCACAAATACTTACTAGATAACTCATATCAAGTTCTCAATAGCAAACAAACAATATAGAGATCAACCGTTGTTGGAAGCAATCAATCAACAAATACAACCTTGAACACACAAAGTAAAGTTGCAAAAAAAGAACTAGATCTCACAAATGAGAAGGGGAATATAACATATTTCATCCATATTTGATTAGATAGAGACATAAAAGCATAGATCCAAGGCACCTTCATTAAGATTTGAAGCAAACCCCATTGGAAAAGTCACTTTTGAGAGGTCATTGCTCTAGATAGAGAACAAGATGCAACCCAGTTGCTGCAAGATAGGTTCCTGGGAGTGACTAGATGATGAAGTCACTCTGCAACTCAAAGGAAGGGAGTGACTGCCCCCTAAGGTCGAAAGTTTAAAGAGAAAAATCATCATATATGATCAATACAAAGCATATTAACCTTGTAATAGGCTCAAACAAGATCGAGACCAAGAGACAAAAGCTCAACAATAGTAAAAAAACTAGGGATCAAAATAAGAGAAGGTCAAACTCACTAGGGAAACTCCTCAATGGAGTCGCTAGTTATGATAGCCCAAAAATCACATAGAGGCGAAGGAGCTATTGCTCCATAGATTCACCTTAAGATTTGCTAGGCAGTGGTTGGAATAACCAAACTAAATTCCTAGTTACAATGCCATAACCAACCATATAAATTACAAAGACAAATGGATATGCGATTGCACCTCAAACCCTTGTATACTGATGTAGTTTGCAGAACAATTTTGCAGTTGGAAAACCTACTCCTACCCAAAGATCCCACTCCAGCTCCTACAAACAAACAAGGACATGATTTTCCTCATGGAAGAAAAATTAGCATGCAACAAAAACTTAACATAATACATTAATCAAGTTTCTCACATACATAGACATGGAATGGAGAAGGAAAATAGCTTGCATTCATATCATAGTGAAAATATTCAAGGAAATATACCTCAGTTGTAGCATGCGCTCTCCTTTGATCCCTCAGTTCTCCTCTTTCCTTAACTTACTAACAAATTGGGCTCATTCGAGATGCAAGAGAAGATTACTCTGACAAGATTTCTCCAACATGACTAAGCAGACTCTCTGAGTCCCCTCTCACCATTGAGAGGGTCTCACTAAATAGGCCTTTCCTAGATCCAAGATGATGTATTTGGACACCTAGGGCCATGAGAAGATAAGAAGCTTCTTCAATAGTTGACCTTTAACCAACTTAGGATAAGATGAGTTGAGTTGATCTCCTTGGGAAGGAATTGTTCTAGAGTTTTATCTCCATCGCTCCTAGGATGAAGGCAAGTTGTATACCCAAGTGATAGGCTACATGACTTCAAGGGAGTGATGGGTTATAAAATTATAGACTTGTAGGAGCGATGGGCCAATAGATGAGCACAGACAAGGAGGATAAGATACACGTTCAAGGCAACAACTACAAAGAGTTGACACTAGGTTGTTCTCACTGACATTGAGTTGTAAAAAGGGTTATAACAAAGAGCAAAATAAGAGAGAAGGGAGAAAGGCCTTTAGATTAATTTAGATTTTAATTAAGGTTGTAGATTAATTATGGCAGTTCAATTAAGGTTTCCAACGAGTAATTAACAACAAATTAATAATGGAAAATCAAACTAAACTAGGGTAGCATGATCATCTAGTTTGTCCACTAGCTTGTATAATTTGAAATCCTTAGAAATTAGTAGACTAATGGAGTCATAATAGCTTTATAGAATTGCGTTAGATAAATAAAAGTATAGGTAGAAATCTAAAAGCCCACAGATGAACATAGCACATGAGAGTTTGGAGTGGGAATTGTTAATAGTTGTCCTCCCAAAGAAGGGGATCCTTTGGCATATCATTCTGTTGATAGGAGGTAGGATGAGAGCAATTAATGAAACCATCCTGGTAACTGATGTTCCTACAAGATTCTTCTCAGCATCAACAGAGTGAAGCAAGGATGTTCTCTTTGGCCATTCTTAGATATAATCTTAGAAAAAGGTTCACAGTACGCTAAATTGGTTTATCACCACTAAAGTAATGGTTTTGTAAAAAGGAACTTGGATTTTCCCATACATGCAAATATATTCTAGAATTTTGGACATGCAAGGGGATTTTGACAGTCATCCTACCTAGAGTTTTTGTCTCTGAGCCTCTGTCAAAGTGTGGCTGTGATTATAATATGGAAAGATGCTGCCATGAACTGTGTGGAATTATGACTGTGTAAGGGAAATTGTTGTTATGGAGTGAATTCAATTACAGCTAATAAACCCTGTAGTCCTAGCAGTGAGATTTCCTGGCCGGTTTGTATTGGAGGCCTGCAGGAAGGTGAGATAGCCTAAGGGACTACATGATGAAGAAAGGGATCCCATTCCTTGGATTGTGCAGGCTGATGGGAAAAGAGGGCTGGTGGATTGAAATAGTTGTAAAAGTTTACAGATTGTGAAATTATGGGAATTGGGCCGTGTGAGGAGAACTAGATCCAACTATAGGTATATCCTTGTGGTTTCATAGTCTTTGCTCAGGGGTGGCCTATGTTATAGTCTGTAGAGAGAGCCTTGGGTGGAGTGTCATTCATCTTTCCAAATAGATAAGTGTTCATGTTTTATTTGTGAATATGTTCAGGTAATGCTGTTGGTGTTATGAATTGAATTGGCTTCTAACTTGTTAAATTCTGTTTGCATGTTTAAGCTTGCATCTGTAATTATGGTTTCATTATCCCTCAAATGATTTAATTGTGCTTGCATAAGCCTGTATTGTCATGTTTGCATGCATGAACTAATTAATTGCAGGACAGTGAGGAAAGGTATCGGAGCATGAAGAGTGGAAACTTTGTGGTCTTAAGAAGTACCCTGAAGCCTCAACAGAGCACAAAGGTTGTTAGGTATGTTACAAGATTGGTGAGATTAGAACTTATTGCTAAACTAAATGAGGGGTTATGTACACTTTGTCATGTACCAACGTGACTTAGAAAAGGTCAGTAGAATTTTTTTGAAATTATTCATGGAGTTTCTATAGCAAACAGGGGCATGGTTTCAAGCCTCTGGTCCGGACAACAGTGTGTGCACATATCAATCAAGGTGGTTTGGGCTTTAGGATATATTACTAATTTAAAACTCAAAAGGGCTAAAAGGGTTGCGGGACCTATTTGATGCTAGAGACCAACTGTAGAAAAAGAATAATCATTGTTAAATAACTGCACAATGATTCTCTTAAGCAAGCCAATATTTCTGAAGGATCCTGAGAGACGATGAACAGCCTTCTGGAAACTAATGGATGTCGCCTGGCCGACAGTACCTCCAAACCTGTTATCTAATCCAGGGCAAGAAGGTGAAGGTATTAATGTGTGTGAAGAACGTGGAGGGGCCTGAGACCAAAAGCTTGAGTAGGGGATTGAGCATTTTTATTCAATCCTCAAAGAGGATGGGATCAGGACGTTCGACTTTTGTACAGTGTTGATGAGAGATTTTTTTGATAAAATGCTACCGATTATCACTGTCAAGCGAATATGCCCTTGCCTATTATGGGAGCATTGCATTAGAATGTAGCCGTATTTCAACCCCCAAAAGATCCCTTCGTCTGAGAAGCTGCAGGTTGGGGAGTGTTATCCATCTACCAAATTTCCCCGTACTTGCACCGAGCCCCAACCTCATGAAACAGCCTAATTGCATGGGGTAGACGGCTCTACGAGGGCTAAACATGTCTCTAGGGGATTTAAACCTTGGGGGTACGAAACACCCCACTTTTAAAATCTAACCAACACCTGCTAATGTTGATAAGTAAGAGTTGGTTAATATTGCACAACCAAATGTTTGCATGGTCTTGGCACTTGGTCGCCAGAATTGCAGGAATTAGAGTGCATCATCGCAGCTTACTATCTTAGATGGTTATGCTTGCTTATAGTGGAGGTACAACCATGCTCATCAAAGAAGAATTCCAAACCTCGTAGTGTACCCCTAGGCATAAAACAAGATGCAGAAAAAGACTGCCAACCTTTACAGAGTGGTAGTGTGTTCTACGAGAAAATTCTTAGTATTAGCCTAGACAGGTGTGTTGTGCCCCAATTCCTACTGACAGATTTTTGTATATCTGTTTCAGCTAGAAGTTTTTTTGGATTTTTTCTAAATTGTCAAAATGTAGTGTTTTCTACTGTCTATTCCTTTGAAAGGTGATTCAATATTAATTTTGCAGCAGATCCAAGAAAAATAACTTCCTTGCATATATGCCAATCTATATCAAACTCATAGTAGACAGCACCCATTCCTTAGTTGACAGGTCCACACAGAAAAAGCATGATGGAGACAGGTCCACAGAGAAAAAGCATGAGGGAGCGAGAGGGAATATTGAAGGTTGAATGAAAGCAAAAGGTCCATTTTAAAAATGTTTCAAGATTCTCAACGGTGCACACATTGACCTCTCTCAAATCTCTAACCATGAGAATCCGATCGAGTCCATGTACTCTTTGTCTGAAGTATATATTCTCTTTGTACACATGCACATGAAAAGAGAGGCTAGAAGGGCATCGTTATTCAAAAGAAAAAGGTATATTCATCATTCACCATATACTTTATCATCAGCATAAAGTTTGCTCTCAACACCTTCCATAAAAGGAGAGATACTAAATAACTAATCAAGGTTCTCCCAAAAGTACATATAGCTCTCAGTTTCCTTTTCATTCTGTTAGTTGTGGCACCCAAAGAAGCACACAATACAAGAAAGAAATAAGCATACACAAACCTTCAAGGATATATATCCACAAATGCACAAAGTACAAGAAAGAAATAGCTATAATTAGCTGTACAACCCAGAGGATCTGATGTAATGTGTACTCTGTATGAAGTATATATTCTCATGTATACGCTGACATGAAAATAGAGGCTAGAATGGCATCGCTATTCAAAATAAAAGGGTATATCCACCATTCACCATATACTTTATCATCAGTGTAAAATTTTCTTTCAACCTTTGCCATAAAAGGATTGATACTAAACAAGTAATCCAAGTTTTGACCATAATAGATACTGTTTTCCTCAATTTCTTTTTCAATCTTTTAGTTTTGACCCAGGCCCACAACCAAGCACAAAATACAAGAAAGACATACACAAAATGCAATGAAAAAGAGGTTTAATTAGGTGAACCCTTTGAAGTATATATTTACAGAAATGTGGAGTTGAGAGAACTGCAGAGTTCACACCACCGAATACATGCTTCGAAGATATTTATCAGTTACGTTACTAACTAAAATATATAGGTCTAATTTGAATTTGGGTAGTCCTGCATTCACAAGAAATTCACAAGGGAAGCTTCTGAGCTTGTGCATAGAGGTATGAAGAGATTTTACATGTTTCAACAGGGTACTTGGCTCCATTTTTTATGAGCTTTTTCATGGCTGCCTGGCCGAGATCCACGCCACATATGTCTGCTAGCCTCACCAAATAGAGTAAAACATCAGAGAGCTCTTCTCCCAAGTGCTCCTTTTCAGAAGTTTTCCAATTGGGTAGTCCTCTCTCAACTTCTCCTTTCCATTGGAAGATTTCTGAAAGCTCACCTACTTCACCAACCTGCAAAAAGCAGTATCAAAATCAAGAATCAGGGAAGAAAACCAGGATCTATATGATCAAGGAGTTGTCTATTTGCTGATAGTCCTTTTCCAACTAATTTTGACGTTAAAAAACGAGTTGATTGGGTGTCCTCTTTTTTTTTTCCCTTTAGAACGACCAAATAACAAGTTGTTGAAAGACCAAACCCTTTTGATTTATAAAGAAAACTGGGCCTACTTGAATCCTTCAATCACATACACCCCCATGCTAGATTTTGCACAGATTGATAGCACAAAATCACAATCTAGAAAGAAAATGCATTTACCAAACAAGGCTCTTGAAAGAGATTCAGGAAAAAACTAAATTTAGAGAGCCTACACATAGCCCTATTCTGTGAATCAAAATACCTTCAAGGACCTCATGAAACGAGTAGCCAATCATAACTTAAGAAGCAAGAAGCTGAGTCCAATTATTTTAACTACACTACATCTTTCTTAACCAACCAAATAGCTATAGCACATTACTTTGATTTTATTCTGAGCTGGCCAAACTAAGGGCTCAAAGGTAACTCCATGCTTGTAATTAAATTTGACTATGCTAGTATTCTAGCACTATAGCCAAACTCTAAGGTGTTTCTTAAGCAACAACAGGACAGGGAACTCGAAGCACATCTAATGAGAGTGGACATTTGTTAGAGACATTGCAGTGCATTTTCCCCTTCCCAATGGCCCATCTGCAGCCTCCTACTCAGACTACCCTTTAGTTATAGATGCACATTCCTCGAAACATTTCCTGCAAGGCCTAATATAAAATGCCCACGTTTATCTCATAAAAAAAAGTATAGTCCACAATCAAACATTACTGATAGCCGAAACATATATATATATATATCGAAACATATATATAATCTCTCTGTCATATATATATATGTTTCTCAATAGCAATGTACAAAATACAAGACCACTGACCAGGTTACAAGAATTCCCAATTTTTCAATGACAAACAACTCTCTTTCTCTCTATACATCAAATCATACAGAACCTGTTCTCAAAAGCACTGTACAATATACAAGATCACTGACTGGGTTACAAGGATGCTTAGTCTTTGAATGACACTTTAAGGGCTAGTTTAATATACTCATATCTGAAATCCAAAATTCATGAATAAATAATCCAAAATATGATTGTCCTAACAAACATCAGCATACAAAGAAACATTCTGCAACAAACAAATCATATATATGAACGCAATCATGAAGATCTTGTTTCTGATACTTATATAGCATACAAGTGCCAGAAGCAGATTTCGAGGACTGTGAAACTGATCCCAATCTCTCACTCTGGCAAATTCTGCAAGCTTGAATTGCAGCTCCTTCAGGCTGATGTCCATTGCAGTCTCACTACAGGGAGATCCTTCATCAGTCTCAGCCATATTTAATGCAGAGACTCCGTCCATATCTATTTGCTTGTGATACTGCCGAGACTAGTGTCTATTGGCTCCCAACAAACTACAGCTAAATATATTCTGACATCTATATCTGGGCTCACTTCTGCAGAGAATAACGAACAGAACACACAAAACCCAAATAAGAGATTGGCTTCACAAGGCCAAGACCATGAGAAGACTGAAGAGACATGGACAGGCTGGGACAAGACAGAAGCTGTGAAAGTGGTGATATGATTCATTGATGCAGGAGCTCCTTTTAAAGGCAGAGGAGAATGATAGTTCTCCCAACAGCTTGAAATTAAAAAGAGAGAAAGAGATTGATTCTGCTCTGATTGCGGTCCTAGAATCTGCCAAATGGTGAGAGTGGTGGTTTAAAAATACTGACTCATAAAGGACACTCTATAGTTGAGCATGGTATCTGCTTTTAAATTGCCATGTTGCCATGTATAGGAAAACAATATATTTAGTTCTGTGACTCGAGTGCTGGACAGGTTAACTTTAAATATTTAAAGTTCCATGGATGGATGAATCACTAGAGCACAAGCCAAACTATGAAAAGGAAACAAGTGTATTTCTATTATTCAAGCTCAGGTTTGAATATTTCGTTTGAGCAGATAATATTTTGTAGTTTTGTATACAGATTAATAAATTGACGTTAAATGGCAAGATGCGCCCTGGGTATCTGTAATGGCGTGAATATAATAATACATGGTCCATGTATTGTATTAGGCGCATTGAACGTGGACATATTATAGTTTTATATAGATTTGATTTTGATTAGTAATTGAAGGTAATAAAGATTTTATTATTATTATTATTTATATTTTAAATCTTTATAAATTATTTTTTCAAGAGAATATGTAGTTTTAAAATTTTTTTTGAATAAAATTATAAATAATTAAATTTTTATTTCATATAATTTGATTTAATAAAATTAAATTTAATTATATAAAAATTTAAATTAGAAATTTGACAAGATAAATATTAGATTTAAGACTTTTGTGATCTATAATTTAGATAAATGTCTTTCCGAATAATTAGAAAATTTAATTATATTTTATTATTTATAAACTATCAATATTATAATAGTTTAAATAAAAGAGAGTTATTAGTTTATTATGTAATTAATTTTATTTTAATAAAAGTTATTTTAAAAACCCTAAATCATAATTCAAGAAAAAGTCATAAAGGAAAAACCTAATTTAATAATAAATAAAAAGAGCGTTATATATATTATAATATACAAATTATTTTTATAATAGGATTTTTAATTTAAATTTTATTTTAATAGAAGATTATAACGAACTCTTATATATCGAGAATATAAAACCATAAAATAAAGCGAATTGTAACTAAAAATAAAATAAAAGAAAAACAAAAGAGCAGGAAAAAAGAGAAATAAAGAAAAGGACCAAACCCCAAACACAAATGGGTGAAATCATTTAGAGAGGGTTGGAGTCCAACTCCTACTCAATTTCCACCCATCATCCTTATTGAGATTCTTAGCATGCCTTTCGATCTCAGTGGCTTCCTTGAGCTTCCTATGGTGGAAGTGACCAACCCTCACAATAACATTGGAGTCCTCAATGCAAACATGGTGACACGATTTTTCCGCACGCTCGACGAGAGCTGAAGTGCGGGATCGATTGTGCCTAATGTCTACTGCATGCTCCTGGATTCTCTATCTAATGGACCGACCTGTTTCTCCAATTTAGGGAGTACCATAGGAACAATGAACTAGATAAACACCCTTCATGTCCTTACGGTCAATAGGGTTTTTACAGAACCCAACGAGTTTCTAATAGTACAGAGAGGTTTGAAAGATGAGGAGATACTATTCCGCTCTAGGAGATGAGCAATTTTGTTCGAATTCCCCTGGATAAACGGTAAATGAACTTTGGATATAGGATCATCTCGGGGCGATTTTCCTTTTAACCCTTTGAAGGCTTTTTGAAAGGCCTTAATGCCCTGAGATCTATTATAACCATTATTCTCAAACACTTCAAGAAGATGAGATTTCTCCGACTCTAAGTGGCTATCATTAAAGATTCTTAGAGCACGGGTAGCAAGAGTGCAAAGAACACCAAATTTCTGAGCAGGAAAATGATGAGAACTATCATGAAGATACATAACAACATCTTCATGCTAGTTCTCATTATTTTCCTGCTCAGAAATTTGGTGTTCTTTACACTCTTTCTACCCGTGCTCTAAGAATCTCTAATGACAACCACTTAGAGTCAGAGAAATCACATTTTATTGAAGTGCTTGAGAATAATGGTTATAGTAGATCTCAGGACCTTAAGGCCTTTCAGAAAGCCTATAAAGGGTTAAAAGGCAAATCACCTGGAGATGATCCTATATCCGAAGTTCATTTACCGTTTATCCAGGGGACTTCAGACAAAATTGCTCATGTCCTCAAGCGGAATAATATCTCCTCGTCTTTCAAGCCTCTCTGTACTATTAGAAACTTGCTGGGTTTCGTAAAAGACCCTATTGACCCTAAGGACATGAAGGGTGTTTATATGGTTCCTTGTTCATGTGGTACTCCCTATATTGGGGAAACAAGTCGGTCCATTAGATAGAGAATCCAGGAGCATGCGGTGGACATTAGGCACAATTGATCTTGCACTTCAGCTTTAGCCGCAGAAAGATCGTGTCACCATGTTTGCATTGAGGACTCCAATGTTATTGCAAGGGTTGGTCACTTCCACCATAGGAAGCTCAGGGAAGCCATTGAGATCGAGAGGCATGCTAAGAATCTCAATAGGGATGATGGGTGGAAATTGAGTAGGAATTGGACTCCAACCCTCTCTAAATGATTTCACCCTTTTGTGTTTGGGGTTTGGTCCTTGTCTTTATTTCTCCTTTTTCTTGCTCTTTTGGTTTTATTTTATTTTATTTTTAGTTATATTTCATTTTATTTTATGGTTTTATATTCTCGATATATAAATAAGGGTTTGTTATAATCTTCTATTAAAATCAAATTTAAATTAAAAACCCTATTATAATAATAATTTATATATTATAATATTATATAACCCTCTTTTTATTTATTATTAAATTAGCTTTTCCTTTATGACTTTTTCTTGAATTATGATTTAGGGTTTTTAAAATATTTTTTATTAAACTAAAATTAATTACATAATAAACTAATAACCCTCTTTTATTTAAACTATTATAATATTGATATTTTATAAATAATAAATTGTAATTAAATTTTCTAAACTATCTTTCTAATTAAAGGCTAGTCTTTAACAGCTAATTAATCCAAAAAACATTTATCTAAGATAAATGTTATTTAATTTTTTAAAAAATATGTATTCATATAATTGATTTTAATTAAATTTAATAAATTTAATATTAAAGAAATAAAACACTTAAACTATTATTTTTAAATTAATTAATTTAATAAAATTTTAGAAAATTATATATTAATAAAAGAGAAGATATTAAACCAGTGTTATTTAGGATGAATAGTTATGAAATAAATACACAGTTGCATATACAAATCATGATATCATAATCTTGATGCTAAATGTATTTAACAAAAGAAGAGTGCAGATCTAAATAATAAAAATTAAGAACATGTATGCTAAGACTAAGGACTTATTGGGCGACTCTCTTTAGTGTTGAGTAGTATTCTTTTCAATTAAGAAGAGGGTAATCTTATCCACTATAAAGAAGCATTACTTCACTTCATTTTTATTATAATTGAAGGTTCAAAATTATTTCATTTTTAAATTCAAATTTTAGTTTGTTTAGGTTGAATAAATAGTAACTTGTAAATTTTTCATTTATTTTATGTTGTCAAACATGGTTTGAAATTTAAATGGACTATTAAAATTATTACATTGTGATATCCTATTGTTCCACCCCTTGATAGAATAAGTGTTAGCTCTTATTCCAAGAGCCTCCTTGAATTTGTTGAAATTGTTGCCTCCCTATGACTTAGTGAAGATGTCAATCCTTTCCTAGTCAACACTTCATAAAATTTATTGGCTCCATCACCTTTGCCTCAATTAATGTCTTGATCAAATGATGCATTGCCTCATTATGTTTTGGCATAGCATATGAAACTAAGATTTCTTATAGTTCTATTACATAATGATTATATCAAATCTTAAACAAGATAGAATGTTCTTATAGAAAATTCAAATCTATAACTACATATTTTAACTTTGTGATTTCACAAATTACTTATGTTGTTCTAACTTACTCTATCTTGATCAATAATGCCATTGTGTATTGGTATCACTACATGAAATTATTGTGATCCCTAATGCATTAAAATCCCATAATAAATATTCTCATATAAGTGCTACTAACCCAATACGCATATATAAAGATATTGTCTAAAATAAGTCACTTACAATAAACTTGAATCCATATTAATTATGGCATAAATAGATTTGAGAGCTCCATTGTTATCTTTTAATAATCATTTCTTAAAAAAAAAACATGAAAAATACCACAATTATGTTGAAGGTCGCAACAAGAAACAGTGAAATTGGCATCCGGAAACAACATCTTTGATCCTAGTGAAAATTAAGCACCTACACTAGGTGGGGCCCACACAGGCTATTTTAGGTGAGCAAATTCTATTTATAGATGAGGTCTATTTATAGATGTATGTGCAAGTTCTATTTATAGATGCATGTTGACTATTATTATCCCTTAATATTAGTTAGACAATAAACTATAATTTATTCTCAATGAGCACCTAGAAATAGTTAACTGAAGTGAAAAATCAGTTGGCTAAAGGAATTTCGAGTTAAGAGGTTGGTTGGTGGAACATGCAGGTTGACTTGAGTTGTAACATAGTGATTCTAGTTGTAACAGAGTTGGAAGTGCAGTGGTGCATTAGTTAATGCAAGTTGTAAATCAGTTTAACTCATTTAAGTGTGTGAAAGTCAATTATGCTAGTTGTAACTACAGATACAAGTAGTGAGAGATCAAGTGAATTAAATATTAATTAATTCACATGTAGTGATCTCAAATGCAACTGATGTTTTTAATATTATTAACTGCATGCATGTCAGATTTAGTGGAGACCCAGTTGAGTTCTAGGTGAAAGGGAAGTGTAACTATCAGTTGTGATATTAGTAGGCTACCCAGGTGTAGTTATAACACCACATGATGCCCATGATACTAAGCACAGTTGAGGAAGGCTGAAATGATTTGTGATTAAGGATTTCATTCATCAGGAACTACGTGAGCAAGGAAGGTTGTCTGGAGACAATAAATTGGCTAAGGAAGTTTCCAATTTTTGTATGATAGTGTGAGAAAATTAGCTGATGTACTGAGGGATCTTGTGAGGAGAGTTTTTTATGTAATAGTTTCATGATTCCTTGTGGAATATAAAATATATGATAGAGGGGTTTTGAGCAGTAAGCTTTCCTCGGGAATATCTGGTGTTGTGGTTTTGATCTATTCTTCTTTGCTTCATGTGATTGGCAATTGTGTTGTTTTTAATTTCACAAAATATTTGTAGAAGCGATTTTAGAAATTATATAACTGATATGTTATACATCCGAGATTCTCCTGATCACACACTATTTTAACTTCATGCACAACACAAAATCTCTTCTACCATTGATCATCATATGCAGAAATTAAATCAATTGCATGCACACATTAAAACCATTAAAATTCACACACATTAACACAGTGATTTATGGGAAAGCTTAAAGCTAAAAACCCCCAAATATCTGTATAATATATGTCATAGAGATCATGTAACAATCATAATACAAAGCTAATCACAAGCTTTCAGTATCTCCAATCGCTACACACTAATCAGGTCTTGATCTAGCAAATCCATGCACCAATCCACTGCCACCTGCTAGCCTGCCTCTACTGCGCAATCCCTGCTGAATATGGGCTCTGAATGAGTTCGAATCCACCTGGCTTGCACTGTGCAATCCTCATTGGCATCTCCATCAATGTGTGGTGCAAACTCATGCACCAGTATAGTCACAACTGATAGTCACACTGCTCTTTCACCTACCTCTCCACTGGTCTCCACTGAAACTATCCATGCACTGAAGTTAACTGATGTATTCTTTAGTTGATTAATGAGTTTATAATTAGTGAATAAATTAATAATTAATTCACACCACTCTCACTAGTGTATCAATCAGTTAGACTAGATACAACTAGCTCAACTATGTTTAGATTAGTTAAACTGAACACAACTCCATTAACTTCCTCAATCAACTCCACCAAACTCTCTCACATGAGTTCTAACTGAAGTCTCCATGCAATAGCTCCACTTAACCCTCAGGAATATCGTAATTCCTCCTGTCAGCTCCTGTGCCACATCTGTGCACTTAACTGAAGTGCTCCAAGAGAATAAGATAATGTTTATAGTCCAAATATTATTAAGAGCTAATAATATTCAACATATCTATTTTTAGACTGGCAATCTAAAAATAGATTCCGCCCAATATGTCTAAAAATAGAAGTCCATCTATTTTTCCAACTTGACCAACCATCCACAAATAGCATCATGCAACTCATAGAATATGATCGACATGTCTAAAAATAGACATAGTCTAAAAATAGACTTTGCGCCAAAAATAGCCTGCGGGCCCACTTAGTGAAGGCGAATTCTTTCCACTAAGTTTTGTAGATGTTCTATGCTAGAAGCAATTTCACTTTTCTTTCAGCAATCATACAAGTAGGTAAGCAAAATGCAGATAGAACATATAAGTAGATCTTACAGAAGACAAATCAGAAACAGGAAAAATGTGTGTATTCGTTTCGGCGGTCAACAGGATGCTTCAACCAACAAAGTCTCCTTTGGTCAGCCAGCCCAGCATGTGTCACAACAACCCTCCAATCTGTAGATGAGTCAACCCAAGTCAACTCTGCAAAAGTCAACGTTGTCCAGAAAAGTCAACGCAGGGGCAGCAAGCTAAAAGTCAACGCAGCAGCAAAACGGTCAACCCTTTGACCTCGATTTTTGTGCCAGGTAGTACGGCCTTCATAAATCGAACCTTCCACCAATTTTCAGCTTGTTTGGACCATGCGTTGACCTAAGTCAACGCTGGTCAAACTTACAGCGAAACCCTAGCAGCAGAAAATCGTACTGCAGCTCAGCTGTACGGTCTGTCCTCTTCGTCCTTCACACGTGTGGATTAAACTCGTCCTTCTTGGTAGCTCGTACTCCTTGATGAGAGAGGAAGATGAGAGTTGTGATGATGACAAAAATCTCTCCAACTTTTCCTGTATATATATCCATCATGAGGGTGTGTGACACATCTGTTGGGCATCCGAGCCTACATTACAAAACTGGCCGACCTTGCACATATAATTCATTAAAAATAATAAATTCAAAATATAAGTTCTGCTCATCGGATTAAGACATATTTTATATGGATTTTACACCTCTCAGAAAGAGGAATCCAACAAAATTATTAGCCTCTTAATCTGAGCATCTTAATATGGAGTTTGGACCTAGTTGTCCAAATTTAACACTCCCTCTCAACTAGGGAGAACTCCATCTATTAGTGCAATCAACATCGTGCGTCATCCCGCCGAAACTTGCTTTGCTGGCTTCTTTATTTCAGAACAGAAGTGGGTCAGTCACAAAGACATCATCCCCCGACCGACATAGTCAGTCCAGAGGTCCCAGACCTCACAAATCTTGATCCCAGATCAAGTGGTTGGACCGTGCCATCCTAGATAGAGAGTACGGCAATCTCTGATGCGTCCATCAGTCTTTGCTAATAGTCTCTAACTTTTCCACACCTCATTGGCCAAATGAGAGGTACTTCCCATGAGCCCCGAACTCAATGGGTAGGATGCATACGGGGCACAGAAAATGAGAGGTGAACCAACTCAAAATCACAACGGTGGGGTCCAAGCACACCACCAAGGTTGGCAAGCCTAGCCTTGTGGTTGCCCATAGCTCCAAGAAGCTCTCCCCAAAGCCCCCCAGAGCTCCCAGAGCTCATCGTCCAACATGACCCACATCATAGGGTCTTTCCACGATTCCAAGATTCTCACGGAAGGTTAGGAACATGACCTTCCCCAAGGGCATTGTGAGAATATCCGCGACCTGCTCATCAGTTCCTATATGATCGAGCCTTACGGCGCCTCGCCGTACCATATCCCAGATAAAGTGGTACCAGCCATCAACATGCTTGGATCAATCGTGGAACCCGGGATTCTATGACAAATGAATCCCCCTCTGGTTATCACAAAGGATAACGGTGGCATCTAGCACATGCTCGAACAGCTCTCAAGGAGCTTTCGCAACCAAGTGACTTCACAACAGGCCATACATGTTACAATCTCAACACTTCCTCTAAAAAAGATAGGAATTATCTGCCACCCCGATCCTACCTCTATGGTATTCGAATTTGCTCCTGGTGAGCGCCTTCGTCAAGATATCAACATATTGATCCTCCGTAGGAATGTAAGAAAGTAACATGATCTTCTGCTACACACAATCTCTGATATGATGGTACCGGATGTCAATGTGTTTAGATCTATCATGAAATAATAGATTAACCGAGAGTTTAATGCAACTCCGATTATCGCAATATATCATAGTAGGATCTAAGTGTGAACTGAACAACCCGACCAGGATCTTCCTCATCCATATAGCCTCGCATGCAGCCAAACTTGCTACCATGTACTCGGCCTCCGTTGAACTGAGTGCCACAGATCTATGCTTCCTGCTGTACCAAGAAACTGCCGTCGACCCAATACTGAAAATCCCTCCAGATGTGCTCTTTCTATCCGTTGGGCTCCCTGCCCAATCTACATCCGTGAAGCCACACAGCTTCACCTCATCCGACTGTCTGTACCAAAGTCCATATCTCGATGTGCCTCTGAGATACCTCAGAACATGCTTCCCCGCCTTCCAAAAGAGCTTGGTAGGCTTAACCATAGCTTGTGAAAGCTGGTTAACATCGTAGCATATGTCGGGTCGTGTATTGACCAGATACATAAGCGACCCCACCAACTGTCGATAAACAGTGGCATCCACTACATCTGCCGATGTAGCATCCTCTTTCCTCCAACCACCAGGAAGAGGAGTGTCGATAGGCTTGCAGCCTTGCATGTTGAACTTCTCCAGTATCTCCCAGGTATACTTGCCTTGAGACACAAACAATCCATCACTGTGCTGCCAAATTTCCAATCCCAGGAAATAATGAAGGAGGCCCAAGTCCTTCATCTCAAAATATTTTGCAAGATCAGCCTTGCATGAGAGTATCAATTGTTCATCACCAGTTAGTATCAAATCATCTACATAAAGTACAATTATCAACAACTTACCCTCAACCACTATCTGGTATAGGTTGGGATCCGCCTCGCTCTTGGTAAAACCAAGCCCGGTAAAGTAACTGTTGATCAGTGTGTACCAAGCATGAGGTGCTTGTTTTAGCCCCTACAACGCTCTTTTGAGCCTGCACACATGCGAATCGCTGCTGAAGATCTCGAAACCTTCGGGCTACTCTATGTACACCTCCTCCTTAATGACTCCATTGAGGAACGCAGTCTTCACATCCATATGATGAATGTGCCACCCCATCTGTGCTGAGAGAGAAAGGATGCTCCGTATGGAAGAATACCCTCCGACAGGTGCAAAGGTTTCCTCATAATCAATCCCCTCAATATGTGAGAAGCCCCGGGAAACAAATCTTGCCTTGTACTTCTCGATGCTCCCATCAGCAACTTGCTTCACTTTGTAGATCCATCTTGAACCTACCATTGATTTCCCTTCCGGCCTTGGGACAATCTCCCATGCACTGTTTCTGACAATTGAATCATGCTCTTCCACCATGGCATCTACCCATGCAGGGTCCTCCACAACTTGCTCGAAAGAGGATGGTTCTGTCACTATACACTTGCTCATCAGAGCCATGTATCCAATATATTGTTCAGGTGATTGTCTCTGTCTGCGCTGTGATGTAGGTGCTCCTACAATCTTCTCTGCATCCTGATTCAGTTGCTTAGCTTCTGTAGTGTGCTTCCACCCTCTGATGGTTAGCACTGCATGAGTGGTTTCTTCCACTCCATGAACCTCCTCTTGTGGCTGATCCACATCCAGAGATTCATCCTTAGGAACTAATAGCTCCTCATCTGCATGCAAGTGTGGCTCCCTCTCAAGCGAACACTTCATGGCTTTCTCCTCATGAAATTTGATATCCCGTCGCACAACAGTCTTCCGACTGTCTGGCAAATACACATGATAGTTGTGGGGTGTTTCTGTGTACCCCAAAAACATCCCAACCTCTGCGGTTGGTTCCAGCTTCTTCCTGGCATCCTTCGTCACATGAATGTAAACAGGTGAGCCAAAAATCTTCAAATGAGAAATATTAGGCCTCTTACCAGAAAATGCCTCCTCGGGTGTACTCATGCCAAGTGTCATGTGAGGACAACGATTTTGCACATAAACCGCAATATTGCATGCCTCAGCCCACAAGTGTATGGGTAGGCCCTGATCATGCAACATCGCCCGTGCAACACCCACGATCATTCTGTTCTTTCTCTCCACAACCCCATTCTGCTGTGGGTTATGAGGCGCTATGAGCTCTCTTCGAATTCCTTTTGCGCTGCAAAATTTCTTGAATTCACCAGAGATGAATTCACCACCATTGTCGCTCCTAAGAGCCTTCACCTGCTTCTCCGACTCCTTCTCCACCAGTGCCTTGAACTCACAGAACTTAGAGAATGTCTCGCTCTTCTTCTGCATGAAGAAGATCTAGCACTTACGAGATAAGTCATCAACAAATATCACATAATACCTGTGCTTTGCTATCGAAGCTGCTGAGAAAGGTCCACACACGTCTATATGAATTCTCTCAAGGATCGTCGTGGTGTGACTATCCTTCTCGTGTAAGGTGGCTTTCACAATTTTTCCCAAAGTACATCCCTTGCACTGATCTAACTGCGCAAGTGTACCTTTGGGAAGCCCGGTAGAAATCTGCTGTAAAATATTCAAAGCACCATGGTGAAGATGGCCCAATCTTCTGTGCCATAGCTCGCCCTCATCCCGGCTCACCACTTCTTCTGCCTTGCCTGCCATTGCTGCGCAACTATCTACCTGCAATTGATAGAGGTTCTTAACTCGAACCCCTATCCTCCGGGTTTCACCAGTTGCCTTACTGCGCAGAAAAGCCTTTCCCTCGATAAATACAACATCGTATCCCTTGTCTTCTAACATGGCCACTGAGATCAGATTCTTATTCAATCCTAGAACGTGCATGACATCCTTCAATATGAAAGGTTTACGAAACTCCCTCTCAAAGGAAATGGTCCTGATACTAGTCGCACTGTATCTACCATCATCGCCCATCTCGATGTGCACTCTAAGATCCTTCTCATCCAGATCACTGAACAAATATTTGTCTCCAGTCATATGAAAAGATGCACCACTGTCAAGAAACCACACTGAACCCATCATACTTGAGACCAAGAATGCGATCAACGAAAAATCTAGCTCAAACTGCGAGGCTAAGGCCTCTCTAGTTGCAAATCCAGCAGCCTGCTTATTTTTCTTCTTCTGTGGACAATTAGTGGCGTAATGTTCGTGTTGGTGACAGTGAAATCACTTCACCTTGGACATGTCCTGCTTCTTGCCTTTCGCACTGGATTGAGAAGAATTTTTCTTGCTCTTCCCCTTCCTTGCTTTGGCAGCCAAAGCGCAATTTTCCTCATCTTCATTCTTCGATGAAGATCCATCCCTGGTACTCCGCCTTATCTCCTCCTGCACAAGATTCGACCAAAGTCGCTCCCATCCTGGCAGTTTCTCCCGACCATTGACAGAGTCTTCATAGGAATTCCAACTCTTCGGAAGCCCAAGGAGAGCCAAGCTCACCAAGTCCTCTTCATATACAGTAACCCCCACACTTCCCAGCTCATCCCTGCACTAGACGAACTTCGTGAGGTACTTGGGTATACTCTCGCCCTTCTCCATTTTTATTTTCCTGAGCTTATCCTTGAGCGCCAACTTCCTCTGGTCGCTCTTGCTTTGGAACAAGTCTGTCAAATCTTTCCACATCAAGAATGGAGAAGCTTTACCATGAAGGCTGGACACTATGTGATCCTTCACACCTTCCAACATAATCCTTCGACATTTTGCTGTCTTCTTTTGCCATGCGTCAAGTGCGGCAGCATCGCTAGAAGCAGGTTTCGGAATTTCTGCATCTATGAACTCCTTCAACCCATTATCCTCCAGCACCGCCTCCATCCCGTCCTTCCATGCAATATAATTTGATCTGCCCTCAAGGGCATACTCCAATTGCAATCCGTTGAAAAGCATATCAACTTCGACACCAAGAAAACACTACTACAAATTCGAATTCCACCAGCACAAAACTCAACCGCTTCAATGTTTTGCAATTGCTCCGATGATCAACTATCACTCTGATACCATGTAGAAATTATATAAATGATATGTTATACATCCAATATTCTCCTGATCATACACTATTTTAACTTCATGCACAATATAGAATCTCTTCTACCATTGATCATCATATGCGGAAATTAAATTAATTGCATGCACACATTAAAACCACAAAAATTCACACACATTAACACAGTGATTTATGGGAAAGCTTAAAGTTGAAAACCCCCAAATATCTGTATAATATATGTCATAGAGATCATGTAACAATCATAATCAAAGCTAATCACAAGCTCTCAGTATCTCCAATCGCTACACATTAATCAGGTCCTGATCTAGCAAATCCATGCACCGATCCACTGCCACCTGCTACTCTGCCTCTACTGCGCAATCCTTGCTGAATATGGGCTCTGAATGAGTTCGAATCCACCTGGCTTGCACTGCGCAATCCTCATTGGCATCTCCATCAATGTGTGGTGCAAACTCATGCACTAGTATAGTCACAACTGATAGTCACACTGCTCTTTCACCTATCTCTCCACTGGTCTCCATTGAAACTGTCCATGCACTGTAGTTAAATAATGTATTCTTCAGTTGATTAATGAGTTAATAATCAGTGAATTAATTAATAATTAATTCACACCACTCTCACTAGTGTATCAATCAGTTAGACTAGATACAACTAGCTCAATTGTGTCTAACTAAGTTAAACTGAACACAACTCCACCAACTACCTCAATCAACTCCACCAAACTCTCTCACATGAGTTCTAACTGAAGTCTCCATGCAATATGACGCACGCAGCAGCAGTGCTGGACTTTAAATTAAAACCCACAATATAATTTTTAAACCCAAGTATCCCTTATTTCTTCTATCAGAACCAAAATCCGTTGATAAAATTAAAACAAACCCATTTCATATATTATAATATCAAAAATCCCTTTTATAACATGGCGTTGAACACTTTTTAATACAATTTCCTTTTTTTCAATGCTTATAAGACTTAGTCTATCGGAATCGCAATTAAACAAATGCGAGAATATAATAACGAGCCACTTAACAATTCCTCCGATGCGATAATCGGAATCGGATGTTGCAAGAATTTAACTATCGCTCTCTGACTGTTCCACCACTCCGATCCGATCCAATCGGGAATCGGAAATCGGAGATTTCCAATCACAATTTCAATTACACTTTCACCTACAGTTCCGATGCGATTACTTTACTGGACTCGACGGATTATAAAATAAGTTGCATACATTTGAAATCCATTAATAAGTTCTGCAAAGGGTTTATTTCATGAATTTCACTCACACAGCTCAACTATTTCATATTTTCTCCACAGGGATCTTTACAATTAAAACCAAAACGCAATCACATCCAATCCAACAATTAACCGAAGAAATCAATACATAATCCTTTCCGATACCGCATACATCACTTTTCACAATATGAAATTATTAATAAACAGAATCTCTGCGTTTTATCAATTCGAACAAAAATGACTTCTATTACACACACCACACAGTCTACACAGTCTTTTGAGCTCTCGCTCCACACAAAAAATACTCTTACTCTCCCTTTCCTAAAAAAAAACTCCAAACTCTCGTTTTATCACAATTTTATGATGAGGTTATTTTCTAACAATAGCTAATGAGATTTCCTATTTTCCCGAAAGATCCTAACAACAAATCTCCTATCTTATCACTCTCAATCACATCAATATTAATAAGTCTTATCTCTAATTCTAAATAAAACAATCACGTTTATTTCCATAAAAAACTATTCATGAAGCCTACTTCTCTCGGTAAACTTGAATTTATCCAAACAGTCAATGAGTTTTACTGTGATTAGCCACAACATGTGGATAATCCTCCACATTGCTGGCTAATGCCGATGCTCCTGCATCAGACTCCCGGGGAAGAAAAGATTTGTTCTTCAAACTTTCAGGATTTATTCCATATCTTTGCAATTCAGCTGCTGTCAACCAACTGGAATCTTCCATTGGCTGCTCCTTCCACTTGACAAGATACTGAAAATATCTCTGCCCTCGAGTTTTCTTGGATATCCTTTGATCTAAAATAGCTTCAATTTCTTTCTTGGATGTTTTTGGTACCTGTTCCTTCCAATCCACAGTTTGAATTTCATCACCTGTAGCTTCAGTCGGCAACTCTGTTTCTGCCTCTCTGAATGGATACAAGTCTGCAATATTAAAAATGGGGGATATTCCGATCCCTTCCAGCAACTCAATCTCATATGCATTGGCTGAAAATTTCCTTTTGATTTTACAGGGTCCTATCTTCTTGGGTTTCAGCTTATTATAAGTATTTGTAGGAAATCTCTCTTTCCTCAAATATGCCATGACCAAATCTCCTACCTGAAACTCTTTTTCTCTCCTTCTCAGATCTGCTCTCTGCTTGTATCTCTTGCTGCTTTCCTGTAGTTTACCTTTAACCTCTTCCTGTAGCTTCTGCATTTGTTCAACAAAATCTTCAGCACTTGCACTTCTGGCTTCTTGTTTTCCCATGTCTCTTAGCTCATATACTCCTCTCGGATGCATTCCAAAGACAATCTGGAATGGACTCATTCCTGTGCTTCTATTTGGTGTATCATTGTAAGCGAATTCAGCTTGAGCTAATGCCAAATCCCATTGTTTGGGATTCTGATGTACCAGACTTCTTAATATATTCCCCAAGCTCCTGTTTACTGCTTCAGTTTGCCCATCTGTCTAAGGATGGTAGGCTGAACTAAAACTGAGTTTAGTTCCCAGCTTCTTCCAAAGTGTCCTCCAGAAATGCCCTACAAATTTAGTATCCCGATATGATACAATACTTACAGGTAAACCATGCAATCTTACAATCTCTGAAAATAATAAATTGGCTATGTGTGTGGCATCATTAGTCTTCTTACAAGCAATAAAATGAGCCATTTTAGAAAATCTGTCTACAACAACATAAATAGAATCGTTTCCTCTTTGAGTTTTTGGTAAACCCAGAACAAAATCCATACTCACTGCATCCCATGGTCGATCTGGTATGGGCAATGGCTGATATAAACCTGTATTCTGACTCCTTCCTTTGGCATATTGACATACCCTGCATTTCTCAACAAAATTTTTAACATCAGTTTGCATTTTAGGCCAATAATAAAAAGCATTCACCTGAGCGAAAGTTTTATCTTGTCCAAAATGACCAGACAGTCCTCCACTGTGATTCTCTTTAATGATGTTCTCTCTCATGGAACATTTAGGAATGCATAATTTGTTGCTTTTAAATAACAGGCCTCCTTGAATAAGGTAGTCCATCCATTGACTTCTGTTATGGCTCACCGGATTCTGCACTGTTGTGTAGATGTCTTTAAAATCCTCATCATCCTTGTACATTTCTATCATTTCATCAAAACCTACAACACCCACTTTAAATTCTTGCAAAAGAAAACTTACTCTGCTTAATGCATCCGCCACTTTATTAGACTTACCACTTTTATGCTTTATTACAAAAGTGAAACTTTGCAGAAATTCCACCCACTTGGCGTGCTTCTGATTTAACTTTGGCTGATTATTAATAAACTGCAAAGCGTGGTTGTCTGAATATAAGATGAACTCCTTCGGCAGTAAGTAATGCCTCCACTTTTTCAATGCCTGCACAATAGCGTAAAATTCTTTAGCATAGGAAGAATATCTCCTTTTCACATCATTTAATTTCTCACTGAAATACGCTATCGGTCTTTTATCTTGGCTCAACACCGCACCAACTGCTTCTCCACTTGCATCAGTTTCCACTTGAAAGACTTTCTCGAAATTTGGCAATGCTAGAATAGGCTTTTCTGTTATCTTCTTTTTCAGCAGATTAAAACTCTTATCAGCTGCCTCTGTCCATCGAAATGGCTGATTGACCTCCCTGATTGTCTCAAGTATTGGTGCAAAAACTTGACTAAACCCCTTTATAAATTTTTGGTAAAAACTAGCAAGTCCATGAAAACTTCTTACCTCGAATACACTCCTGGGAGTAGGCCAGTTTTTGATTGCCTGTACCTTCTCTGGATCCATTTTTAAACCTTCTCTGGAAATCACAAATCCCAAGTATACTAGCTCCTCTTTCATGAAACTACATTTCTTCAAATTGATTAGTAGTTTTTCCTTCTGCAGAGTTTTCAGGACTAACTTCAAATGTTCCAAATGTTCCTCTTTACTTTTGCTGAAAACTAGAATATCATCAAGGTAAACAACAACAAATTTACCTGTATATTCTCTCAAGACCTCGTTCATTAGTATCATGAATGTGTTGGGCGCATTAGTGAGCCCAAAAGGCATCACTAACCACTCATACAGTCCACTGTTGGTTTTGAAAGCTGTTTTCCACTCATCGCCTTCCCTAATTCTGATCTGATGATATCCGATTTTTAAATCTATCTTTGTAAAATACCTGGATCCACTTAAACAGTCCATTAAATCATCCATTCTGGGCAAAGGAAATCTATACCTGACTGTTATCTTGTTGATAGCTCTGGAATCGATGCACATGCGCCATTCTCCTCCCTTTTTCAGACTAAGCACCGTTGGCATAGCACACAGACTCAGACTTTCTCGAATCAGTCCCTTGTCCATCAGCTCTTGAACCTGTCTTGCAACTTCTGCGTTTTCCTGAGGAGTTAATCTATATGCAGCTTTATTAGGTAGACTTGCTCCTGGTATTAAGTCGATATGGTGACTTATACTTCTAATCGGCAGCAATTCATTTGGCAATTCATCCACAATGATGTCCATGTAATTAGTTAACACAGATTGAATTTCTTCAGGAAAATCATTTAAATTTGTGGAGGTTAAAATTACCTTTGGCCTTCCCAAGATAGCGAAATTCACCTCTTCGCTTTTATCAACCTCCTGTAGCAGTTCTTTTCCACTCATCAACATAATACTATTTTCAGGTAGCTCTTTATCAACATCATTCTTCACGGGCAGCAACGTATGTTTAATTCCGTCCTTCACTATGGTGTATGTATTTCTTCTCCCATCATGAATCGCCTTTCGGTCAAATTGCCATGGTCTCCCCAATAACACGTGACATACATCCATGGGCATTATGTCACATAAAATCACATCTCTGTATGTGCCAATCTGCATTTCCACATTACACTGTTCTGTCACGATGACTTGATGACCCTTCTGAAGCCAAGATACTTTGTAAGGTGCAGGATGCACTTTCCTTGTTAACCCAAGCTTTTCCACCATCTCTGTAGACACAAGATTGTCAGTACTCCCGCTATCAATTATAACCTTACAGCACTTACCCTTCGATTTGCATGTAGTTCTGAACAAGTTCTTCCTCTGCGCAGGTTCTCCAATCTCTTTTTCTGATCTCAACAAATTTCTTCTGAGCAGCAATGATTCACCTTCTTCCGGTGGTTCTTCCTTCTCTACAAGTTGAGGTGGTTCCGGCTCTGCCTCAGCCACATTTTCACCCCTCTGTCTTGCTAACTTGTTATGAGGACAGTCCCTCGACATGTGTCCCCATTCTCCACAAGTATAACATCTAATATCTCTTCCTCGACCTCTTCCTCTAGGCATGAATCTTCCTCTACTAAACTCACCCATCTGTGGTGATCTGCCACTTGAACTTCCTGCTTCATGCTGATGTTGTGTTCCTCTGGATCTGGCAGCTCCTCTACCTCTTGCTGAGATTTTTCCTCTATTTCTTTGACTCTGTTTCCTCAGTATTTTCTCCTCTGATTTCAAACTTGCTTGATAGGCATCCTCAATAGTTTTCAAACTTAACAGGCCAATTTCATCTTGTATCTCATACCTTAGCCCATTAACATATCTGGCTACTTTCTCCAAGTCATCTTCTACATGCCCTGTTCTGATACTTAACCTGTAAAACTCTTCTGTATACTCTTTAACAAACATTCCTTTCTGCTTCAGATTTTTCATTTGTTTAAAAAGATTCAAATGATAGTCTTTAGGCAAAAAATTGGCTTTCAGTTTGCTTACCATTTTATCCCATTGCTGGATCTTAGATTTCCCCTTTCTCGTTCTTGATGTCTGTAACTCGTCCCACCAGATGGCTGCGTGACCTTTCAATCTAGTGACTGCAAATTTTGCCCTTTTATTTTCCTCAATCTCTTCATAATCGAAGTACTGATCTATGGATCTGATCCAATCCATGAGCTCCTCGGCATTCAGAGTCCCTTCATACATAGGAATCTCCATTTTGGGTTTGCTTCCAACCTTTGCCAGCATCTTCATGAATTTAACATTTTCATTCTCTTCTTCTGCTTCCACATCTTCATCAGATTCTTCTAAAGAACTTTCAGCTCCCTCATCAGGCGCTCTTCTCTGGGCTGTCTCCATTGTCTCCATTCGTTCACGCAGTCTTCGCACTTCTTCTATCAGAACTGCATTTGATTCTGGTCTTCCTCAACCAATTCCTCTTCTTGGCGGCATCTTTGCTGCAAACACCTATCTCTTTGGCTCTGATACCAAAAATTGACGCATGCAGCAGCAGTGCTGGAATTTAAATTAAAACCCACAATATAATTTTTAAACCCAATTATCCCTTATTTCTTCTATCGGAACCAAAATCCGTTGATAAAATTAAAACAAACCCATTTCATATTTTATAATATCAAAAATCCCTTTTATAACATGGCGTTGAACACTTTTTAATACAATTTCCTTTTTTTTCAATGCTTATAAGACTTAGTCTATCAGAATCGCAATTAAACAAATGCGAGAATATAATAACGAGCCACTTAACAATTCCTCCGATGCGATAATCGGAATCGGATGTCGCAAGAATTTAACTATCGCTCTCTGACTGTTCCACCACTCCGATTCGATCCAATCGGGAATCGGAAATCGGAGATTGCCAATCACAATTTCAATTACACTTTCACCTACAGTTTCGATGCGATTACTTTACTGGACTCGACGGATTATAAAATAAGTTGCATACATTTGAAATCCATTAATAAGTTCTGCAAAGGGTTTATTTCATGAATTTCACTCACACAGCTCAACTATTTCATATTTTCTCCACAGGGATCTTTACAATTAAAACTAAACCGCAATCACATCCAATCCAACAATTAACCAGAGAAATCAATACATAATCCTTTCCGATACCGCATACATCACTTTACACAATATGAAATTATTAATAAATAGAATCTCTGCATTTTATCAATTCGAACAAAAACGACTTCTATTACACACACCACACAGTCTACACAGTCTTTTGAGCTCTCGCTCCACACAAAAAATACTCTTACTCTCCCTTTCTTAAAAAAAACTCCAAACTCTCGTTTTATCACAATTTTATGATGAGGTTATTTTCTAACAATAGCTAACGGGATTTCCTATTTTCCCGAAAGATCCTAACAGCAAATCTCCTATCTTATCACTCTCAATCACATCAATATTAATAAGTCTTATCTCTAATTCTAAATAAAACAATCACATTTATTTCCATAACAAACTATTCATGAAGCCTACTTCTCTCGGTAAACTTGAATTTATCCAAACAGTCAATGAGTTTTACTGTGATTAGCCACAACATGTGGACAATCCTCCACATTGCTGGCTAATGCCGATGCTCCTGCATCACAATAGCTCCACTTAACCCTTAGGAATAGTGTAATTCCTTCTGTCAGCTCCTGTGCCACATCTGTGCACTTAACTGAAGTGCTCCAAGAGAATAAGATAATGTTTAGAGTCCAAATATTATTAAGAGCTAATAATATTCGACATATCTATTTTTAGACTAGTAATATAAAAATAGATTCCACCCAATATGTCTAAAAATAGAAGTCCATCTATTTTTCCAACTTGACCAACCATCCACAAATAGCATCCTGTAACTCATAGAATATGATCAACATGTCTAAAAATAGACATAGTCTAAAAATAGACTTTGCGCCAAAAATACCTGCGGGCCCACTTAGTGAAGGCGACTTCTTTCCACTAAGCTCATCATCTTGTTGCAATCTCAACAATGATTCAGTATTTAACTTTAGTACATTTTTATATCGGGTGAATCCAATATATACATTCTTGTTGTATAATTTTCTACATGGTATCAGAGTTGTGTTATAAATTTTCTACATGGTATAAGCGCAAGAATGATTTGGGTGCGCGATTTTACAGAGAATATATGAATAATTTGATGAAAATTTTTCAGAAAAAATAGCATATTTGGATTCCTTGCGAAAAAATGCCCAAATTGAAAAAAAAAAATTTGTCGAATCGGAGCTCGGATGAGGGAGATATCATCGATTTAAAATCGGATCCTTTGTTAGAAATTTTGCGGCGACGGGACAATTACAATGTGCGCGAGCCAAGAACCTACATGCACTGAGGTACAAGATGCATGCAAAGCTTTGAGGAGAAAAGAAGAGGTTAGTGACTTGGTGGTTGAGAGGGAGCCTCTCAACATGCAACCTTAGAAGCGGTCTAAGAAGGTTGTGGAGCAGCCACAACTGGAGATGCAAAAGAATCTCTATAGATTTGATGTAGATGCGATTTATACAAAGCTTCCTACCATTGGGAAGTGTGAGAAAGTCATGCAATTGACCCTTGAAAGGGAGCTGGATTTGCATGTAGGTAAGAGTGAACCTAAATATGTGGAGAAACCACATGCAGAGGATCATGGAGTGGGAGAAACCACTCATGTAGAGAAATTTCGAGCGAGATGGGCAGAGGGAGTGCATGCAGCTATACCACCAGGTGAGAGGTGGGGTGACATGCATGAATAATCCCAAGAAGAAATTTTGGGCAGGATTCATTGAGATGGTGTGGATCTCATGAATTGAACCTGGCTACGAGGAGCCCACAGAGTAGCAGTAGCAGGATCAATTGGATTGATGCAGTGATATGTCGTGAGGACATGAAATCAAAGTGAAAGTGTCAGATATTGGAGTGTAGATCAGAGTTGGCAACAAGTGCGGAGTGCATGGATGCAAGTATAAGTTGTGTAGTGGTTCTTGAAGACATGTGCAGTAGCTAAGCAGAAGTCAAAAGACTTTGATGACAAATGCATTATACTGATTCAGTTGTTTGGAGGCTATTCAGTTTCAAAAGTGTTGCATGTGCGAGAAACAATAGAGAAGTGTTGCATGCAAAGGTTGCATGGCGCATGAATGGATTTTCATGGTGCATGCATGGAGTTGCATGTCACATGCAAAGATATTCCTTTCTTGTTGAGAGGGATTGTTGAAGGTTGCAACAAGAAACAATGAAATTTGCATCCGGAAACAACATCCTTGATCCTAGTGAAAATTAAGCACCTACACTAGGTGGGGCCCACACAGGATATTTTTAGGTGGATGTCTATTTATAGACACATGAGAAAATTCTATTTATAGATGTATGTGCAAGTTCAATTCATAGAGTGCATGTCTATTTATAGATGCATGTCGACTATTATTATCCCTTAATATTAGTTGGACAATAAGCTGTAATCTACTCTCAATGAGAACTTGGAAATAGTTAACTGAAGTGGAAAATAAGTTAGCTAAAGGAATTTCGAGTTAAGAGGTTGGTTGGTGGGACATGCAGGTTGACTTGAGTTGTAACACAGTGATTCTGGTTGTAACTGAGTTGGAAGTGAAGTGGTGCATTAGTTAATGTAAGTTGTAAATCAGTGTAACTCGATTAAGTGAGTTAAAGTCAGTTGTGCTAGTTTTAACTGCAGATACAAGTAACAAGAGATCAAGTGAATTACATATTAATTAATTCACATGTAGTGATCTCACATGCAACTGCTGTTTTTTTTCTATTATTAACTGCATGCATGTCAGATCCAGTGGAGACCTAGTTGAGTTCTAGGTGAAAGGGAAGTGTAACTATCAGTTGTGATATTAGTAGGCTACCCAGGTGTAGTTATAAAACCACAATATTCCCATGATAATAAGCGCAGTTGAGGAAGGATGAAAATATTTGTGATTAAGGATTGCATTCATCAGAAATTGCGTGAGCAAGGAAGGCTGTTTGGAGACAGCAAATTGGCTAAGAAAATTGGCAATTTTTGTATGACAGTGTGAGACAATTAGCTGATGTACTGAGGGCTCTTGTGAGAAGAGTTTTGTATGTAATTGTTTCATGATTCCTTGTGGAATATACAATATATGATAGAGGGGTTTTGAGCAGTAAGCTTTCCCCGAGAATATCTGGTGTTGTGGTTTTGATCTATTCTTTGTTGCTTCATGTGATTGGCAATTGTGTTGTTTTTAATTCCGCAAAATATTTGTAGAAGTGATTCAGTATTTAACTTTCGTACATTGTTAGATCAGGTGAATCCAAGATATACATGCTTGTTGTATAATTTCTACAAATTACATATAAGAGGTTGAGTTTATCATTTATTTACAATGAGATAAATTAAATTGTCAATATGATGTCATGTCCATAACTTCACTTACAATATTTTTTATTTATTTATGATATTTCACTCCTCTTTTTCATAAATAAAATTTTCTCAATGAATGACTTCAATAATTACATTGCAATTTTGGTATGTGATATGAAAATTGTGTGATTTTATTCTCTATGTCAAGATATTAATAAATAAATTTAAGGTCTAAACTTTTTGTTTGAACTCATTTTTAACTTGACCAATTACGAATTTGTCATTATTTCATGTTAAAATAAAATTGTCTATACTTAATATATTCACTACCAACTTCTTCAACCTAATTTACATATAAATTATCTCTAACTTCACATTTCCTAAAATAAACCACCAGTGAAGTCTTTCTTCATTTTTTTTGGTAATTGAGGCTAAACAATATTAATCCAAAAATAGAACAATACATATGCTACAGGCTGAGTTGGTAAGATGCACTTAACCAATTCCAGCCTTTGCTGCGCAAGTATGGGGTTGCCTCCTTGGAGGAAACCAGCCTGGAAAAAACATCAAATAGAAAATTACAAAGTGTGCAGTAGCACCAGTGAAAATAGAGGTTATGTGATAATAACAAGAATGAAAAAAAAATAAGAAGAGATGAGATGTTGCACAGTCATGAGTCTTCTGCATCATCATCACTATCTAGATCTTCCTCCATGATGGGACATGCATACTACTGCGCAACAGCATCTTCTTCAGCAGTGGGTTGACGCAGAGGCCTGGAAGCAAGTGCGCAAAGGATGGGAGCAACCGGGTACTTGGCATCCGGGACTCGCGTCCAGGTGCCTTCCGAGTCCATTATCCAGACATCTGTGTCATCCCCTTTATCCTCCTATGTCGAATGAGGCTCAGTCTTGTGGGGCAAGGAGTGCTCCTGGTGCGCAATGATGGATTTCCTTGGTCTGCTTCTGCCTCTTTGCATTACATGAGTGGGGGATTCCTCCTCTTGATCAAGTTTGAGGCTCTAGGGGGCCTCTCTAATGTGACTACCCAAGGAGGAGCCTTCAATAGATTCCAAGCGGTTATCTGGCCCCCTGTGGTAACGACCAGGGAGCGTACCTCTCTGGCCTCCTCTGATGGTTCTTTGGCGCAGTCTAGGAGCCATTGTCAAATGAAGCAGGGGGTTGATAGGGGTCTGAGAGGAGGTGAGGAGTAACTCTGACCTGAGGCGGGAGGTGTGCAACGAGGTGCTATTAGAAAGGGAGGTACAATGATGGAGGATGCACATCATGGGGTGTAGGATAATGGGAGCACACAGGCTGGTGAAACTAGCAAGGAAGGTGGATCTGAGGTGAGGCGTGCATTCAGGGGGTACGCAGCCCAGGGGATTTTGTGCAGTGCAACACTGGGGGGGGAGGTTGCGTGGCAGACTGGGCACACAGGAGAGTTGGAATTAAATCAAAAAGACCAGAAGGAGCAGACTGTGAGTGGCTATGTGCTGTAGGTTCTCCCCTTTTATAGGCCTGTGACACATGCGAAGATGCTAAGAATTATTATGTGCTCACAACTCCATGCTGTAACTGTTTTCATGAGTAGGCACGTGCGCAGAGTTATGGCCGAATGTAATTTCCGTCCAGGAGATCATTGAAAAGAATGCAGCAGAGAGGTGCCCCAAAAGGGATGTTGCCGTCTTTGCATGTCTTCATGATGTATGGTCTCTGTCATCTCATGCAAATTATTGCAGGAGTGAGGATCCATGTCGAGTGAAGGCTTGCGATGCAGATCTTCATCATCTCAAGCGTGGGAGACATTGTTTTCATGCGTGCTGTTACTGTCACCCGCATTCGGGGAAGTATTTCTTCATTTTTTCATAGCAAGCTCTAGGAGTTTATTTCAACCCATATAATGCTTTGATTAACCTACATATCTTGTGTGCCCTTCCTTTTTCTTGAAATACCTATGACTAAAATTTATTAACCCTCAATCATATCCAAATTTAAAAAAATGCTCTTTACATCCATGCAATAAATTTCCTAAACAAATTTTGTTGTTATTAACATGATAACATGGATAGTGACCCACTAGGATTTTAGTGCAAACAATTACTCATATTCAATTCCCTCGTATTGAGCATAACCCTTGTCACCATTCTTTATTTTTATTTCCACAGCAATCCATTTAATTGATACTTAATTTTGTAAACAAACTTTCACCCTATGGTTTAACTCCTTGTAGACAATTGAATTGTTATTATGTTTGATTATTCATCATTGACTTATATTTTCTCACCCTTGCATCCTTTAATACTTTCCAACTTAAAACATCTTGAAATTTCATTGATTATACCATTAATACTGTTAAAGTATGTTTTTCTTCCTTTATTTAACGTTGTGATTATTGAGCAGGTTCCCTTACATTCCATGTAGGTTTCTTTGTCAAGTATACTTGTGAAGATTCTCTATGTTTCTACATTAGAATATTTTTTCACTACTAATTGTAATTCATTATCTTGCTCATTTTTGTATCCTTTGTCTTCTTTTCTTCTTCTTTATCTTTCAACTTCTTTTCATCCAAGTATTCTTCCATTTATAAGTCAACTTTGAGAGCTTCAAAGTTTTCTAAGCTAACATTATATCCATTCTCCACTCATTCTTCATGATTCACTTTTCCAATCATTCTTCATGCTTCACTTTTCCAAAATAAATATGTTAAGCCTTAGAACAAATTTGTGCAAATTGAGTTATTACATTTTTATTGTTATATTAGTGTTGTTAGTTTGACCCTTCAATTATAATTATACCATTTGTCTCCTTTATATATACCAAGGAGACCTAGGCTTGAGTAGGTTTCAATTATGTCTCATCTTGTACATTTTTTATATTGTAGAAGGAGGTTACCCCCTCAAAGAGCTTTGTCTTTTATTCTTATATCAACTTCTCAAAGTGTGGAATTAATTCTTTCTCTATTTTCAAGTTATTTTGATGTTTGTTGTCTAATATTCTATATCTGAGCATATAATCCTAGGATTTTATTCGTTCAATCGAGACATCTTGGAAAATTTTCTATAACATTTTATAAGGTATTTTAGTTAGTGAAATTTTTGGGAGACTCAATGTAAAAGTTTTAGGATTTTGTATATTAACTTTTTTGAGATATGCCTATAGGATTTAGGGTTTGCGACTAGTCTTGAAATTAGTTTTAAATGAGTCATTTTTTATTTTCATTATAAAACAATTTGAGTTAAGTATTCTCCAAATTAAGGTTTTAAAGGTATGTGACTTACAAGTGACATAACTTTTGATTAAAAGATTCAATTTTTTTGGTGACTAAAAGTTGTGATAAAGAGGAGTACTATCATAAGTTTTCAATATGCCTCCAATGAAAACTACTACACCAATTAACCTCTTGAAGGCTCATCTAAGACTCATGAAGAAATTAAAGACTTAGAATATAGATTCTCCCAACCAATGAAGAAAGTTTATTAAATGTATGGTAGTTTGGAAAAATTTGGATTTATTAGGTTTTCAAGAAAACCTTAAAAGAAAAATGACGGATGAAATGGAAAAAATGACGAATGAAAGCAGGGAAGAAATGAAAAAATCCATGAATACCATGTAAAAACTTCTTTTAGAGTGGCTTCCTAAAAGGGTTATTCAGATCCAAGGAAATCATGAAAATAGAGAGAACAAATGTGTTGGAACTCAATCACCTATGAGGAGTAGCTTATGATTTTTAGAGAGCACAAATATTAAATTACAAAACCATAATTACGTTTTTTCACTCCAATATTCTCATCACCATGGCTTCAATTTAGCGCCAAGGAACTACTACATTTTGAAGATCAGTATGAGGAAGTTTTATCATGTTGATCTTATAACATGGATATTCTAGTTGGAACAATACTTTGATCATTGAGTGGTCGCATTACAAAAGGTAAATATTGTAGCCATGTTTTTAGAACACGATAAACATGTATGGTGTTAATGGCTTTGTGAAAATAAAAAAAAATATGTTGAATATTGGTCCATTTTATAGAGGAATTTGTTGAAAACCAAGAAAATACTGAGGGGGGGGGGATTAGTATTTTAAAACATTTAACAATTATTTAGTTAAATAAACACATTCAATAATGAAACAATGCACCAATCGCATAAATTATGAACATAAGGTGTTTATGTGGAAACTCATATGGGAGAAAACCACATATTCCTTTTTATTATGATGTAAATGCAAGCACCATCTCCAAATTGCATCAACTTATGTAGGCACCAACCTATAGGAGGATACAATCCCCTTTTATTTGGAAGAACCCACATGTTGGAAGCATCAAATCTCTTATCTATATAGACACCCGAAGGAGATTCCAATCCCCCTGATTTGCAACATCTACTTGCTCAACCTATCAGATCCCTCATTCATAAATTTTCAAACCCATATTTGACGCCATTTAATTAAAATATCCCTAACACCAATGTTTAATTCTTGTATCAGTTAATATTAGATCCGCAAAAACCTTTCTTCCTCTAATTCTATGATTCAATTAAGGTTCCTCACCTAATCACAATTTCTCCCTCTTAGACACACTCTTGACTAAATTTATTTTCTAGCAAATTGATTTTATACACTTCATATCTATGTTTCCTCTTTTATGAAACATCTATAGATATCACCAAAACTACACTTACACACTTTGGAAGGTGTTATCACTCAGTAATTTCTAAAGGTTAAAGAAAGAACTCACCGAGGTAACCACAGACCTACTTTCAAGATTTAGGATCGAGCCTTCCTAAGGCTCAGAGAAGGCTCTCTCTATAAGATTTAACTTTGTTTTATGTATGATTTTAGGCTAGTTATATGTGGAAATTTGGTTTTGATATTTGGTTTGGTTTGGTGGGAAAAAATCACTTAATGAGATGGATAGTGATAGATCTGTTTTTCCATTGGGTAAATGGAGTCAATGTGTCAAGCAGAAAACTCAAGATCAAGATCAAAAGAGAAATATTTTCAAGGAAAGATATACAAGCCACTAAAGATCTTTGAAGGATGATTGGTGAAGTAGTTTAATTGGGATAAAGAGAAATCAAGGATTCTTTGATCCAGATAAGGAAGGAGAAGAAAGAGGTCATTCGAAAGAGGGAGCAATTAAGGGTTCCTTACTTTGAAAATCAACAGAAATCATATAAATGATAAATAGTTAAAGACATATTGATTTTAACAAATTTTGTAATAATATTCCTAATTTATCATTCAAATTTAGAACACATATATGGATGCATGTAAAAAATAAGAAGATAAACAATGACAGTAGAAAGTACTTCACTTCAATGGCTCATCACATGAATCCCAAAATATGATGCTTTATGATTTTGATCCAGTCCGCTACTTGAACTTGCTACAAGAAACCATTTAGATACAACAAAAATGACTATAGAAATCTTCAACAATTTATTCCACAATAATACTTCAAAAGATGAAGTATATATACAAAAATGTTTACAAAATATCCTATAATACTCATAGGATTTTTCTAAGGAAATAAAATATCTTTTATAACAATATAGTGATAGCTGCTTAACATCTTAGCAAGCTGTCCTATCTATCCAAATAAAATAGAACTGCTGTTTTGGATTAGGTGTAGCTGGGTGCCTTGTTGTCTCCAACACTGGCAAAAGATATTTCAAATCTGGTTTGAAATATTATCTTCTTATCTGATACTCTTGATCTCTGATACTCTTTAATCACTTATCCACTTTAACCATTGTTTAACTGCCTTACTGCTGTAAAATCTGTTTTGACTATGTAAAATTAGCAAACTGTTTTTATCCTCTTCTCTGCAATTCAACTTTTACAATATGTCAGTGAGTGATTCCCAAGATTCTTCATCAGGAATTTTGATCTTTTTCAGCTTCTTAAAGTTCTCATATGCCTCAGTGTACCTAGCAAATGTTGGTTTCATAACAAATAGGTGTTTTATCTCATGCTGTAGATAAAACAAGTATTCAAAAATTTTATGTAAAACCTTTCCTGTAGGAATTTTATTAACATTGCACCTTTAATTTTTCCCTCCAAGACCTGAATTTTTGGAGCATGACACCACCAAATTTCTAGTCACAACCCCTTATTTTCAACTCTCTGGTGCATATGAATACATGCCAAGATCAAGAACTTAAACCCCAAGGGATATTAGCCCTGGAAAGTCGCACATCACCCAAAGTTAAATAACCAAAACCTTCTAAGGCACACCAGGAGATGTGATTACAATTGGTGAAAAAGCCCCCCCCCCACCCAACATATATGTGCTTTAACAATGGGGGGGGGGACTGTAATTTGTCATATATGTAATTAAAATAACACACACTTTTTTTAAAGCATGCCAAGTGATCCTATACTCCAATCAAATATGATGATGAAAATGTCACTTTAAGCCCCCCCCCCCCATATAAAATTTAACCGGGAGGTCCTATGTTTGACATGGGTGATGACCACCAAGTTTTATTAACATTGGGAACCCTTGTAAAATAGGCTCCTAGCATGAATATCGAGGCCTTGCCACCTCATTTTCTATGTCACTACCACATAATCTCTCTGGAAGTTTTCATGCCATGTCATCGCCAAGCCACTACCATGTGTCACTTAGAAAAAGTCCACTTGGCCACCCAAAAAGGCCAAAATGGGTGCCACATGTCACCCTCACATAATACCACGTCATTGCTCTACCACCTATCATCAACATGGATCCATGTCACACTAGATACTAGATTATGTGAGATCCATATGATAATGATTTCACATGTAGAAAGCCGAATGGAAATATGGGCCATTAGATTGAGATATCCATAGTCGCTGGATCCATCGTGTTCATAGGAACACACTAAATTCTGTGCATGTTGTGAGCCTGATATAAACCTAAGTCATTGGATTGAGACATCCAAAAATGTTTTATATATCATGTGCTCAAACACACTTTAAAATATTTTCATGTTGTGAGCCCGATATCAACCTAAGGCGTTGATATTTATGCCTAATACAAATATTGATGGTTAAACTTTCTTAAGGTAAAACTTCATAAAAACACTAAATTTTGATCTAGGCGCATCATGGAAACACCAATAACACTATTATATGTTGAAATTAGATATATGAATGCCAATTATTTAACTCAACCTTCTACTAGTTGATATGTTTGCTCAACTAGATTGCTTGGCCTTTTGCTGCTTGATTTGTTGTCTGCCCATCTCAACCTTGGTTTGACTGTCCCCGTGCTTGAAATTCAACAATTGCCCATGCTGTTGCAATTTGACATCAATGATAACAAATATGAAACAAAATTAATAGCACATTATGGTGATATTAATAACAACACATTTTTTAGTCAATTTGTAAATCTTCAGAAAAAGGGTCTAGTTATAGAGAACATTCAACAATTCCAAAAGTTGAATATTGGGGTAAACAAAATTTGAGAGGATGATTTTTTAGACCTATTTAAGAGAAATTTAAAGGAAGGCATTCAAAATTATGTGCATCTCTTTGAACCTAAATCTATAGAGCATACTTTTAGTCTAGCGAGGAAAGTTGAAAGTAAAAGTATGGCCACTAGAAGATTGGTCACAAATAACTATAAATAAAATCATGATTTCTCTCCTAAACTGACAAGGTTGACACCCCAACAAATGGATGAAAGAAAAGAAAAGGGAATATGTTTAATTTGTGACAACAATTATAGTAAGGGGCATAAATACAATGAGAATAAAGAACTCTACATAAACTATGAATATGAAAAATATCAAGAAGTGCAACCGTCATAAGATCTAGAAATAGAGGATACTATTGAAATAATATCCTTTCATGCATTGCCTGACATAAATACTCCACACAATCTCAAGATAGAAGGATATATTAAAAATAAAAACAAAATGGTGTTAATTGATTTAGATAATACCCATAACTTCATCAATTACAATTTGGAAAAAATGCTTAAATGCTTTGTATATCCAACAACATAATTTCAAGTAATGATTGTCGATGGAGGTACCATAAATTGTACATGGAAGTGCCATAGTATTAAGTTGAATGCAAGGGGGTGTTTTTTGGATAGTTCCATGATTGCAATCCAAATTGGTGGTATTGATGTTATATTAGGGGTCCAATGGTTATAATAATTGGGATAGTGACCCTTAACTTTCAAGACCTTTTGATAATATTTCCCCAAAAGAAAAATAAATAGACCTTATAAGTATCTAAGGGAAACTTGGTAAAGTGATAATCTCAAATAGCATGAAAAAATTACTATAAAAGGGATGCCAAGGTGTAATTCCACAACTGTGTTCATTATATGTTCAAACATTTATATCCTCTACTCCATTGGATCTCCAAAAAGTTATCAACAATCTGTTGATGGTGTTAGAAACCACCAACATACATGGGGTATCCCCGATATGAAGTCCCAATTAGACCTTACATCATTTAGTATAGAAGCCCCATATAGAATATGTCCCAACTGCCATAATCTTAAAGATTTTCCTTGGCATCAATGGTTGGCATAAGAGAGAAACACATGTAGTTTTGAATGAGTAAGTAAGGCTTTTGAAATGTTAAATTGCAATATTTATCAAGGTCATTTCATCGAAAGGGAAGAGAAAATGAGTCTTTAGAAGAAAAGTAGTAGCACTATCCTAATAAAGACACACACACACATTATATGTTCAAACATCTATATCCTCTACTCCAGTGGATTTCCAAAAAGTTATCAAATGTAGAAATTATATACAATATGCATGTATATATCCAGACTCTCCTGATCTCACAATATTTATCTTCTTGCAAAATACAGAATCCTTCCACTATAATTCTTGCGGAAATTTAATCAACAATTGCAAAACACATGAAGCAATAAAAACACACATAACATAGTTGTTTAATGGGAAAGCCTGAAGATGAAAACCCCAAATATATATTATGTAACATGGAGATCATGTAACAATCTCATACAAAGCTTAGTACCTCAAGCTCTCAGTACAATACAATCATCACACACTAACATAGAAGAAATCTGCAAATCCATGCACCAATCTCAGCCCTCCTACTAGCCCGCCTCCACTGCACAATCCAAGCTGATTACAAAGACCAATTTGATGCAATCCCACTCTCCTTGACTGCGTTATTATCATTGGAAACTCCAATGTATATGTAGATGCAATTCATGCATCACTAATAGTCACAATGGATAGTCCATCTTGCCCTTTCACCTATCTCTCCACTGGGTCTCCACTGGATCTGACATGCACTGTAGTTAACTGTTGTATTGTTCAATTGATTAATGAGTTATTATTTGTGAATTAATTAACTAATTAATTCACTCCACTCTCACTAGTGTATCATTCAATTAGACTAGATACAACTAGCTCAACTGAGTCTAACTGAGTTAAACTGAATACAACTCCATAACTACTTCTTCCAACTATGTCATAACTCTGCCACTTGAGTTCTAACTGAGTCCTCCATGCATTAGCTCCAGTAAGCCCTTGGGAATTGTGTAATTCCTTCATTCCACTGATGTGCCACATCTGTGCACTGAAACAAAGTTCTCCAGGAGAATAAGTTGTTGTTTAGAGTTTAATTATTATTAAGAGCTAATAATAATCGACATGCATCTATTTTTAGATCGACGATCTATAAATAGACTTCGCCCAATCTTCTAAAAAAATAATTTCATCTATTTTTCACATTTGACCAACCATATACAAATAGCCTCCTGCTACATATAGAATATGCTCACCATGTCTAAAAATAGACATACACCTAAAAATAGCCTGTGTGGGCCCCACCTAGTTTAGGTGATTATTTTCCAACTAGGATCAAGGATGATGTTTCAGGATGCCTCCTTCACTATTTCTTGTTGCAAACTTCAACACTCCCTCTCAACAAGAAAGGAATGTCTTTGCATGCAACATGCAACTCCATGCATTCGCCCTGCAACCTTGCTGCAACACTTCCGAAACTGAATAGCCTCCAAATAACTCAATCAGTCTAATGCATCTATCATCAAAGTCTTTGAATTCTTCTTAGCTACTGCACATGTCTTCAAGAACCACTGCGATATTGAACTCTGCACCCATTCACTCTGCACTTGCTATCAACTCTGAACCGCGCTCCAGTATCCGACACTGTCACTTTGATTTGCCTTCATCAATCCAACTGATCATGCTACTGCTGCTCTGTGGGCACCTTGTAGCCAGGTTCAATTCATGAGATCCACACCATATCAATGAATCCTACCCAGAAATATCCTCTTGGGATTACTCATGCATGTCGCCCCATCTGTCACCTAGTGGTAAAAATTTGCATGCACTCCCCTGCTGTCCCGCACAGAAATTTCTCTGCATGAGTGGTTGCTCCCACTCCATGATCCTCATCTTGTGGCTGCTCCACATCCCGAGGTTCACTCTCACCTACATGCAAATCCAACTCCCTATCAAGCTTCAATTGCATGTCTTTCTTTCACTTCCCAACAGTAGGAAGCTCCGTATAAATCCCATCTACATCAAATCTATAAATATTCTTTTGCATCTCCAGTTGTGGTTGCTCCACAACCTTCTGAGACGGCTTCTCACGCTGCAGGTTGAGAGGCTCCCTCTCAACCACCAAGTCACTAACCTCTGATTTTCTCCTCAAAGCTTTGCATGCATCTTGTACCTCAGTGCATTTAGATTCTTGGCTCGCGCACATTGCAATTGTCCCGCCGTCGCAAAATTTTCTAACAAAAAGAGCTGATTTTAAATCGATGATATCTCCCTCATCCAAGCTCCGATTCGACCGATTGTTTTTTTCAATTTGGGTATTTTTTCGCAAGGAATCCAAATATGCTATTTTTTCTGAAAATATTTCACCAAAAATTTCAGATATTCTCTGCAAACCCGTGCACCCAAAAAATCTTGCTCTCATTCCATGTAGAAAATCTATAACACAGCTCCGATACCATGTAGAAATTATATACAATAAGCATGCATATATCCAGACTCTCCTGATCTCAAAATATTTATCTTCTTGCAAAATACAGAATCCTTCCACTATAATTCTTGCAGAAATTTAATCAACAATTGCAAAACACATGAAGCAATAAAAACACACATAACACAGTTGTTAACCGGGAAAGCCTGAAGCTGAAAACCCCAACTATATATTATGTAACATGGAGATCATGTAACAATCTCATACAAAGCTTAGTACCTCAATCTCTCAGTACAATACAATCGTCACACACTAACATAGAAGATGTTGTACATATTTGCTCCTGCATGTAAATTTTCGGCCTGCCACCTTTTCTAAATCTCTTTCAGACCTCCACCGTGGCTTGAATCCCGATGCTCCCGCTTAATAGCGCCATCTCCGTTCAGAAAATACACTTGGCCAAAGTTTAAAACCCGCAATTTAAATCTATTAGACCAAAGCCCCAGGGCCTTAGCTCCTTTCCTGTCGTCATCACATGACCCGAGCCCGAAAACCACAAGTCAAAAGAAAAAGGGGCTTATCATTTTACGTTCGGGTGCAATGGTAGCCGTCCGATCGAAGTCAAATCAACGGAGCGACAATTGTCCTGTGTGGAGGGCCCCGCGCGTAGAAAACCGGTGGTAACTCCCGCACCACTCTCATCGAAACGGCAGTATTTACCGCGGGGGCAGCGACTCCATAGAAAAAGCGTCGCGTGTCCTTGGTACGGGCCATGAAACCACTTTCCCCGCACGTTAAAGCCTACACAATCGCCGGGCAGCGGAATTCATCTGAACCGTCAGATCTGGCGATGTCAATCCGACGGTGGATATCCTACAGAGTCGCCCACCCGTTATCTCATGTCCGCTATGTCATATGGCCCACCATCGTGCTGCTCTCATTGATTCTCAGTCGTTGATCTGTGTTTGCAATCCGACGGCCCAGGATACAGTCTCTTCCGTCCATTGACTCCGTTGCCACGTCAGTTCCCCATCTGTCTATCGTACATCCACGTGTCTCCGTCTCGTGCACCCGTAATATTCGTCCCCACCATATATATATGTGTGTGTTTATATGTGTTTTCATTCGCATTTGTCGTTCTTCAGCCACCACCTCCGCACTGTGTTACGTAGAGAATCCACTTTTCGCCTGTGCGTCAAAGTCCCATTGTGTTTCCTCCGCCACTTTTCGTATTCCTGTCGTCTGTTCATGTCCACGATGTCATCATCATTTTCACCCCCACGCTCCTCACCCCTAAGTCTGTTTCCTCTAATATTTTGTGGGTTTTGCAGGTTCCGAGATGATAAGAGGCCTCATAATTTATTGCCTCTATTGCAGAAGTTAAAAAGCATGTTGAAGGACGGCATTTTGCTGGTGGAATTTAAAGAAGAAGCCGAGGGTAGGTATGTGAAATGACCATCATTAAAGAAAACGAAGATATGGACCTACAAAACCCTCCAGAGAATTTCTCCCTACATTAAAGATCCAAGATTCAAATCTGAAGTTAAGTGTCGAGAGTACAGTACAGAATTGCAGATTATCTCAGGGTTCTTACGGCAGCAGATCCTACTTCCAGCAGAAGGTAGAACACTGTATATATTTTATTATTTGTGTCTTCTATATATGGAAACTTTCATCTCCCAGCATTTATTTCTGTAGAGAGATTGTAAAGTATAGCCATTTATAGTTAGTCATTCATAGAGTGGGCGCGATTGTTTTCCGCCATTTTATTCAAATTGAGTCATTAAATGTGCTCCATCTACCTCCTCCTCTAGAATTCTCTATCTTTTCTATAAAGGCCCGAAAAGAAGACATTGTAAGGGTTCCAGATTTCTATCAGCGAACTGTGCAGTGAAAAGGCTTCTGTATACATTTTGTAATATTTCTGTATGAAGGTTCAGAGCCCATAGGGTCTCAGTGAGGAGGAGTTAGGACTGTACTGAGGATTCTGGTCTGTGGTATCTCACAGTATGTAATTTCTCTTATGTGTTAATACAATATCTCCTTTCATGCTATTTATCTTCTCGTATCATGTTCTAGAATGCGTGTGGGCTTTCATTAGTTTGCGTAAGGATTCATCCTTGTCAGTCCCCTTCTTTCCGGAATTAGTTCCACTTTTAAATAGGCCTAGTCATGATATACTATTCCATGTTCACCTCATTCATGTTTTCTCATAATAGTTGCTTGAGGAGGGTGCTTTAAAACGCCATTGTCATATAAGGATTCATAAATTAATATGCCCTTAAGGTGGTGGGTTCTCGTTGTGTATCCGGGTATCAGGGGCCTCATGTTAACTAATATCTTCTCTATGTTTCCTCACTGCACTCACTCCTGATATTTGATTTCTGTGATATATTACTTGAACTGGCCCTCTTTACAGTAAGCTGTCTCTTAACTGTCTGATGCCTTTGTATTGGAGTTTTACATGATGTTCCTACAATATTCTTCTCTTTGTATCATCTTCCGAGAGAGTTTTGTCCCATTCAAAACTTATTTCCTTGTTTTACAAGAGATAGTAAGAGAGCTTTTGGACTGACAACCCAAGCTATATGAAGAGCTCCTTGCTATATTAAGATGTCCTAGGCACTAGTCTATGGCAACTCTAGACTGTCTCTAGGGGGGTGACAAAATCATCCACAACATCTTTCTGGCACCGTTGCCGGGGAACGAATTCAAGAATATCAGTTTCCCTGGGTCTCGACAAATTGTTTTCACTCTCTAATCAGGTGAGCACAGAGAGTTGAAGAGTTGCGTATCTCTCACCTTGGCGACTCCACTGGTCTTTATTTGATAAATTTTATTGGTAGTCCTGGCTCCTCGTAAGCCGCATTTGAGGTTAGATACATCTCAATCGAAAACACCTTACGTGTCTGACCCAGAGAAGATCATTCATAAAAGAGTTTGGAAGGAGAGGAAGTCAGTTCATGCTGAAAACCCTGAATATTCCATTGAAGATTATCTTCCCTCTTCTTCCCAAGAAGTTAGAACAGAAAATCCTGAGTTTTCCTCAGAAACTCCACGTAGAGGAAGTGCCTGGATTGAAGAAGATTCTCATCCTGCTTTCGAGGATGAAGAAATTAAAGAGGTCACAGAAGTAGTTGCTGTTAACCGTGAGTTATTCCCATCCACACCTCAGGCTTCTGTGCAATATATTCCCTTTTTTATTCATACTCCACTTCCTCCTACTCCTCTCCCTTCATTTGTTACTCAGACTATTATACAACCCCCACCTCCTCCAATGGCCAATGTTCCTGCTTTTCTATTGAACAAATATGCTCCACTGGCCTTACCTCAAGTGTTGAATGATATGCCACATGATTACTTGAAGATTCTACCAAGATTTAATGGAGAAAATGAAATTGATGCTCAGAAACATCTTGAGACCTTCTGCTCTTTTGCAGAGAACTTAAATGTTGAACATCTGGATGTGGTCTTGAGACTATTTGTGCAATCTTTGGAAGGGGAAGCCAGAAAATGGTTTAAAACATTGGGAAATCGTTATGTGACCACCTGGGATGTTATGGAGAATGTTTTCCTCAGGAAGTGGGGAGAAAAGAAAGACCATGGTCAATGTCTCACTGAATTTAATACCATGAAGAAGAAACAGAATGAGGGAGTGGCAGAATTTATTAAAAGATTCAATAAGTTGTATTTGAGCTTGCCTCCTAAAATGAAGCCCCATGAAGCTGCTGCCAAGATAATTTTTATAGCAGCCTTTGAGTTTGATTTTGGCTTCGCTTTGAGAGAAAGAAAACCTGCCACTTTAGATGATGCACAATCAGATGCTCTGGAATTGGAAGCAAACTTTGCCTCCACTGGGAAGTTAAAAGGAAAAGTTGAGCAGGATACCAAGAGGAGAGGCAAAGAAGAGGTCTCCACCTCTAATCAGGAAAAGGATTCAGATGAAATGGATGAAATAGGCAAAATGATAAAGAAGATGGTCAAGCTGGAACTGGAAGCTAAGAATGCAGCTCCCAAGAACTATTACAATGCTCCAAACAGAGGATACAATCCCCAGTATAGAAGGCCACCATTGCAGATTTTTCCAAGAGAAACAAAGGATCAACAGGACCAGGTACCTCATCCTTTGTACCTGGAAGGGCCAGCAGATGACTCCACTGGAGATGCAGCTTATGGATTAGAAGATTCAAATCTAGCTTTTTCAAATAATGATGATATGGAATTCCCATTACAAGATGAGGACGAAGAAGCAGAGATTGGTCATTACTGTAAGCAATTTTTTGATTTCATGCAAGCACAATTCAATGTCAAATATGATCTCAGATCTTCCAGAAAGAGGACCAGAACTCAAGATCAAGAAGAAGAGCCACCTCAGAAAGAAGCATTTGTCCAAAAGGAATCAGTAACAAAGAAGAACGCAAAAAAAGGTAAGAATCCTTTAAATACTCCCTTGCAGTCAAGTGATCAGATTCCTTCTTCTTCAAAAATAGTCAGTCCTCCTAATGCTGAGCCAGTGTCAAAAGTAGTCAGATCCTCAGTTGAAAATAAGGAGTCAAAAGAAGTAGTGATCGAAAAGCCCCCATCTGCTTTCAATTTGCAAAGAGAGCTTGAGAAGATTAAGATTCCTGTCCCCCTGACCGAGTTATTAAGACAGCCCGTATATCAGTCTCAAGTTACCTCTTTTATTCCTCCTCCTGAAATACCAATTGCACCTGATAGTTTAAATCTTCAAGAAGAAAGACCCATGGTAGTCTTTGGCCCACATGTCGAGGGGATAGACCCCTCTACTCCTCCTTTATACGTGTCTCTAGTCATTCATGACCTACTGTTACATAATTGTATGTTAGATTCTGGGGCTTCCCATAATCTTATGCCTCTGTCTGTCATGGAGCAACTAGGGCTGCAAATAACAAGGCCATATAAAGATTTATACTCATTTGATTCTAAAAGGGTTAAGTGCTTGGGAATGATTAAAGATTTAGTGGTCAATTTGGCCCAAATTCCAGCAAAGAGTGTGGTCATGGACATTGTGGTCGCCGATATCCCAGCTCGCTTTGGCATGCTGCTGTCAAGGTCCTGGGGTACAAAGATTGGGGGATCAATTAAATTGGATTTAACATATGCTACTGTCCCAGTCTTTGGGGGTCAAGAAAGGAGGTTATACAGAGAGACTAGATTTGTTAAAATGATAACCAAGGCTGACTGCTCAGAGAATTCACCAGTTTATAACAAAGAGGGAGACTTCTCATGTTTAATGTTAGAAGAAAATCAAAATTATGCTCATGAGCCCCTTTGTGGCCAAATTCAAACTGAGCAGCCTAAGGAAGATCAGGAATCAAAAATTTGGACTTTGCATTTTGATGGGGCAAACTCAAGAGAAGGAAATGGGGCTGGGGTATTGTTGATATCTCCTACAGGAAAATGGGTGCCGCTATCTTTCAAATTGGAGTATGAGGCTACAAACAATGTAGCTGAATATGAAGCATTGTTATTGGGACTACAGACAGCTAGAAACATGGGCATCCAATGCTTAAAAGTCTTGGGAGACTCTGAACTGGTGGTGAGACAGATCAAAAATCAATGCCAAACTAAGCATCCACGGCTGAGAGCATATAGAAACGAAGTATGGGACATGATAGAAAACTTCTTCTCAGCATTTAACATACAGTTCATGCCCTGGGAGCAAAAAAAAATAGCATATTCTCTTGCTGTAGCTGCCAATACGTTCCGTCCTCATCAGAATCCACTTTTAAGATATGAAGTGGAGGTACGGTACATACCATCCATTCCAGATAATATAAAGCACTGGCAGGTGTTCGAAGATGATGAACAAATGAAGAGATTCATGGAGACAATGGGAGAATTCACAAATATAGAGATTGATGATGAGAGGGAGGAAGAAGCTGAAAATATTGCAGAAAATAAATGGGAAGAAAGAATAGCAGGAAATAGAGTGCTGCAGCTGAAAGGAAATGTTATAACTAGAGGGTTGGTGCCCCTAGAAATATTATTTAACAAAGATGATATTCCATTGCAGCCCAGCAAAGTAACAGAAGAAGATCAAGTAGAAGACTTGAATCTGGGAACTCATACAGATCCTAAAATGATCAAATTATCTAAGAAAGTCCCAGAAGATTATAAAGAAAAATATTTGAAGTTATTTCAATCTTACAAAGATGTTTTTTCTTGGTCCTATCAGGACCTAAAAATTTTTGATGTAAATATAATGCAGCATAAGATTCCACTGAGGGAAGATGCAAAGCCTTATAAGCAGAAACTCAGACAGATCAATCCTCTGCTACTTCCCTCAATTGAAAAAGAAATTAAGAAATTACTGAAGGCAAAGATAATTGTACCATTAAGGTACTCAGAATGGATAGCAAATCTTGTTCTTGTGCGAAAGAAGAATGGAGAAATAAGGCTCTGTGTAGATTTCAGGAATTTGAATAGAGCATCTCTCAAAGATAATTATCCACTGCCTAAGATGGACCACATCATGCAGAAAGTGGTAGGAGCATCCAGAATGTCAATGATGGATGGGTTTTCTGGTTATAATCAGGTAGCTGTATTCCCAGAAGACCAGAGGAAAACTGCATTTACTACACCATGGGGAACCTTTATGTATGCCAGGATGCCATTCGGATTAATTAATGCAGGAGCCACTTTTCAAAGGGCAATGGACATAGCCTTTGTGGGAGAATAGGACAAGTTTTTGGTAGTTTATCTTGATGATATAACTGTGTTTTCAAAGAATGACGATGAACATATTGAGCATTTAAGAAGAACTTTTGAGAAATGCAGAAGGTATGGCCTTTCCCTCAACCCTCAAAAGTCCTTATTTGCATTAGATGAGGGAAAACTCTTAGGGCACATTGTAACTAAATATGGCGTGAAGATTGACCCAAAGAGAGTTGAAATAATAAACAACATTCCTCTGCCCAGGAATAAAAAGGAAGTATAGGTGTTTTTGGGCCGAATTAATTTTCTAAGAAGGTTCATTCCTAACTATGCTGAGATAGTTAGGCATATAACTAATATGTTGAAAAAGGACAGTGAAGTCAAGTGGTCCCAGGAGTCTAGAGATGCATTCACAAGGATAAACAAATATTTATTAAGCCTCAGAGTAGTAATGACCATTACAAGAAGCCATTCATGATCTTTTCATATTTGCTTCACCGCAATATGTGAAACAGTATTATTGCAGAAAAATGAAGAGGGATATGAACAGCCTATAGCTTTCTTCAGTCAAGTACTTTATGATGCTGAAGTGAAATATAATATATTGGAGAAGCAGGCATATTCCCTGGTAAAGTCCCTTAAAGCTTTTAGAGTATATGTTTTGCAATCTCATATTACTGCATATGTTCCCACAGCAGTTGTCAAATACATTCTTGTTCAGGGGGACAGCGAAGGTAGAAGAGGAAGATAGATTGCAAAAATACAGGAGTATGATCTGGACATAAAGCCTACCAAGTTGATTAAAGGACAGGGACTTGCTAAGATGTTAGCTGAATCAAATCATCAAGCCTTGGGCATTAATCTATCCATGTTAGCAAATGAAGAATCTGAGAAAGGAGAAGAACAACAAGGACTAGATATGGCCACTCAAAAGATACATATGAAATATCTAACTAGTCCTTGGTATAAAGAAATAGTTGAATATCTTTTAACACTCAGATGTCCTTCGAGTTGTGATAAGATAAAATACAGAGCTGTGAGAATGAAATCTCAAAAATACATGATCGCCAATGGACAGCTATATTGGAGAGACCCTTCAGGTATATTACTGTTATGCCTCATAGAAAATGAAGTAGAGAATATATTGACATAATTCCATGAGGGAATATGTGGAGGGCATTACAGTTGGAGGGCAACAGCTCATAAAATCCTGAAGCCTGGTTTTTACTGGCCAAAATTGTATACAGACACTTTTGCTTAGGTCAGAGCATGTGACAAATGCCAAAGATTTGCAGAAAGACGGAAATTAGCAGCTTTGCCCTTGATTCCTATTCATGTAAATGAACCTTTTCAGAAATGGGGATTAGATTTTATAGGAGAAATACATCCCCCATCAAGTGGTCAATATAAATGGATACTAACAGGCACATATTACTTCACGAAATGGGTGGAAGCCATACCTACAAGAAATGCTACAGATGTTGTGATAATGAAGTTTATGGAGGAAAACATCATATCTAGGTTTGGCTGTCCTGCTAGAATTGTAACTGATAATGCACAAGCTTTTAAATCTGCTAGGTTTGTGAATTTTTGCCAAAGGTATAATATCATATTAACTCACTCCACAACATACTATCCACAGGGAAATGGTTTAGTAGAGTCTTCCAATAAAACCCTGGTGAGGGCCCTGAAGAAGACAATAAGTGAAAATCAGAAGAACTGGGACTCTCAATTAAAGTTTTCTCTATGGGCGAATAGAATAACCAGGAAAAGAGCAACAGGGAAATCTCCCTATGAGCTGGTATATGGGAGAGTAGCTGTGTTTCCTGCGTGTTTTCTTTCAGGTAATTTTATTGCCAGCAGCATGCGGAGGCAGAAAATGGTGGAGGAGCGTATGACAAATGATCAGGAGGATTAATCAATTGATTGAACTGGAGGAAACACAGAACCAAGTAGATCAGAGATTGATAGAATATCAGGAGAAAATGAAGAATGTATTTGATCAGCATGCGAAGGATAGAAACTTCCAAATTGGTGACCTGGTTCTCAGATGGGATGTTCGCATAGCAGAGAAGGGCAAGCATGCTAAGTTTGATCCGTTGTGGTTTGGGCCATTCAAAATAGTGAAGCTAGGAAGAAACAACACTTTTTCTTTAGAAAACCTACAAGGTGATTTGTTGGATGCCCCTGTGAATGGCCAATTTCTTAAGCCATACTTCCAATTGTGACCCAGGCTGAGAATGCCTGATTGTATTATATTGTATATAAGTTGTTTTGGCTTTTATTTTTATAAAGAAAAGAATGCTGGAAAGTACCTGAAGAAGGAGCGCAGTGAAATGGAAAAACAAAATGAAATATTCAGTGGTCTGTGTGTTCTCAACATGCCCGAGGACGAACATGTCGTCCCCAGATGGAGCCGATGTTGTACATATTTACCCCTGCCTATGAATTTTGGCCTGCTGCCCCATTTGAATTCATTTTAAACCTCCACCGTGGCTTAAAACCCCGATGCTCCCGCTTAACATTGCCATCCCCGCTCAAAAAAATACGCTTGGCCAAAGTTAAAAAACCCATAATTTAATTATCGTGCTGGGCCCCTAAGAGTTTAGCTCCTCCTGCTTTGACTTCCATATGTCCCAAGCCCGAAAACCACAAGCTAAAAGGAGAAGGGCTTATCGTTTTATATTTCGGGTGCAATGGTGGCCGTCCGATCGAAGTCAAATCAACGGAGCGGCAATCGCCCTGTGTGGTGGCCCCCGCGTGCAGAAAACCGGCGGTAAACCCCGCACCGCTTGCACCGGGCCGACGGTATTTACCACAGGGGCAGCGATTCCACTAAGCGTGTGTCGCGTGTCTTTGGTACGGGTTCCAAAACCTTTTTCCCCGCGCATTAAAGTCTGAACAATCGCAGGGCAGCGTAATTCATTTGAGCCGTTGGATCTGCTGATCTTAATCCGACGGCGGATATTCTCTGGAGTTTCTCGCCCATTATTTTGTCTCCACTATGTCATATGGCCCACCATCATGCTGCTCCCATCGATTCCCAGACGTTAATCTGTATTTGTGATCCGACGGCCCAAAGTTTAGTCTCCCCACCTGTTACCTCCGCTGCCACATCACCTTCCCATCTGTCCATCGTACATCCACGTGTCCTTGTCTCGTACAGCCGTAATATTCCTCCGCCCTATATATATATATATATATATCTGTGTGTGTGTGTGTGTGTGTTTATATGTGTTTTCATTCGCATTTGTCATTCTTCAGCCACCACCTCCACACTGTGTTACGTAGAGAATCCACATTTCATCTGTTTGTCAGAGTCCCATTGTGTTTCCTCCGCCACCCTTCGTGTTCCTGTCATCTGTTCGTGTCCACGACATCATTATCATCTTCACCTCCACGCTCCTTACCTCCGAGTCTATTTTCTCTAATATTTTGTGGGTTTTGCAGGTTTCAAGATAACAAGAAGGCGTTTGAATTTATTGCCTCTATTGCAACGATTAAGGGCCCACAAAAGGACGATATTTCGCTAGCGAAATTCAAAAGGAGAGCCGAGGGCAGGTGTGTGAAATGACCATCATTAAAACAAAGATATGAATCTACAGAACCCTCCAAAGAAAATCAAGGGATGCTCCGCCCTGCATTAAAGATCCATGATTTAAATTCAGAGCTAAAGGTCGAGAGTACAGTACAGAATTGCGGAACTATCTCAGGGTTTTATGGCAGCAGATTTTCCCTCCTTCAATGGAGGCAGAAAATTGTATATATTTTATTATTTGTGTCATGTTTATAAGAAGATTTTCATCTCCCAGCATTTATTTTTAGAGACAGATTGTAAAGTACAGTCATTTATAGTTAGTCATTCATAGAGAGGGCGTGAATGTTTTCCGCCATTTTATTCAAATTGAGCCATTAAATGTGCCTCATCTACCTCCTCGTCTAGAATTCTCTATCTTTTCTATAAAGGCCCGAAAAGAAGACATTGTAAGGGTTCCATATTTCTATCAGCAAACTGTGCAGTGAAAAGGCTCTTGTATGCATTTTGTAATATTTCTGTATGAAGGTTCAGAGCCCGTAGGGTCTCAGTGAGGAGGATTTATAACTGTAATGAGGATTCTGGTCTTCGGTATCTCACAGTATGTAATTTATCTTATGTGTTAATATAATATCTCATTTCATGTTATTTATCTTCTCGTATCATGTTCTAGAATGCGAGTGGCTCACTAGTTTGCAGTAAGGATTCATCCTTGTTGGTGCCCTTTCTGGAATTAGTCAAGCGCTTTAAATAGGCCTAGTCATGATATACTGTTCCATGTTCACCTCATCCATATTTTCTGCTATATTAGTTGCATGAGAAGGGTGCTTTTAAAACGTCATTATCATATAAGGATTCATAAATTGGTATGCCCTTACGTGGTTCTGTTGTGTATCTGGGTATCAGTCTCATGTTAACTAATATCTTCTCTATGTTTCCTCACTGCACTCACTCCTGATATTTGATTTCTGTGATATATTACTTGAACTGGCCCTCTTTACAGTAAGTTGTCTCTTAACTGTCTGATGCCTTTGTATTGGAGTTTTACATGATGTGCCTACATTATTCTTCTCTTTGTATCAGCTTCTGAGAGAGATTGGTCCCATTTAAATTATCTTCCTTGTTTAACAAGAGATAGTAAGAGAGCTTTTGGACTGACAACCCAAGCTATATGAAGAGCTCCTTGCTATATTAAGATGTCCTAGGCACTGGTCTATGGCAACTCTAGGCTGTCTCTAGGGGGGTGAAAAAATCGTCCACAATAGAAGAAATCAGCAAATCCATGCACCAATCTCAGCCCTCCTGCTAGCTTGCCTCCACTGCGCAATCCAAGCTGATTACAAAGACCAATTCGATGCAATCCCACTCTCCTTGACTGCGTTATTATCATTGGCAACTCCAGTGTATATGTAGATGCAATTCATGCATCACTAGTAGTCACAACGAATAGTCCATCTTGCCCTTTCACCTATCTCTCCACTGGGTCTCCACTGGAACTGCCATGCACTGTAGTTAACTGTTGTATTGTTCAGTTGATTAATGAGTTATTATTTGTGAATTAATTAACTAATTAACTCACTCCACTCTCCCTAGTGTATCATTCAGTTAGACTAGATACAACTAGCTCAACTAAGTCTAACTGAGTTAAACTAAATACAACTCCATAAACTACTCTTCCAACTCTGTCATAACTCTGCCACTTGAGTTCTAATCCGATTCCTCATGCATTAGTTCATTAAACCCTTGGGAATTGCGTAATTCCTGAGTCCATTGATGTACACATACATTGCCTTTGAAACAAAGTTCTCTAGAGAATATATTGTTTTTAGAGTCTAATTATTATTAAGAGCTAATATTAATAGACATGCATCTATTTAGATCGATGATCCTCATGTGAACCATGATCTTTTAAAAATAGAAATCCATCTATTTTTCCCATTTGACCAACCATCTACAAATAGCCTCTTGCTACATATAGAATATGCTCACCATGTCTAAAAATAGACATACACCTAAAAATAGCCTGTGTGGGCCCCACCTAGTTTAGGTGATTATTTTCCAACTAGGATCAAGGATGATGTTTCAGGATGCCTCCTTCACTGTTTCTTGTTGCAAACTTCAACATCAACAACATATTGATGCTGTTGGAAACCACCAACATATAGGGGGTTTCCACAATATGAAGTCCCAATTAGACCTTACATCATTCGGTATAGGATCCCCATCCAAAATATGTCCCTACTGCCATAATATTAAAGCTTTTCCTTGGCTGAAATGGTTGGAATAAGAGATAAACACACATGTAATTTCGAATAAGAAAGTCAGCCTTGTGAAATGTTAAATTGCAATATTTATCAAGGTTCTTTCACCATAAGGGAAGAGAAAGCGAGTCTTTAGAAGAAAAGTGGTAATTCTATCCTAATAAAGACACACATAGACACACATATGAAATAATCATTATCCATCTAGCGAAATCGTTCACATAGACATAATGATCATTAAATAAAATACAAAACACCTTCAATAATACTTTTAGACCTTCCACAAGAATTTTAGACATTTCCTAGTGACTCTTTTGTCCATATATGAATCTTGGAGTTTCCAAGTATTTACATTTCCAATATTTTCCCAAAGTTCATAATCATTTTCCACATCATCATATTGTGGTGACAACAATACAAGTCATTGAAATTGATGACTTGGAACCCAATGTCTTGTAATATGAAGTTCTTTGAGAAGTGACGACACTACCTATATGTCTGCAATACTTTGTATAAATATTGCATTGTGATTGCTTTCTACCCTCCAAAGGGCCTAGAAATGTTTTGGAGTCTTCATGGGTAACTTTCATTGTGAAAATACAAAATTCTTTCATTTTTCACCTCATGGTGTCTTTGTGCCTTTGTCTTCAAGAATTCCTCCTTGGATAGCTTCTCTTGATAGATCTCCTAAAACATCTTTTGCCATGTTTACTGAGAACAATTGTAGGTAAGGATTCACTCATGGAAAGCAAACATCAATCCAAAAATATCATACTCTTATATGATTCATGCAATGTACCAATTGTGGACTAAAAATGCACAAGAGAGAGGGAAGAGAACCTTCTGGGTGCAGAGCACACTTGGAGGAGACAAGGAGGTAAGGACTGCTCATTGAGACTATGCCATGCACAACTCTGGAAGATGAGGAGGTAGGGTTAGCGCATGGGGTGGTTACAAGAGGCAAGGGTACAAGGTTTTCTTACTGATACTATTCCATGCAATAAGGAGGAATTCAAGGGCCAAAAGGAGGGTGAAGGGTGTAGTTCTAAGGCACAAGGAGAGGCATCAATTCCCATTGGAAGTGCCTAGTGTGAAACATTGGGCAACCAAGGGAAGGGTGAGCGCAAGGGGGAAGAATAAGAAACAAGGAGAGGGTTCCAACTGAATAAGATTGCGTAGTGTGAAAGAGAAATGGAAAAGGCTTAGGATGGCACATAACACATCTCAATTTTACAAGGAGAGTCACTGCTAGGTTCTTGGAGCGCGCAGTGCACTCTTCCTATCCCACAAGGAAAGTTGCAAGGACAAAAAAATCATTAAGTATGGAAGAGTGAAACATGTAAAAAAATAATGAGTTAGGGGTATATTCAAGATTTACACATCTCGACTCATCAATAAAACTCAGACAAGACCAAATGGTAATAAATCTGTATCAAAATTCTAGTTCACAAATAATCTCCAAGTGTAACAATCAAAGCATGAGTAGTTGTGACATATAAGTGTCGCTTTGTGACTAGAAAGTGTGTTATGGCTCAAAAGTGTGATATAAATATTATTGGGGATTTGATGACACTTAGGAAGGGACATGGGCACTTGAAATATGTGTGAAACATAAAATGACACTTGATGTCAAAAAGAGACACTTCACATGATGGAATCTAGGCTCCAAAATTTTAGTATAACAAAGTTTTTGGAGGGCGTTGTAGCAGTGACAACACTTGGTGACATTGGATGAACTTCAACTTATTTTTCTAGGTCTAGCTTTCAGCAAAGAGTCTATCCATTCAGGAAGTATTGAATCATAATAAGGATAAACCTAGCTTCAACACTTATCTTGGTTTAACAAGTGGGTTATAATATTCCTTGCTTGGATTTAACACATTCAAAGACTTGTAAAAACTCAACTGTTTCGATTGGGGAAAGGATAATAATGTACTGAAATTTTGATAATAATATGTTAAGCACATTGTTGGGTGTTTCTCCACTACTAGCGATCCTGTTCAGTACCCCAGTGGATTCACCGCAAGAAATCACAAGCATTGCCTCACTGCCAACATGCATTTTCATTACCCCGACGAAGTTGCTTGCTTCACCTCTCTACGCAGTAAGCGTTTATCTTCTCCACCTCTTTATTTAGTCACTAATAGAATGTGAAAAGGAACTTATTCATTTTATAAGATGGAATAAGGATCCCATCTTATTCTACATGCAAGAGAGGTTGTTCCTTGCTTAAAGAATTCATATAGTGTTTGAAGTTGATATGCTCGTTTTAAGATTTTTTCCTTCCCTTTCGCTACTCGGTCAAGTTAACAAGTGAACACACCATTAAGTAAAATTCCAAGTTAAGAACGCAGATCCAAAGATACAGGCATCATAGTTCCACTAATATTTTTCCATTTTGCATGACTCGTATTTTCCATCTGGACGTTACTTGACTTAGAACACTTAGACCCAAACAAAGAAGGAGAATTAACAAATAACCAAATATTGAAATTGTCACAATCCCTTCTCATTTCCACCACATTGCTATTTTTTTCCACACATACACTCTCACATAATTTCTTACTTGTGCACATTGACCGAAAAAAATGGGAATGAAAAACGAGACATGCTAGAAAAAATCAACACAAGACAAGGAAAGATAACTGTACAAGGGTAGGAATGTAGGCGAGAGCTGCTACTAGAAATAACGCTTGAGAAATTGGCCATTGAAAAAAAGAGGATTATTCCTCCAATCTAAGGATTTCAACCTGTAAGAATGGTGGCCAAGATTTTCATAGATGGTGTAAGGTCCAATCCATAGACTGAAATTTGGTGTGCTTACCTTTCTCTTTGTGGGCCTTGTCTCACTTCAATACTAGGTCACCCACACCAAAATATTTGTTCCATGAAAACTTCTTGTCAAACCAACACTTGATTCGGTTATGCTGTATGGAGAAATTTTTTTTTGATTTGAGCCTTTCTTCCTCTAGCTTGAGAAGGGTATCTATCATACTTTGAACAAGAAGACAAGGTTTACCTTGAGACTCCTGAGAAAGATGCAAGGGTGGAAGCTATATGTTCAGAGGAAGGATAACTTCTTTTCCATATACAAGGAAGTAGGGAGAGGTCTTCAAAGATGGTTTGAGAGTGACATGGTTAGCCCATAATTCATTCACCAAGGTGTTATGCCAGTTCTTTTTCTCAGAGAAAACAATTTTCTTGATAACGTGGATTAAATTCTTGTTGGTATACTCAACCAAACCGTTCCCCCAGGGTAGTAGTTTGATTCGTGCTTTAAAAAAATACCATTTTATAATGCAAAATCATACAACTTAAACAAGGAAAAACAAGTTTCATTATCAAATAAAAGAAATGTAGGAATGCCAAACCTGGTATGATGTTTTGTCTCATAAACTATATGACTTCCTAATCATTAACTTGTCTTAGCAGAACTACTTCGGTCCACCGAGTGAAATAATATGTTTTATTTAATATCTATCTACGTTTCTTTGATGAATGATGAAAGATTTCTCCAATAAAATACAATCCCCATTATTGAAATGGTTCCTTAATTTCTATGGGTAACAATGGATAAAATGACTTCCTATCTTGGCCAACACATCTTTGACACACTAGGCACTTTTGCGCATAGGCGTGAGCATCCTTAAATAATGAAGGCCAATAATAACTGGCCCTCATCACCTTATGAGCAGTGTTATCACCTGTAAAGAGCCCACCAAATGAACCATCGTGAAGATATCTTAATACCCTTTTTGAATATGGAGGCCCTAGACATTTGAGCAATACACCATTATGGTGTTTTAGAAAAATCACACCATGCACAAGTTGGTAAGATAAATATTTAATGCATATTTACCTCTTCTGTTTGGTTGATATATGTGAAGGCAAGGTTTCATGCTCTAAGTATTTCCATATGTCTACATACCAAGATGTGGTTGTACTTGTAGGGGGGAATTGTTTAATGTTATACATTTTGATCTCTTGTTCCCACCTATAAGAATCCTCTTTTGGTGAATTCATTGCTTCTGCTGTGAAGTGATAGAGACCATGGATTTTTCGTTTTGAACTAGCTTAAAATCAAGATCATATTATTGCAAGCATGTCATCTAGTTTAACCTCCTCTCACCCAATGCTTGTTGTACTAAGAGTGATCTGACTGATAGATGTAGAACATATATAATAGTGTGGGATTTCAGGAGGTAAGGCCCGAAATTCTTGACCAAATTGTATATTATGTATTCTTGCTGATCAATGGTAGGATAATTAAGTTTTATCCCTATAATCCAACACTCATGAAAGATAGAGGCTACTCATTTCCTTAGTTTCCTTTATATGTCAACAAAACCATGATAGAAATGTTAGGAGAAAAAGTGTACAACAAGAAATATTTTCCAAAATATGGGCTATATAAGGCTGAGACATCAACGATGGCTCACTAGATTCTATAACACCCTCCTCCCACATTTACCTAAGTTAACTGGTCTGCTGGGTTAAACATATGATGAGAGGATACTATGATCTGGTTCAACCTCCTAGGTCACCTTAAGGAAGTGGAACTGACAAAACAAAACCAAATTGATCATCCACATATCCAACTAAACCTCTAGGAGCTACCCCGCCTTTCCAGGTGACCAACCCCTGAGGAAACTCAACAAATCAAGGACCTAGAGCTCCAATCGCTCCCTTTCCAAGCCCTCCAAGTGACTGTGGGTCCCAGTCGCTCCCATGAGCCAACATTAGTGCAACTAAAACCTTTTTATGCTAGTGTTATGTCAACAACTATGGTATCTAAGGCTAAATTTCAGGGCTAGGACCCAGTCACTACCCAAAACTTCATGGAATCGACATAAATGGAATCAAACATAGAGACAATGATACCAATGTAGATTATTGAACATAAAATTGAATGGATCCTTACTAGCCATGACATGAATTTTGTCAAACATGTCACAAATATGCATTCTACAGGTTTAAACAATAGATTTGAGCATAAGGGTCTTATTATTATCTGAGAGTCGCTAAGAAGCATTGATGCCTTATATAATTAGCTGTATTATCATCTATTAGGTCATATATTGATTTCTCATTCCTTTATGAATGAAAACATGATGAGAACCATACATTTTCACTTTCATAAACACATTCATAACCAACATATAAAAAATATAAATACTAAGGATACAAAAACCATAAATGCTACATAGAATCCAATACATTTACACATAAAATACCATTGAAAGGAACTCTTATTAATGAATGCAAAATCCAACCCGATATGGGACTACCATGTTCCACCCCATCATACATTGGCTGAGCCAGATCTCTCTTTAGCCAATCACCCCCATGCCATATTCCAAGCATGAATGTGGGACTAAAATCAAAAGAACCAACCAGGGCTTTCCAAGGCTGAACCACCTCACCCTCATTAATAGAAACAAGCTTTACCATAATCCTCACCGGATCACTCGGCCATAAACAAGCATGGATGCCACCAGATTTATCCACCTACACCGTGAGGAATTTTCCTATCTCCTAGTCTCTAGGATTTACAGCAATCGACAATCCAATCTAGGGATCACTAGTCCATAACTGAGACACCACCCTCCAGGATTTACCATATATCTCGCCATTCACCAGCAAGGATTCATAGTCCTGATCAAGGTCAACCTGCTCTAGGATTTACCATATATCACACCATTCACTTGTCAAGGATTCCTAGACCCACTGAGGCACACAATACCTGGATTTACTACAACCCATAGTATGGTTTAGGGGTCACTAGACTAGTGGCTTTACCGTAATCCACAGTCCGAGTTAGGGATCACTAGGCCATATATTCTTTCATTCAGAGATCCACCTCACTATTGAAAATGGAACCAAGAAAGGATTCTAATTTAATTTCCCTTTAAATTAAATTAGAATACAATTGTAATTCCACATCACAAGACAACTTGTACGAGTTAACTAAGTTAGTAGGAATTATTTAGTTTAGTTAATTCAAGTTGAGGGTCTAACTTAAGTCATGTAGAGTGTCTCCTACAAAATAGGATCCAAGATTGAGTTTATTTTGATTTGTAATTGATTAACTCAATTCATCTGAGTTAAAATAAGTTTAACTAGTTCTAACTGATGGAGGAACTAGCGAGAGGTCAAAGAGTAGAACTTGGACTTGAACCACATCCAGTGATCAATGCGAAAACTGATAATTCACTCATAAATAATCCATGCATTCCAGTTCCGAGAAATACCCAATTGAGATTCGAGTTCAAGGTTAGTGTACTATCAGTTGTATAATCATCCAAATTGTACATGTGGTACATGCAGTCAGAGGAAGGACCCTAATGGATTGCATATTATGGATTTGTAATTTCCCTAATTAATAGGGCCTGATTACCCAAGGAAATGGGAAAAAAATTGGTTAAGTATTGAACCAAGCTTGTCTAGGAATTAGTGAGACATATAGAGATAGTGTAGAGGTTTCTCAGCTTTGAGAAAATCATTGTAATCTTCTCATATTTTTTGACTTATGCAATATATAGATAACATTGGTTTTAGCTAAGGCTTTCCCCACGAAATACTTGTGTAATGTGTGATTGAAATTATTTCTCTTTCATGTTTTGTGATTTTGTGATCTAAATTGGTTTCCGAAATTGGTAGATTAGATTCAAGTATAATGTTTTACCATATTAAAATTATCATTTTGAATCTGCATGGATTTTCTACATGGTATCAGAGCAGGAATCACTATAGAAGAGAAGAATACAAGTTTTTTCTATGCAGGTGAATTGGATTTTCATATCTACTCTTTGGGACTAGCAACATGATTAGGATGTATTTCTCTAGATTGAGACTTGAATATGTCCTTGAGGGTAGTTTGAATTACATAGCTTGGAGAGACATGATGGAAGTAGTGTTGTATACAATAGGATGAAGGAATTCATAGACAGTGATATTCCTAAGCCTGCAAAAACATATGCTCAAGATATGGCAGCCTAGAAGAAGAATGTAGCAAAGGCAAGAAGGATTCTATTTGAAGGTGTTCGAGATCATATTGTATTGAACCTCCATGGAAAGGAATTACACATGCTATGTGGAAGGCCTTAACATATTTTTTTCATAAAAACAACGACCACAAGAAGCTAGCACTGAAGAACAACTCAGAAAAATCAAGATGGAAAAGGGTGACACAATACCAAAGCACTGGACCAAGTTCACCCAATGTCGGGATGAACTTGGAAGTGTTGGTGTTACAATTTCCGAGGATGATCTGGTGATCCTAGCACTTCTATGCCTTCCCAAGGGCTAACACAACTACTGGGATTCAATGAATGGGAGGGAGAATCTACCATAGTGGGAGCGATTGTGGTCCGACTTGGTGCAAGAAGAGATTCAGAGGAACACCAGAGATGGATCCTCATAAAAGAATGATAATGAGGAGAAATGTGCCTTGGATGGAAAAGAAAATAAAGGGAAATGGAAGTCATCCCATTCCAAACTAGATTCTAGTCAGGTAGGTAAGAAGAAGGACTTGTCGAAGATTAAATGTTTTCACTGTCATGAGTTGGGACACTATGCCACAAAGTGTCTGCACAAGAAGGCCAACAAGAAACCCTCAGGAGGAGAGATAGGTGAAGCTATTTCTTCAAAATTTGAGTTTGATTTCACCCTCATCACATGCATAGTGTCACTAATGATGGGTTCTGTGTGGTACCTGGATAATGGAGACTCATTCCATATGACTGACAACAAAGAGTTCTTCAATGACTTGGAGGAGAAGGACCTCTAGATGCACATCAAGATGGGATATGATGGGAGGTATAACACGAACGACATCGATACTATTAACTTTTAGAGGGAGTCTAGTTCTCCTTTCACATTAAAAGATGTCATGTCTATTCCTGGTTTGAAGAATAACTTAGTTTCAATTTCTATGTTGGAAGACCGTGGCTACGATGTGATATTTGGTAAAGGAAAGGCGTTCCTTTGTCACATAGCCACGAGATGGGTGAAGAAGATTAGTATTAGGGTAAATATCCTTTATAAATTGGACGTAGAAGATTGTGCTACCTTGATCATGAAAGCAGAGAAGGTGGAGAATCGAGATATTGGTGAGTTATGGCATAGAAGATTGGGCCATCTACACGATGAAGCTTTGAAAATCATGCAAAAAATTTCTACAGGACTTCCCAAGGGTGCACTTTATCAATGTGATACATGAAAAGGGTGTACATTGGGGATGTACACCAAGGCCACCTTTCAAGATAAGGACAGTTGAGTGAAAACGATCTTTGAAAGATTCCACTCATATGTGTGTAAACCGTTCTCGATAGCCTCTACAACCAAGCTCAGGTATTATGTGATTTTTGTAGATGATTTTTCATGCAAGTGTTGGATATTATTCATGCAAAATAAATACAAGACATTCTCAAAATTTTAGGAGTTCAAAGCACTTGTTGAAAAATACAGAGGGAAGAAAGTGAAGGCTCTCAGGAGCATCAATGATGGAGAATATGTGTCGAATGAATTCAAGAAATTCGATGCATTAGAAGGCATTCAATGAGATTTTATAGCACCTCATAACCCACAACAGAATGGGTTAGTAGAGAGGAAGAAAATAAGCATTGTGGGAGCTGAACGGACGATGTGACTTGATTAGGGCCTATCGTTGCACTTGTGGGTGGAAATAGGATACAAAATTGTGCATGTGCAGAAAAAAAGTCCTCATCGGATTCTCAGGCTAAGTACGCCAGAAGAATTATTTTCAAGTAAGAAGCCAAATGTGGCACAATTTATAATTTTTAGTTCATTAGTTTACTGTCATGTTAGTAAGGATGCACAGAAAAATATAGAACCAACAAATGAGTTTGGAATATTTGTGGGGTACACTGATATGCCTCAAAATTATTAGGTGTACCTGCCATCTCACAGGATGAAATTGGCTTATAGAGATGTGAAATTCGATGAAGGAAATTCCATGCGAATTTCCCTTGAGAGGGAGCTTCAGATGCATGCAGATGAGGAGCTCTTAGCTCTAAAAGAAGAACCTAAAGATGTGGAGCAGCCACAAGAAAAGGAGCAGAGAGTGGAAGCACCCACTCATGCAGATACATCCAAAGACAGAAGGAAGCGCACAAAATAAATTGATAGGTTTATGCATGATGATAGAGAGAATGTGGGAGCACCTACATCACAACGTATATAGGGAATATCCCCATATCGGTACACTAACTACATGGATTTTATGAGCGAGAGTGTAGAGACTAAGCCATCCTCATTCGAGGAAGCAGTGCAATAACTAGTATGGGTTGATGCCATGGTAGAGGAGTATGACTCCATTATTAGAAACAATGCAAGGGAAGTTGTCCCAAGACTGGAGGACATGTAAGTTGTAGGATCCAGGTGTATCTATAAGGTGAAGCAAGCAACAAATGGGAGTGTCGAGAAGGACAAGGCCGTATTTGTGGCTAAGGGGTTCTCTTAGGTGGATGGAATATATTACAAGTATACCTTTTCTCTAGTAGCAAGGTACTCTTCAATCAGATCTATTCTTGCAGGTGGATGGAATATATTACAAGTATACCTTTTCTCTAGTAGCAAGGTACTCTTCAATCAGATCTATTCTTGCAGGTGGATGGAATATATTACAAGTATACCTTTTCTCTAGTAGCAAGGTACTCTTCAATCAGATCTATTCTTGCACTTTCAACGCATATGGGATGGAAAATACATCATATGGATGTAAATACAACTTTCCTCAACGAAGTGATTGAGGAAGAGGTGTAAAGAGAGAAACCAGAAGGATTTGATACAATCGACAGAGATTCACATGTGTGTAGACTCAAGCGAGTGATGTATGGACTGAAATAAGCATCCCATGCTTGGTACACCATGATCGACAACTCTTTCACTAGGTTGGGCTTCACCAAAAGTGAAGCAGATGCGAACCTTTACCATATTTAGGTTGAAGGTAAATTATTGATTATAGTATTATATGTCGACGATTTAATTATAACAAGTGATGAGAATCTGATAAATTATTGCAAAGAAGAGTTGGAAAGAGTATTTGAGATGAAATACATGGGGCTCTTGCATTATTTCTTTGGTTTGGAAATTTGGAAAAGAGATGGAGAACTATTTGTCTCTCAAGGTTAGTATGCCAACGAGATACTGAAGAAGTTTTACATGGAGATCATCAAACCCATGGAGACTCCTCTAGCATGGAATTGGAGGAAGGAAGATTCTACCTCAGGTGAAGTGGTAGAAGCTGCCATTTACAGGTAGCATCTGGGTTCACTCATGTAATTGGTGAAAACACAACCGAACATGTGTTATGCGGTTAACCAACTTAGTAAAGCAATGGTTAAGCCAACCAAGATCTATTGGACGGAAACCAAAAATGTGTTGAGATATCTCAGAAGCACCACTTAGTTTGGTATTTGGTACATATGGACAAAGTGAGTGAAGTTCAAGGATTCACAGATGCAGATTGGGCAGGGAGTCCATCTGATAGGAAGAGAAAATTAGGGGGCACCTTCAATATTGGGTCAACAACAGTTTCCTGGTACAACAAGAAGCAAAGATCAATTACACTCAGTTCAATAGAAGTAGAGTACATGGTTTCTAGTCAAGCAACTTGTGAGGATATCTGGATGAGGAAGATCCTTGTTGGGTTGTTTGGTCAAAGTATGGATCCTACGGTGATTTACTATGACAACCAGAGTTGCATCAAACTCTCAGTTAATATAATTTTTCATGATAGGTCCAAGCATATCGACATCCAATATCACCATCTCAGAGAGTGTGTAGAAAGATAGATCATGTTGTTAGAGTACATTCCTATAGAGGAATAAGATGCAAACATCTTGATGAAGGCATTATCAAGAGGTAAATCAGAGTTCAATAGAGGCAAGATAGGGGTATCAAATAATCCATTTCTTGCTAAGGGGGAGTGTTGAAAGTGGAACCAAGAAAGGATTCTAATTTAATTTTCCCTTGAATTAAATTAGAATAAAAATGTAATTCTACATCACAAGACAATTTGTACGAGTTAACGAAGTTAGTAGGATTTGGTTGGTTCAATTAATTTGAGTTGAGGGTCTAACTTGAGTCATGTAGAGTGTCTCCTACAAAATAGGAGCACTGGTTGAGTTTATTTTGAGTTGTAATTAATTAACTCAATTTATCCGAGTTAAACTCGATTTAACTAGTTCTAACTCATGGAGGAGCTAGTGAGAGGTCAAAGATTGGAATTTGGACTTGAACCACATCTAGTGATCAATCAGATAAATGATAATTCACTCATAAATAATTCATGCATGTCAGTTATGAGAAATACCCAGTTGATATTAGAGTTCAAGGGCAGTGTACTATCAGTTGTATAATCATCCAAATTGTACAACTGGTGCATGCAGTCAGAGGAAGGCCCCTAATGGATTTTGTAGTATGGATTGGGAATTTCCTTAATTAATAGGGCCTAATTACCCAAGGAAAGAACACAAGGAAATAGGGATCCTACAGGGAAAAAAATTGGTTAAGTATTGAACCAAGCTTGTTTTAGGAATTAGTGACATAGATAAAGATAGTGCAAAGGTTTATCAGCTTTGAGAAAAGCATTGTAATATTCCCATATTTTATAACTTATGCAATATACACACAGATGGTGTTTTAGCTGAGGCTTAACCCAGGAAATACTTGTGTACTATGTGATTGAAATTATTTCTCTTTCATGTTTTGTGATTTTGTGATCTATATTGGTTTCTGCAATTGGTAGATTAGATTCAAGTATAATGTTTTAGCATATTACAATTATAACTTTGAATATACGTGGATTTTCTACGCTCATTCTGTTTCAAATCCATTCGGAAACTGAGCTCAACCAAAAAATGAGAACCCCATCACACCATGACTATCCGAAAATGGCATGGAAATGTTGAATAACACTATCACACCTGGAAAAACCCATGCCAATGACAAAAATAAAGCCAATAACACACATGCATAACCATGCATGCCAAATCTAACAAGGAAATCAAACATGCAAATCGATACTTGCAAGTAAACCCGATGTAGCTGCTTGATCCCACTCTTCGTTGCTTGATATTTTCTTCCTCTTTTCCTTCTTTTCCTTTCTTGATCCAATGCTGAAGTGATCCAAGAAAACTCCGTGTGTCCAAGAGTGAGAGAGAGAGAGAATATATATATAGAGAGAGAGCTCCAAAACTGAACTAAAAAATGGTACTAATTGATCCTCAGAAGCCTTTTTATTAATGAGGCCTCTAATTTATTTTATTTTCCATTAGCTTCCGTCATTTATATCCTCACATGAAACCTGTGACCTTTCACCTTCCTTTTCTCCTATTTTCCATTATTTCATAAATAAATTGCCAAAAATGCCATTTTTCCTTTCCAAATTCCTTTTCCATTTCCTTTCCCAATTTACTTAGCCATACTAAACCAAATGAACACCCACACTAGATGTTTTTACCAACATTCATCTTGGAATAAGTGTCCCATATCCCTGGTTATTATTTTTCCTTAAACTTTTATTACATGGAATTTTCACCAGGGCTGTTATAGAACCCTCCCCCTTGGGGAAACACTGTCCTCGGTGTTCTATGGCAACTACAACAAACAAGACTTATGAAAGAAAAATATACTACACATGTAGCTTTATAAATGATCTCATTTTAGTATTTACAATGATCAACCTGCTGAGAAACAAAGCGTCATGACAACATAACAACATGACAACCATAATGACATGCCACCCATACCACTTATTGGAGCTTTATAACACAACTCATGGTGATATTTACATCCATTACATATGTACATATACCAAACACCACCTAAAATTATATACCAAAACATGTTGAGATTCAACAAGAAAATTTCAGCACCTACGCCTGGGTGCCGTTGCATTAAGCACCCAAACTAGGGTGGGGACCACAATGCTATTTTTGGCTGCATGTCTATTTTGGTTATCCCTTAATTAAGATGGAAATTAAACTATAATATATTCTCAATGATGACTTGAAACAGTTAACTAAAAGTGATAAATTCAGTTAGCTAGTGGATTTCGAGTTAGAGGTAGTTGGTGAGGCATGCAGAGTAATTCTAGTTGTAATAGTGTTCGAAGTGCAGTGGTGCATTAGTTAATGCAGGTTGTAATAATTTTAACTCAGTTAAGTGAGTTAAAATCAGTTGTGTTAGTTGTAATTGAAGATACACTAGTGAGATATCAAGTGAATTAAATATTAATTAATTCACAATCATTGATCTCACATGCAACTGAGGATTTACTGCTGCATGCATGTCAGATCTAGTGGAGACCCGATTGAGTTCTAGGTGAAAGGGAAGTTGACTATAAATTGTAGGATTATTGGATTGCACACATGAAACCAAACACCCATTGGAGTGCCCATGATACTTCTGCAGTCAAGGAAGGCAAGAATCCCTATCTTTTAGGGATTGCATCCATTAGGGATTGCATGAGTAAGGCAGGTTGTCTGGAGGCTGAGAATTGGCTATGTGTTGGTCACTTTTGCACATGACAGTGTGAGAAAATTAGCTGAGTACTGGAGGGCCCTTGTGAGAAGAGTTTTGTATGTAATTTTTTCATGATCTATGCTGAATATACAATAGGAGATAGTGAGGTTTTTAGCTGTAATATTTCTCTGGGAAATTATTTGTGTTGTGATTGAATTGATTCTTCTTCATGTTCATGTGATTGGAGATTGTGTTTTCAATTCCGCAAAATATTTGTAGAAGCAATTTAGTATTTAACTTTAGTACATTGTTAGATTGGGTGAATCCAATATATACATGCATGTTGTGTAATTTGTACATGGTATCAGAGCACAGGAAATTGCAAAAGTGAAGTAGGAGCTGAGTTTGAGACTGGATAGAATTTGAATTGGCAGAAATACTTTCTTGGTGCTACAACTGATTCAAGATCGAATTGGATTTCAATGGCTTGAGGTTGGAGTATGCACTCGAGGGAATCTCAAACTATATTTCTTGGAAGGACAAGATGGAGGCAATACTCGAAGACAATGGCTTGAAGGAATTCATTGACAATGATGTTCCTAAACCCGTTGTGGCAGATGCTGCAAATATTGATGCATGGAAAAAGAATGTGGCAAAGGCGAGGCGGATCCTATTGGAGGGAGTATGAGACCACATTGTCTCAAGCCTCCATGGGAAAGCCACACCATATTCAATGTGGAAGGCTTTGATTGATCTATTCCGAAGCAGCAAAGACCATAGGAAATTGGTGCTCAAAATAAACTCAGGAAGATCAAGATGGAAAAGGGCGACACCATTCAAAAATATCTAACAAAGTTTGTCCAATGTCGAGATGAACTAGGGAGTGTTGGAATAACAGTTTATAATGATGATTTGGTGAGTGTGGCTCTCCTAGGACTTCCCAAGGTTTGGCACAGTTATCAAGACTTTGTCAATGGAAGGGAAAAATTTCCAGTTTGGGAATGACTATGGTCAGATTTGGTGCAGGAGGAGTTTAGACGGAACACGAGAGATGGATATTCATCTAAGAATGAGGATGAAGAGGATTATGCTTTGGTTTCCAAGGCAAGGAAGGGGAAGTGGGATAAATTCCATTCTAAATCTGAGTCCAAGAATGGAAAGAAGTAGGACATGTCCAAGGTGAAGTGTTTTCACTGTCACGAGCATGGGAATTTTGCTACTAACTATCCAAAAAAGAAGAAGAACAAGAAGGCTGGAGGATCTGCAGCTGGTGAGGCCCTTGCCTTGAAATTTGAGATTGAATTCTCATTGATTGCATGCATGGTGTTCAGTGCATTGGGATCTGTGTGGTATTTGGATAGTGGTGCTTCCTTTCACATGAGAGGAGATAAGGAAATTTTCAGTGACTTGGAGGAGAAATATCTCCAGGTGCATATTGAAATGGGTGATGACAGGCGATACAATGCTACTGGGATTGGTACCATTACCTTTCAGAGGTATTCAGGAAAACCATTTCAATTAAAAGATGTAATTCATGTACCAGTTCTGAAGAAAAATCTGGTCTCAATTGCAATGTTGGAGGATAGAGGCTATGATGTTGTTTTTAGTGAAGGAAAAGCTTTCCTGCGACATAAAACAACAGGAAAAACCAAGAGGATAGGGATTCGAGTTAAGAATATCTAGAAGCTCGAGGTAGATGGATGCATAGCAATGATGGGCAAGGAAGATTAAGTGGTGAGCCGGTATGAGGGAAAATTATGGCATAGGAGATTCGGCCATCTTCATCATGGAGCCTTGAAAGTCATGCATCAAATTTCTCCTAATATTCCCAGGGGTACACTTGCGCAGTAAGACACATGAAAGGGATGTACTATGGAAAATATGTAATGGCCACCTTTCATGAGAAGGAAAACTGAGGTTCGAGGATCCTTGAGAGAGTTCACACAGACGTGTGTGGTCCTTTCTCTATTGCTTCAACAAAAAACATAAGTACTATGTAATCTTTGTTGATGACTTTTCTTGTAAGTGTTGGATATTCTTCATTCAGAAGAAGATGAGACATTATCTAAGTTCTATGAGTTTAAAGCACTTGTGGAGAAAGAGTCGGGGAATTAAGTGAAGGATCTTAGGAGCAATAATTATGGAGAATACATCTCTAATGAATTCAAGAAATTCTATAGCAAATAAGGAATTCGAAGAGAACTCATAGTGCCTCATAACCCACAGCATAATGGGGCCGCAGAGAGGAAGAAAATAACTATTGTGGGTGTAGCATGAGAGATGTTGCATGATCAAGGCCTAATGATGCATCTCTGGGCAGAAGCATTCAACACAATGGTACATGTGAGAAACTATTGTCCTCATAGAGTACTTGGCATGAGTACACCTGAAGAGGCTTTCACTGGTAAGAAACCTGATGTTTTACACTTTAAGATTTTTGGCTCATCTATTTATGTGAATGTGACCAAGGACGCCAGGAAGAAGTTGGAACCAACATCTGAGGTTGGGAATTTTTTGGGTTACACTGAAACACCCCATAATTATCGTTTGTATTTTCCAAACAACATAATTATTGTTGTGCGATTGGATATCAAATTTGATGAGGAGAAAGCCATGCGGTTGTCCCTTTAGAGGGACTTGGACTTGCATGTAGAGGAGGAACTGTTGGTTCCCAAGGGAGTCTCAAGATGTGGATCAGCCACATGAGGAGGTTCATGGAGTGGTGAAAAAAACTCATGCAGAGCCATCCATCAGAAATGGCAGAAGGCGCACCATGGAAGCTGATAGATTGAGACTTGATGCTACAGAGAATGTAGGAGCCCCTACTTCAGAGTGTAGATAGAGACAGTATCTTGATTGATTTATTGGATACATGGCTCTTATGAGAAAATGTATTGTGACTGAACCATCTTCCTTTCAGGAAGAAGTGTAGCAACCAACCTGGGTTGATGCAATGGTGGAGGAGTTTTTGGGGCCTTTGTTTCAGACAAGACAATTTTGAGTTGCGGAAGGATTGGAGCGAAAGGGATAGGTGGTGGAGCACAATCAAGATAGGCAAGGAGATGTTGCGGTTACGGAAAACCTGAAGGCAGGTGGCGGAGCACAGACAGGTGGCATCACAGATGGTAGGGATGGGAGAAAATGAAAAAGCAGTAGAACTCCTAGAAATAGAGCCAGTAATAGAAAAGAGACGGAAAGTAGCAGAGCGCAAGGGAACAACTGAGTGGAAAAGGGGAAAAGACTGACAATGTCAGTTGGTAGGCATAGATAAGCAAGGAAGGAACAACTCCTAGGATAGTTAGAGACTGATAGTGGGTCAGAGTCTAGGGAGAGCTCTGCAGAGCTCTATGTACTGGATTGAAATGTATTGAACTATGTGGAGTATGTTTGTAACATTTTGAGCCAAGTTAATAGAATCAGACCGATGCTGTGTTGTGTGATATGGAATAGTTGATACTTGTTGATCATTATATGTGTGGCTATTTTAAAATTTTAATTCAATGCTTGGAATGTGTATGGATGAATGATAGCTTGTCTCTTTAGTTGATAAAGGATGAATGCGTTCTATATAAAATGAGGAATGAATTACTGTTAGTAATCTCTGTTCGATGTTAATGATCTAGTTTCTCATCCCAGTAAGGTCACAACATGCCTCGAGTGAGACTCCTTTATCTCTTGAGCAGGGTTAAAATTCCGGCGTTGTCCTAGACTACAGCGAAACCTTGTTGGCTCTAAGCCTGAACTTGGGTCTTGCCTAGAGACCTCCCTTTTCACCAAAAAATGGTTCTGTTGCTGAGACCTAAAAATTTATCTAGAAGCTAGATCATGGTATCGAGGATCTATGAGAGATAATTGCATAGATGGTGGGACAATCATGTAGATCAGTTCATATAACAACAAGCAGAGCTTCGAAAATAGAGGGAAAAGACTGTCATGGATCAAGTTCTGTTTTCTGACTTGATGAGCGATTTGTATGAAATTTTCTGCGAAAAATTTCCTGAAGAGCTCCATAACTGGTTACGAAGACTCCAGATCAAGTCACTTCCTAGAGGATTGTGTCGAGCTCGTCACAGTTGGATGCATACAGACTTAACAACGCTACATCGGTTAGATACAGATATAACCAAAGCACTATATTTTTGGGTACAAACTACCTTGGAGGGGTACATTGTAGAGTTTGTAGCCGAGTGCTATCAATCTTTTACAAAAGACAAATATATATTTAAATCTGGCTTGCGAGGAAAGTTGTTGAAGGAAGTTCCATTGTGGATTAAAGCTTTAATGGTGGACGAGGGCCTAATGTTTTTCCAAAGCCTCGAGATGGAGACTTAAACCTCCAGTACTGGGGGAAGGAGTGGAGGGAAAGATGCAATGAACAAGGAAAAAGGGGGAATAGGGATATGGACGCCGGGACCTCCATTAGGTTGAGAGAGAGGAGAGCACATCGGAGGGTGCATATCACTAAAAAGTGGCGAGAAAGGGAGATATGAGAGTTTGAAAAGCAAGAAAGGAATCAATAGAGCAAGGAAGAGGCGCCGTAGATGATAGAGGAAAAGGAAGGTCAGGTGGGACCTAAAGGAATGGAAGGGTCCATCAAGGAAGTTAGGAAAATTTATAGGAGCCCAGCTTGAAGAGAGAAGGGAAAGAATTCCGGTCAGGAGGAGGACGCGTGCCCTAAGGAAGAGTCTGATGTGGAGCTGCATGTTGTGATGGAGCAACTATTCCAAGAGAGGCCGACAGCCATAATGCAAGGTAATCCTATTCCCCAAGTTTCAATTAGCACTAGTCCTAACCTTCCCCTGGTACTCTATTATCCACTTGATAAGTTCTTGATAAAGTTACGAGAGTCTAGCAAGTTTTGTAGTATTCAGTCAACAATACAGATAACCGCTAGTAATTGTGCTAGCAGCAGAATCTCTCAGCTAGGAAGAAGAGGTTTCATTAGTACCACCAACGCAAGCAAGGATGATAGGATCATATACCTGATACCTGAAATTTTCTGGAAAAGGTAATGATGACGTAGAACAACATTGGTATATGTGTGAAGAAATTTGGAGAGCTCAACAGACACCAAATGCAGTCAAATTAATTGAATTTCAAACTACATTAAGAGAAAGAGCTTTACGCTGGTTCATCAAATGGTCAGAGGTACACTAGAACTCAACAATAGATGATGTTAAGAGGGAATTCATTTAAGAATTCAAACTACCCTAGACGAATCAACACAGATTGTACGAGATATGGGAAATTAAATAAGAGGGAAGGAGAAACAACCTGGGATTTGATGAGAAGGTTTAAATATGCAATTGGGAAGCTAAGCTGCCCAATTGATCTAAACCACTAGCGGGATTGGTTCATTAAAGAACTCCTACCATTGCATTAGGGGAATTTTGAGGTCTAAAATGGGCCTCCTAAGGAAATAATAAAATAATAGCTAAACCAATAAAATAATATTTATGAATTTTCAATTCACTTTTTCCACCATAATCCATGTAACCTTAGTTAAATTCAATTCAAAAGTTGTACCAAAATAAAATTAATAAAAAAATTATATTGTTGTGACTATAAATGAAAATGAGTTTTTCAAGAAAAAGTCACTATCAATGAACAACTAATGCATTTTTCCTTTGTACTTAAATAACTTAAAATAAAATAAAAATATAAATTTATAAATTCTTAATTATATTATATTCTATTAATTAAAATTTATATTATTTAAATTGTATAATAACATGTAATTAATATACTATACAAATATAATATAATATAATAAATGTATAGGGATATGCATTGTTTCTTTCAAGAAATATGAAATGACAATAATATTATTTTATTAAAAAAGTGTGAAATGTCATTTATTATGAGTACTTTACTTTATGACTTTAAAAGTACTTAAAGCACTATCATGGTTAACCATGATTTTTTATCCACCATTGAGAATGTGACAAGTAAGTACCTTTAACTCAATCAATGCCACCTCAACCATTAGGGATGATGTCATCCCCTAAAATGTGATTGGTTCTCATAAAGTGAATTTTGATTGTACATTTTCCTTAGGAGGCCTATTTTAGACCTCAAAATTCCCATAATGACAAGGACACCTTCGACCAAACAAAATATTGATACCCTTCAAGATGCATTGGAGAAAGAAATGAAAATAGAAGCAATGGCTGGATACCCGCAAGAGTTTAGAGGGGGAGCAGCGGTGCAAGATCCGTCCATATTGGGACTGCAACATCAAATAGAAAATTTGATGGAGAAACTAAAAGATATTCAGCCAGTGCGACCCACAAGACCCAATGTATGGTATACACATTGCTTAATGGAATGTCATGTATTTACGAAATGTACGATGTTGCGGGGAGCCAATGTTGGGACTTTAGTGACTGGAGCACAGGGGGCCCCGCCAGTCGATGGAGTTGCGCAGATAAACACTCAGGGGCTATACCAAATGTAGAATCAAATAGCAGCCTAGTGCTGCGAAATATGAAAAGGTATTGGTCATCCTCCATGATTGTGTCCAATTCTGCAAAAGTATTAAAATGTTCCAAACAACAATTATTGTGAGTTTTGTGCCTCAAAAAATCATCATATAGAGCAATGCAGAGCCCTGGATGCATTGGCATATCGATTGGATAGATCATCCTATAGAGTAAATGAGAACCCAAGAGGACGAGGAGCGGGAGGAATGAGAGGTAGAAGAACTGGAGGAAGAGGAAATGTAAGGTGTTATAATTGTGATCAAGAAGGTCACGTAGCGAGAGAATGTCTGCTACCAAGGTGACCATGGTGCTCCTAATGCAGAGTGAATGTACATGCTACTAAATACTTCCCAGAGCTTATCAAGAGGTGGGAAGAAAGAACCAGGAAACAAGGAGCTAACCTGGTTAATGCAGAGCCAAGGATAGTAAAGCCTCAACCTCTTCAAAGTGTAGCTATAATAACCCGAGGAGGGAAGAAAATATGGGAGGATGCCTGAGAAATGGACCCAATAATGTTAGTCAAACCTGCATCCCCATAGAAGATTTTCAGCCCAGACCGATAGAAGCATCACTTTAAAGAATCACTAGAAACATTCTCAAAGCTAGGGAGTCATAGGAGTATGGAGTTACTACCATCCAACAAAGGGGAGAATATGGTCACTATAGGGGCACCTATAGAAGAATGGTTCTGACTATTCCTAAAAATTGTGAACAATGGATAGATGTTGGAATAGTTAAAGCAAAATCTAGAGATGGTTGTTCAAGGAGGAGCAGGACATGAGGACTCAAGCAACACAACTGAAAAATATATAAGGAGAGTAAAAAGAAATAAGAGAAGAACTGGAAAAGAGTTCCATATAAATGCCCAAGTTGTGAGATTCAAAATAAGGGACACAATGTTAGATCTCGAATCAGATGTCAACATCCTGCCTAGAAAGACATGGGAAGTAATGGGAAAACCAAAGCTATCATATTCACCAATATAGCTAAGATTGGCAAATAAATACTGCATCGTACCAATAGGGAGGAAGAAGTTGAGGTTGATGTTTTGGGAGTAAAAAATTATAGGGACTTTGAAGTAATAGATATCATGGGTGACAAGGATCCCTATCTTGCCTTGCTGGGAATAGATTGGGCCTTTGAAAACTATGCAGTTATCGATTTAAAGAAGGAATTGATGATATTCGAAGATGGTGAGGTTAGAGTGGTCCAACCATTGGATCCATATCAAGGACCCAGATACACAGAAACTGTCAACAATAGAGAAGATGCAGAACTTCTAGATCAACTCTACCAAATGACAATAGGAAAAAGAGAAGATTACATTAATCCTACAATAGGAGGAACAATAAGCTGGAGGAGTTTTCAGAGTTTTGACGTAGGATTAGAAGTGGCCTGGGATGAATGGCTGAAGGGAGGATACGAAATCAACACCAGAATATGCGCCAATGTTCGGGGAATTAATTGGATTGTCACAGAATAAGAGAATACCCCACTCTTTCAAATATGCAAGCTGTGAATACATTTATTACCAAAGTGGAAGACAACGTGCCAATAGAGCATAGAATCCCTCTCATGGATGTAGCATTACAATCCACTTTAGAAAGATGGTGGGAAACCCGTCACAACACTCCTTGTCGGTGGGAAGACGTAGCCAAAGCATTAAGAACAAGATTTCAAGCAGCTTCAGGACCACAACCGCAGGAAAAGTACCGAGGAGACTCAGATCCCTTGGTACATCTAAAAATTTGTGAATGTAAATGGAGATAAGAGAAATATCCAAAATATTTATGGGTAAACAACTTCATACATTCGTTGGACACCATTTCACAAGCTTGGTACCTAACAAAGGAGAAGAAGAAAGAAACCGACACCTAGGAAAAATTTGCGGAAATATTTACTCAATGTTTTTCTTTTAAGGGAGATACAGACCAAGTTACGGATACTTTACAAGCAATTAAAAGAATATTGTTTTTTCCAGAGCTTGAGAAGTTGAGGAAATGTCCATGTCATATTAGAGAGTCAGAGAATCAGTAGCATGCAAAAGAATAGATCGGGATATAGATGATGATGATTTATAAAAACTTCGACATCTATCCTTTGAATAAAAGAAATGAGAATGAGAAATATAAGAGGAACCAAATACTGGACTGCACCTGTTACCCCTGAGGAAAAAGAAGCATAACATTGGAAGAAAAGAAAAGCCCGATATTGCATCCGTCAGAGACTGTTGGGATACAGAAACCACAAACAAAATTTTTGAAATGCTACAAGAATATTAAGACCTATTCCCATCTTCAGTGGAAGAACTCAAAGGAATTAAAGGAGATCTAGGGGAGATGCGCATATTACTAAAACATGATGCTAGGCTAGTAAAACATAGACCTTACCGCCTGAATCCAAGAGTAAAAGAAAAGGTTAAAGCAGAAATAGACAAAATGTTTAATGTAGGCTTGATATTTCTAGTTGAAGAAGTAGAGTGGGTCAACCCAATAGTAATATAGAGTAAAAAGGAAAAATAAAAAATTAAAGTATGTGTAGACTACAAAAGTCTAAATAATGCATGTATTCATGACCCCTTCCCAACACCATTTAGTGACAACGTTCTATACAACGTGGCAGGAAACGAAGCATACTAATTCATAGATGGCTTCTCAGGGTATCATCAGGTACAAATAACAGAAGAAGATAAAAGAAAAACTACCTTCACAACAGAATGGGGATCATATTCCTATCGCGTCATGCCTTTTAGGTTAAATAATGCACCAACTGTATTTTCACAGATAGTAATAGAAGCCTTCAGAGACTATATTCATAAGTTTCTAGAAGTATACATGGATGATTGGATGGTGTATAGTTTACTGAAAAACCATGCAAGTCTATTAAGGATAATGTTTGATAGGTGCAGACAACTTCAAATTTCTTCGAACCCTAAAAAGTGCATCTTTGCAGTATCATTTGGAACACTGTTGGGACATGTTGTCTGTAAGAAAGGTGTATGTGTGGACCCCGTGAAGGTGGCAGTAATTGTGAATATGGATGCCCCGGAAAATGTGAAGCAGTTGAGATCACTACTTGGACACACAAGATACTATAGGAGGTTCATTTGCAACTATGCAAAAATCACAGCATCACTGGAAAAGCTATTGCGGGAAACAAAATAATTCATATGGAACGATGAATGCACTAATGCATTGGACAAGTTGAAGGAGAAGCTAGCAAGTGCACCCATTTTGGCCCATCCAAACTGGGATAAATAGTTCCATGTCCACATTGACGCCTCAAGTATTGCTTAGCCGGGAGAAACCTCCATAGATCACTTGGTGTACTTCGCAAGTAGAAAGTTATCAACGACAGAAAGGAACTATACAACAATAGAAAGGGAAGATTTTGTGATGGTATACTCTTTATAGAAATTTTTCCACTACTTATTGGGATGGACATTCAAATTCTTCACAGATCACTTGACACATAAATATTTAGTAAACAAACCTTTCCTGGAGGGCATAATTTGCAGGTGGCTTGTACTATTCCAAGATTTCACTTTTAAAGCCATAGTAAAGTCGGGAAGCCTTAATGTTGGTCCCAAACATTTGTCAAGATTGGAAAATGGAGAAAATGGGGAACCAGTTGATGATAAATTTTCAGATGATGATCTTTTCCAGGTAGAAGCCATTCCAGATTATCTCGAACAGATAGCAAGATACTTAGCCACATGACAATGCCCAGTGGAATATACAACAGTTCAAAGAAGACACTTTGTAGTTAAAGCAGCTGAGTACCAACTCATAGCTAGACAATTTTATAAAATGGGCTTGGATCATATCCTACGAAGGTGTGTATTAGATCACGAAAGAGAATACATCTTGTGGGAGTGTCACAATGGAGTTGCAGGAGGCCATGTCGGCGCAAAACCTACTGCAAGTAAAATGCTACAAGCAGGATTATGGTGGCCGAACATGCGCAAAGACAACAAATAATATGTGAAGAAATGTGATGCTTGTCAAAGAACAGGGCGAATGTCACATCGTGATGAGATGCCCCTACAACCTGTAAGGGCTATGCAAGCATTTGAGAAGGGGGTAGTCGACTTCATAGGACCAATTGCACCAATCGCCTAACACTCACAAGCAAGATATATAGTCACTGCAGAGGCGGCACCAGTAAGGGACTATACAATAGATACAACAACCAAATTTATCTTTTAGAACATCATTAGCAGGTTTGGCTGTCCAAGGAGCCTAACAAGTGATCAAGGTACACATTTTATTAATGCTATAATGAAATCATCGCTAGAAAATTTCATGATACAACACCACAAGAGCAATTTGTACCACCCACAGGTGAATGGAACTATCGAGGCGTTCAAAAAAATCTTGGAGAAAGGGTTAACAAAGATATGCAGTGCTAACTGTGATGACTGGGATGAAAGAATACCGGCCACGTTGTGGGCGTATAGGAAAACCATAAAGAGGTTTCATAATCAAACTCCATTCCAAATGGTGTACGGGAAAGAAGTAGTAATATCAGCCGAGTTTGTTATACCAAGTCTCTTAATTGCCTCAACAACACAAATGATGGAGGAAGAATCCATCTATAAACACCTTCATGAATTGCAGGAACTCGAAGAAGATAGGTTTCTAGCGGATTTCCATCAATCAATAGAGAAACAGAGACAGAAGGTCTGATATGACCGCCATATAAAGCACAAAACATTTATGATTGGCGGTAAAGTACTGCTCTATGACATAAAATTCAAAAAATATCTAGGAAAGCTCAAGATGCATTGGATGGGGCCATATTATGTCATCGAAATCAGGGACTATAAGGTGAAGCAAGCAACAAATGGGAGTGTCGAGAAGGACAAGGCCGCATTTGTGGCTAAGGGGTTCTCTTAGGTGGATGGAATATATTACAAGTATACCTTTGCTCTAGTAGCAAGGTACTCTTCAATCCGATCTATTCTTGCACTTTCAACGCATATGGGATGGAAAATACATCATATGGATGTAAATACAACTTTCCTCAACGAAGTGATTGAGGAAGAGGTGTAAAGAGAGAAACCAGAAGGATTTGATACAATCGACAGAGATTCACATGTGTGTAGACTCAAGCGAGTGATGTATGGACTGAAATAAGCATCTCATGCTTGGTACACCATGATCGACAACTCTTTCACTGGGTTGGGCTTCACCAAAAGTGAAGCAGATGCGAACCTTTACCATATTTAGGTTGAAGGTAAATTATTGATTATAGTATTATATGTCGATGATTTAATTATAACAAGTGATGAGAATTTGATAAATTCTTGCAAAGAAGAGTTGGAAAGATTATTTGAGATGAAATACATGGGGCTCTTGCATTATTTCTTTGGTTTGGAAATTTGGAAAAGAGATGGAGAACTATTTGTCTCTCAAAGTTAGTATGCCAACGAGATACTGAAGAAGTTTTACATGGAGATCATCAAACCCATGGAGACTCCTCTAGCATGGAATTGGAGGAAGGAAGATTCTACCTCAGGTGAAGTGGTAGAAGCTACCATTTACAGGTAGCATCTGGGTTCACTCATGTAATTGGTGAAAACACGACCGAACATGTGTTATGCGGTTAACCACCTTAGTCAAGCAATGGTTAAGCCAACCAAGATCTATTGGAAGGAAACCAAAAATGTGTTGAGATATCTCAGAAGCACCACTTAGTTTGGTATTTGGTACATATGGAAAAAGTGAGTGAAGTTCAAGGATTCACAAATGCAGATTGGGCAGGGAGTCCATCTGATAGGAAGAGAAAATTAGGGGGCACCTTCAATATTGGGTCAACAATAGTTTCCTCGTACAACAAGAAGCAAAGATCAATTGCACTCAGTTCAATAGAAGTAGAGTACATGGTTGCTAGTCAAGCAACTTGTGAGGATATTTGGATGAGGAAGATCGTTGTTGGGTTGTTTGGTCAAAGTATGGATCCTACGGTGATTTACTATGACAACCAGAGTTGCATCAAACTCTCAGTTAATCCAATTTTTCATGATAGGTCCAAGCATATCGACATCCAATATCACCATCTCAGAGAGTGTGTAGAAAGATAGATCATGTTGTTAGAGTACATTCCTATAGAGGAATAAGATGCAGACATCTTGATGAAGGCATTATAAAGAGGTAAATCAGAGTTCAATAGAGGCAAGATAGGGGTATCAAATAATCCATTTCTTGCTAAGGGGGAGTGTTGAAAGTGGAACCAAGAAAGGATTCTAATTTAATTTTCCCTTGAATTAAATTAGAATAAAATACATGACAAATTGTACGAGTTAACTAAGTTAGGATGACTTATTTGGTTCAATTAATTTGAGTTGAGGGTCTAACTTGAGTCATGTAGAGTGTCTCCTACAAAATAGGAGCCCTGGTTGAGTTTATTTTGAGTTGCAATTAATTAACTCAATTTATCCGAGTTAAACTCGGTTTAACTAGTTCTAACTCATGGACGAGCTAGTGAGAGGTCAAAGAGTGAAATTTGGACTTGAAATACATCTAGTGATCAATCAGATAAATGATAATTCACTCATAAATAATTCATGCATGTCAGTTATGAGAAATATCCAGTTGAGATTGGAGTTCAAGGGCAGTGTACTATCAGTTGTATAATCATCCAAATTGTACAACTGGTGCATGGAGTCAGAGGAAGGCCCCTAATGGATTTTGTAGTATGGATTGGGAATTTACTTAATTAATAGGGCCTAATTACCCAAGGAAAGAACGCAAGGAAATAGGGATCCTACAGGGCAGAAAATTGGTTAAGTATTGAACCAAGCTTGTTTTAGGAATTAGTGACATAGATAAAGATAGTGCAAAGGTTTATCAGCTTTGAGAAAAGCATTGTAATATTCCCATATTTTATAACATATGCAATATACACACAGATGGTGTTTTAGCTGAGGCTTAACCCAGGAAATACTTGTGTACTATGTGATTGAAATTATTTCTCTTTCATGTTTTGTGATTTTGTGATCTATGTTGGTTTCTGCAATTGGTAGATTAGATTCAAGTATAATGTTTAGAATATTACAATTATAACTTTGAATATACGTGGATTTTATATGCTCATTCTGTTTCAAATCCATTCGGAAACTGAGCTCAACCAAAAAATGAGAACCCCATCACACCATGGCTATCCGAAAATGGCATGGCAATGTTGAATAACACTATCACACCTGGAAAAACCCATGCCAATGACAAAAATAAAGCCAATAACACATGCATAACCATGCATGCCAAATCTAACAAGGAAATCAAACATGCAAATCGATACTTGCAAGTAAACCCTATGTAGCTGCTTGATCCCACTCTTCGTTGCTTGATATTTTCTTCCTCTTTTCCTTCTTTTCCTTTCTTGATCCAATGCTGAAGTGATCCAAGAAAACTCCGTGTGTCCAAGAGTGAGAGAGAGAGAGAATATATATAGAGAGAGAGCTCCAAAACTGAACTAAAAAATGGTACTAATTGATCCTCAGAAGCCTTTTTATTAATGAGGGCTCTAATTTATTTTATTTTCCATTAGTTTCCGTCATTTATATCCTCACATGAAACCTGTGACCTTTCACCTTCCTTTTCTCCTATTTTCCATTATTTTCATAAATAAATTGCCAAAAATGCCATTTTTCCTTTCCAAATTCCTTTTCCATTTCCTTTCCCAATTTACTTAGCCATACTAAACCAAATGAACACCCACACTAGATGTTTTTTACCAACATTCATCTTGGAATAAGTGCCCCATATCCCTGGTCATTATTTTCCCTTAAACTTTTATTACATGGAATTTTCACCAGGGCTGTTATAGAACCCTCCCCCTTGGGGAAACACTGTCCTCGGTGTTCTATGGCAACTACAACCAACAAGACTTATGAAAGAAAAATATACTACACATGTAGCTTTATAAATTATCTCATTGCAGTATTTACAATGATCAACCTTCTGAGAAGCAAAGCGTCATGACAACATAACAACATGACAACCATAATGACATGCCACCCATACCACTTATTGGAGCTTTATAACACAACTCATGGTGATATTTACATCCATTACATATGTACATATACCAAACACCACCTAAAATTATATACCAAAACATGTTGAGATTCAACAAGAAAATTTCAACACCTACGCCTGGGTGCTGTTGCATTAAGCACCCAAACTAGGGTGGGGACCACAATGCTATTTTTGGCTGCATGTCTATTTTGGTTATCCCTTAATTAAGATGGACATTAAACTATAATATATTCTCAATGATGACTTGAGACAGTTAAATAAAAGTGATAAATTCAGTTAGCTAGTGGATTTCGAGTTAGAGGTAGTTGGTGAGGCACGCAGAGTAATTCTAGTTGTAATAGAGTTCGAAGTGCAGTGGTGCATTAGTTAATGCAGGTTGTAATCATTTTAACTCAGTTAAGTGAGTTAAAATCAGTTGTGTTAGTTGTAACTGAAGATACACTAGTGAGATAGCAAGTGAATTAAATATTAATTAATTCACAATCATTGATCTCACATGCAACTGAGGATTTACTGCTGCATGCATGTCAGATCTAGTGGAGACCTGATTGAGTTCTAGGTGAAAGGGAAGTTGACTATAAATTGTAGGATTATTGGATTGCACACATGAAACCAAAAACCCATTGGAGTGCCCATGATACTTGTGCAGTCAAGGATGGCAAGAATCCCTATCTTTTAGGGATTGCATCCATCAGGGATTGCGTGAGTAAGGCATGTTGTCTGGAGGCTGAGAATTGGCTATGTGTTGGTCACTTTTGCACATGACAGTGTGAGAAAATTAGCTGAGTACTGGAGGGCCCTTGTGAGAAGAGTTTTGTATGTAATTTTTTCATGATCTATGCTGAATATACAATAGGAGATAGTGAGGGTTTTAGCTGTAAGCTTTCCCTGGGAAATTATTTGTGTTGTGATTGAATTGATTCTTCTTCATGTTCATGTGATTGGAGATTGTGTTTTTAATTCTGAAAAATATTTGTAGAAGCGATTTAGTATTTAACTTTAGTACATTGTTAGATCGGGTGAATCCAATATATACATGCATGTTGTATAATTTGTACATGGTATCAGAGCACATGAAATTGCAAAAGTGAAGCAGGAGCTGAGTTTGAGACTGGATAGAATTCGAATTGGCAGAAATACTTTCTTGGTGCTACAACTGATTCAAGATCGAAATGGATTTCAATGGCTTGAGGTTGGAGTATGCACTCGAGGGAATCTCAAACTATATTTCTTGGAAGGACAAGATGGAGGCAATACTCGAAGACAATGGATTGAAGGAATTCATTGACAATGATTTTCCTAAACCCGTTGTGGCAGATGCTGCAAATCTTGATGCATGGAAAAAGAATGTGGAAAAGGCGAGGAGGATCCTATTGGAGGGAGTATGAGACCACATTGTCTCAAGCCTCCATGGGAAAGCCACACCATATTCAATGTGGAAGGCTTTGATGGATCTATTCTGAAGCAGAAAAGACCATAGGAAATTGGTGCTCAAAGATAAACTCAGGAAGATCAAGATGGAAAAGGGCGACACCATTCAAAAATATCTAACAAAGTTTGTCCAATGTCGAGATGAACTAGGGAGTGTTGGAATAACAGTTTCTAATGATGATTTGGTGAGTGTGGCTCTCCTAGGACTTCCAAAGGGTTGGCACAGTTATCAAGACTTTGTCAATGGAAGGGAAAAATTTCCAGTTTGGGAATGACTATGGTCAGATTTGGTGCAGGAGGAGTTTAGACGGAACACGAGAGATGGATATTCATCTAAGAATGAGGATGAAGAGGATTATGCTTTAGTTGCAGGCAAGGAAGGGAAGTGGAATAAATTCCATTCTAAATCTGAGTCCAAGAAAGGAAAGAAACGGGACATGTCAATTGAAGTGTTTTCAACATCACGAGCATGGGATTTTATACTAACTATCCAAAAAAATAAGAAGAACAAGAAGGGTGGAGGATGCTGTAATTTGGTGAGGCCCTTACCTCAAAATTTTATCTTGAATTCTCATTGATTGCATGCATGGTGCCCAATGCATTAGGATCTGTGTGGTATTTGGATAATGGCACTTCCTTTCACATGACTGGAGACAAGGAAATTTTCAATGATTTGGAGGAGAAGGATCTCCAGATGCATATTTAAATGGGCGATGACGGGTGGTACAATGCTACTGGGATTGGTACCATTACCTTTCAGAGGCAGCCAAGTAAACCCTTTCAAATAAAAGATGTAATTCATGTACCAGGTTTGAAGAAAAATTTAGTCTCAGTCGCAATGTTGGAGGATAGAGGCAATGATGTTGTTTTTAGTGAAGGAAAAGCTTTCCTGCGATATAGAACAACAGGACAAGCCAAGAGGATAGGGATTCGAGTTAAGAATCTCTACAAGCTGGAGTTAGATGGCAGCACAACAATGATGGGTAAGGCAGATGAAGTGGTGAGCCGGGATGAGGGCGAGTTATGGCACAGGAGTTTGGGCCATATTCACCATGGAGCCTTGAAAGTCATGCATCATATTTCTACTGGTCTTCCCAAGGGTACACTTGCACAGTCAAACAAATGCAAGGGATGTACTATGGGAAAATATGTAAAGGCCACCTTTCATGAGAAGGAGAATCGAATTTCAGGGATCCTTGAGAGAGTTCACACAGATGTGTGTGGTCGTTTCTTTGTTGCTTCGACAACAAAACACAAGTACTATGTAATCTTTGTTAATGAATTTTCTCGTAAGCGTGCGATATTCTTCATTGGAAAAGATAAGGTGATAAGTTTTGTGAGTTTAGTTCTTGGTGGAAAATTAAAGCAAGTGAAGGATCTTAGGAGCGATAATGACGGAGAATACATCTCTAATGAATTCAAGAAATTCTATAGCAAATAAGGAATTCGAAGAGAACTCATAGTGCCTCATAACCCACAGCATAATGGGGCCGCAGAGAGGAAGAAAATAACTATTGTGGGTGTAGCATGAGAGATGTTGCATGATCAAGGCCTAATGATGCATCTCTGGGCAGAAGCATTCAACACAATGGTACATGTGAGAAACTATTGTCCTCATAGAGTACTTGGCATGAGTACACCTAAAGAGGCTTTCACTGGTAAGAAACCTGATGTTTCACTCTTTAAGATTTTTGGCTTATCTATTTATGTGAATATGACCAAAGACGCCAGGAAGAAGTTGGAACCAACATCTGAGGTTTGGAATTTTTTGGGTTACACTGAAACACCCCATAATTATCGTTTGTATTTTCCAAACAACATAATTATTGTTGTGCGACGGGATATCAAATTTGATGAGGAGAAAGCCATGCGGTTGTCCCTTGAGAGGGACTTGGAATTACATGTAGAGGAGGAACTGTTGGTTCCCAAGGGAGTCTCAAGATGTGGATCAGCCACATGAGGAGGTTCATGGAGTGGTGGAAAAAACTCATGCAGAGCCATCCATCAGAAATGGCTGAAGGCGCACCATGGAGGGGTACATTGTAGAGTTTGTAGCTGAGTGCTATCAATCTTTTACAAAAGACGAATATATATTTAAATATGGCTTGTGGGGAAATTTGTTGAAGGAAGTTCCATTGTGGATTAAAGCTTTAATGGTGGATGAGGGCCTAATGTTGTTCCAAAGCCCCGAGATGGATACTTAAACCTCCAGTACTGGGGGAAGGAGTGGAGGGAAAGATGCAACGAACAAGGAAAAAGGGGGAATAGGGATATGGACACCGGGACCTCCATTAGGTTGAGAGAGAGGAGAGCACATCAGAGGGTGCATATCGCTAAAAATTGGTGAGAAAGGGAGATATGAGAGTTTTTAAAGCAAGAAAGGAATCAATAGAGCAAGGAACAGGCGCCGCAGATGATAGAAGAAAAGGAAGGTCAGGTGGGACCTAAAGGAATGGAAGGGTCCATCAAGGAAGTTAGGAAAATTTATAGGAGCCCATCTTGAAGAGAGAAGGGAAAGAAGTCCGGTCAGGAGGAGGACGCGCGCCCCAAGGAAGAGTCTGATGTGGAGCTGCATGTTGTGATGGAGAAACTATTCCAAGAGAGGCCGACAGCCATAATGCAAGGTAATCCTATTCCCCAAGTTTCAATTATCACTAGTCTTAACCTTCCCCTGGTACTCTATTATCCACTTGATAAGTTATTGATAAAGTTACGAGAGTCTAGCAAGTTGTGTAGTATTCAGTCAACAATACAGATAACCGCTTGCAATTGTGCTAGCAACAGAATCTCTCAGCCAGGAAGAAGAGGTTTCATTAGTACCAGCAACGCAAGCAAGGATGATAGGATCATATACTTGATACCTGAAATTTTCTGGAAAAGGTAATGATGACGTAGAACAACATTGGTATATGTGTGAAGAAATTTGGAGAGCTCAACAGACACCAAATGCAGTCAAATTAATTTAATTTCAAACTACATTAAGAGAAAGAGCTTTACGCTGGTTCATCAAATGGTCAGAGGTACACTGGAACTCAACAATAGATGATGTTAAGAGGGAATTCGTTTAAGAATTCAAACTACCTTAGATGAATCAACACAGATTGTACGAGATATGGGAAATTAAACTGAGGGAAGGAGAAACAACCTGGGATTTGATGAGAAGGTTTAAATATGCAATTGGGAAGCTAAGCTTCCCAATTGATCTAAAGCACTAGCAGGATTGGTTCATTAAAGCACTCCTACCATTGACAAGGACACCTTCGACCCAACAAAATATTGATACCCTTCAAGATGCATTGGAGAAAGAAATGAAAATAGAAGCAATGGCTGGATACCCGCAAGAGTTTAGAGGGGGAGCAGCGGTGCAAGATCCGTCCATATTGGGACTGCAACATCAAATAGAAAATTTGATGGAGAAACTAAAATATATTCAGCCAGTGCGACCCGCAAGACCCAATTTATGGTGTACACATTGCTTAATGGAATGTCATGTATTTACGAAATGTCCGATGTTGCGGGGAGCCAATGTTGGGACTTCAGCGACTGGAGCACAGGGGGCCCCGCTAGTCGGTGGAGTTGCGTAGATAAACACTCAAGGGCTATACCAAATGTAGAATCAAATAGCAGCCTAGTGCTGCGAAATATGAAAAGGTATTGGTCATCCTCCATGATTGTGTCCAATTCTGCAAAAGTATTAAAATGTTCCAAACAACAATTATTGTGAGTTTTGTGCCTCAAAAACTCATCATATATAGCAATGCAGAGCCCTGGATGCATTGGCAGATCGATTGGATAGATCATTCTATAGAGTAAATGATAACCCAAGAGGACGAGGAGCGGGAGGAATGAGAGGTAGAAGAACTGGAGGAAGAGGAAATGTAAGGTGTTATAATTGTGATCAAGATGGTCATGTAGCGAGAGAATTTATGCTACCAAGGTGACCATGGTGCTCCTAATGCAGAGTGAATGTACATGCTACTAAATACTTCCCAGAGCTTATCAAGAGGAGGGAAGAAAGAACCAGGCAACAAGGAACTAACCTGGTAATGTAGAGCCAAGGATAGTAGAGCCTCAACCTATTCAAAGTGTAGCTATAATAACCCGAGGAGGGAAGAAAATAGGGGAGGATGCCTGAGAAATGGACCCAATAAATTTAGTCAAACCTGCATCCCCATAGAAGATTTTCAGCCGAGACCGATAGAAGCATCACTTTAAAGAATCACTAGAAACGTTCTCAAAGCTAGGGAGTCATAGGAGTATGGAGTTACTACCATCCAACAAAGGGGAGAATATGGTCACTATAGGGGCACCTATAGAAGAATGGTTCCGACTATTCCTAAAAATTGTGAACAATGGATAGATGTTGGAATAGTTAAAGCAAAATCTAGAGATGGTTGTTCAAGGAGGAGTAGGACATGAGGACCTAAGCAACACAACTGAAAAATATATAAGGAGAGTAAAAAGAAATAAGAGAAGAACTGGAAAAGAGTTCCATATAAATGCCCAAGTTGTGAGATTCAAAATAAGGGACACAATGTTAGATCTCGAATCAGATGTCAACATCCTGCCTAGAAAGACATGGGAAGTAATGGGAAAACCAAAGCTATCATATTCACCAATATAGCTAAGATTGGCAAATAAATACTGCATCGTACCAATAGGGAGGAAGAAGTTGAGGTTGATGTTTTGGGAGTAAAAAATTATGCGGACTTTGAAGTAATAGATATCATGGGTGACAAGGATCCCTATCTTGCCTTGCTGGGAATAGATTGGGCCTTTGAAAACTATGCAGTTATCGATTTAAAGAAGGAATTGATGATATTCGAAGATGGTGAGGTTAGAGTGGTCCAACCATTGGATCCATATCAAGGACCCAGATACACAGAAACTGTCAACAATAGAGAAGATGCATAACTTCTAGATCAACTCTACCAAATGACAACAGGAAAAAAATAGGATTACATTAATCCTACAATAGGAGGAACAGTAAGCTGGAGGATTTTTCAGAGTTTTGACGTAGAATCAGAAGTGGCCTGGGATAAATGGAAGAAGGGAGGATACGAAATCAACACCAGAATATGTGCCAATTTTCGGGGAATTAATTAGATTTTCACAGAAGTAAGAGAATACCCCACTCTTTCAAATATGCAAGCTGTGAATACATTTACTACCAAAGTGGAAGACAACGTGCCAATAGAGCATAGAATCCATCTCATGGATGTAGCATTACAATCCACTTCAGCAAGATGGTGGGAAACCCATCACAACTCTCTTTGTCAGTGGGAAGACGTAGCCAAAGCATTAAGAAAAAGATTTCAAGTAGCTTCAGGACCGCAACCAGAGGAAAAGTACCGAGGAGACTCAGATCCCTTGGTACATCTAAAAATTTGTGAATGTAAATAGAGGGAAGAGAAATATCCAAAATATTTATGGGTACACAACTTCATACATTCGTTGGACACCATTTCACAAGCTTGGTACCTAACAAAGGAGAAGAAGAGAGAAACTGACACCTGGGAAACATTTGCGGAAATATTTACTCAATGTTTTTCTTTTAAGGGAGATACAGACCAAGTTACGGATACTTTACAAGCAATTAAAAGAATATTGTTTTTTCCAGAGCTTGAGAAGTTGATGAAATTTCCATGCCATATTAGAGAGTCAGAGAATCAGTAGCATGCAAAAGAATAGATCGGGATATAGATGATGATGATTTAGAAAAACTTCGACATCTATCCTTTGAAGAAAAGAAATGAGAATGAGAAATACAAGAGGAACCAAATACTGAAGGACTGTACCTGTTACCCCTGAGGAAAAATAAGCATAACATTGGAAGCAAAGAAAATCCCAATATTTCATCCTTCGGAGATTATTGGGATACAGAAACCACAATTTTTTTTTTTGATATGCTACAAGAATATGAAGACCTATTCCCATCTTCAGTGGAAGAACTCAAAGGAATTAAAGGAGATCTAGGGGAGATGCGCATATTACTAAAACCTGATGCTAGGCTAGTAAAAAATAGAAGTTACCGCCTGAATCCAAGAGTAAAATAAAAGGTTAAATCAGAAATAGACAAAATGTTTAATGTAGGCTTGATCTTTCTAGTTGAAGAAGTAGAGTGGGTCAACCCAATAGTAATATAGAGTAAAAAGGAAAAATAAAAAATTAAAGTATGTGTAGACTACAAAAGTCTAAATATGCATGTATTCATGACCCCTTCCCAACACCATTTAGTGACAACGTTCTATACAACATGGCATGAAACGAAGCATACTCATTCATAGATGGCTTCTCAGGGTATCATCAGGTACGAATAACAGAAGAAGATAAAAGAAAAACTACCTTCACAACAGAATGGGGATCATATTCCTATCGCGTCATGCCTTTTAGGTTAAAGAATGCACCAACTGTATTTTCACGGATTGTAATAGAAGCCTTCAGAGACTATATTCATAAGTTTCTAGAAGTATACATGGAAGATTGGATGCTGTATAGTTTACTGAAAAACCATGCAAGTCTATTAAGGATAATGTTTGACAGGTGCAGACAACTTCAAATTTCTTCGAACCCTAAAAAGTGCATCTTTGCAGTATCATTTGGAACACTGTTGGGACATGTTGTTTGTAAGAAATGTGTATGTGTGGACCCCGTGAAGGTGGCAGTAATTGTAAATATGGATGCCCCGGAAAATGTAAAGCAGTTGAGATCACTACTTGGACACACAAGATACTATAGGAGGTTCATTTGCAACTATGCAAAAATCACAGCATCACTGGAAAAGCTATTGCGGAAAACAAAATAATTCATATGGAACGATGAATGCACTAATGCATTGGACACGTTGAAGGAGAAGCTAGCAAGTGCACCCATTTTGGCCCATCCAAACTGGGATAAATAGTTCCATTTCCACATTGACGCCTCAAGTATTGCTTAGCCGGGAGAAACCTCCATAGATCACCCGGTGTACTTCGCAAGTAGAAAGTTATCAACGACAGAAAGGAACTATACAATAATAGAAAGGGAAGCTCTTGCGATGGTATACTCTTTATAGAAATTTTGCCACTACTTATTGGGATGGACATTCAAATTCTTCACAGATCACTTGACACATAAATATTTAGTAAACAAACCTGTCCTGGAGGGCAGAATTTGCAGGTGGCTTCTACTATTCCAAGATTTCACTTTTAAAGCCATAGTAAAGTCGGGAAGCCTTAATGTTGGTCCCAAACATTTGTCAAGATTGGAAAATGGAGAAAATGGGGAACCAGTTGATGATAAATTTTCAGATGATGATCTTTTCCAGGTAGAAGCCATTCCAGATTATCTGGAACAGATAGAAAGATACTTAGCTTTTCGTAGCGCAGTCTTTTTAACCCTTTTTCTTCAAAATTTTTTCTTCTTATTTTCAGATTTATCTTCATTATCACTTAGCACAGCTTCCCTAGCAATTTTAGGTCTTCATACACATATTTTCCCTTCCAAAATTTAAGAGAGAGAGTGAAAAAGCATGCTACAATAGTTTTGTAGCGCTTTTCACTGATTTTGCACTATGTGCGGTACGAAACTGATGTGTAAGTAGTTTTAACCAGATTTTCTTCAAAATTTGAAACAAAAAGGTGCCACAACTTTAGAAAATCACTAGCTTCATCGAAAATATCAGCTATTTGGACTAAAAACATAATCTTCATAAAATTTATTCCTCATTTTCCATTTGAGTTTGCTTTGAATTTGTCATTTTGTACCTCTGTTATTTAGTTCATTTTGAGACTGTTTTAATTGCAACTACAAATCCTCCATTTGGCCTCTTAGATTTATATTACTTGCTCTCAAATGAGTGTTGATCACTCTAACAAATTTTGCTTCTTTAATGGCTGGAACTGTCCATGTAAAAAACTGCTCTGCACTGCTTGGAATCTCTGACCTAGAAACCGTTTGACCTTCCCAAACAACCTTCATCCTCTTGAACTCTGTCTTTCCAATGCTGTGCTTTCTGGCCCTCTTTCTCATCATTTCCATCTCTTTGTTTTCTAGCTTCAACCTTTCTTCCAGCAGTTGACACTCCGTCATGTGTTCCTTTCCCTTCATTATCTTGCTGGCTGCATGCTCCACTATAGGTGATGAGAGATCAACCACCTCTTCAGGGACTCTGGTTGCTTCAATAGTTACTTGGATATATTTACTGATTTCTTGGAGTTTCTTTGCATGCCTGGTTAAAGGTTTTCTAGCTTGAAAAACAAAGGCTGCATTCTCACCTTCAAATTCCAATTTCTTTGCTGATTTCATTTTTCTCTATTTGTGTTAATCTACTTCAATGAAATCTGCTTGCACAATGGGTGATTATTCAATATGAATTGCATGAAGTATATCATCCAAGTTTCCTTTCATTATTGGGTTTTCCTCTGTCACTGAAACAACTGCTTTTCCCTTTGATGCTGTTGCTTGGCTTCTTGTCTTTCTCTGGATCTCCTGCTTACTGGCCACTTGTTTTTGTTTTGTTCCTTTGATCCTTTCTACTCTCCGTTTTGCAGGTGATGGAGTTTCTGCAACAAGCACTGATTTTTTCTATGTTCTATCTTCAACCTGCTTCCTTGGTTTCAAATTTACAAACCTATTTTCTTTAGTAATCACTGGCTGGCTAGATTCTGCTACTGGTGGTGAAGGATCCCCTTAATTTTAGGGTTTCTAGTTGGGGTTAGGGTTTCCATTTAAAATCCATCCATAAATAAAAAGGAAGACCATTCCATATTTATTTTCTGAAGCTCATTCAAAACCAATAACTTTATCAAACAATGATGAAACAGAGATGTTTCACAGTCATCAGATTTGGCTTGGACTTTGTCAGCCATTTTTGCAAGGCTTCTATGCATTTAAAATGGTAAATCTAATGATATCACACCTGTGAAATGCAACATCAGTTTGAAATGATAAGTGTAAACTTATGGTAACTGCCTTCACATGTGAAGTATGCTTGAATATTGAATAGAAGATTTGCATAGTTGTCCTTGATAAAACTTCTAGGTATTGCATTGTTCAGGTCCATATATACATATTTAGGTTTCATAAATTCCTTGCATGGTTCCATGTAAAACCTAAAACCTTTAAACCAAGATTCTTGTCCCCTTGGTATCTCTGTCATAGAAGCTATGATCTCAGGTGTAACTGGCATATTTATCATTCCAATTTTGGTAGTGGTTCCTTTGAAATGTAAAGAAAACTCTTTGGACACTTGAGTGTGGCAACCCTGCAGCTTTTCACAAAATTTGAGACAACTATCTTTGCTAAAAGCCTCCATCACCATTTGATCCTCAACAATATCATTTACATTCTCAGGCTCGTATCTTAGACAATGTCCCCCTCTGTGGACCTTCTTCTCCTCTACCATGTTTCTTGTAAAAAACCTGTTAACTTCTCTAAAACTTGTAAAACAACCTCACTTGATTTAATGAAAAACCTCGCTTGATTTGATGAACAACCTCGCTTGATAATGGTGAAAGTTGTCTTTGCATAAAACAACCACAAACTTATCTTTACTGCGTCAAAGCTCGGAAAACATATGTGAAGGTGAATGAAACATGGATGACTCAATTAGGAAAAAAAAAATTCGAATTAGAGATGTCACCTCATGACTAAATGATGTTTCATTGATTTCCTATCATGACAATGATGACTGTAGGTTAGGTAGGTACATCGAATTTGGTAACTAACTGAATCACCATACCCCTATCATATCATTCGCCAACTGAAACTGACAAATCTCGGCTTATTTGACACGATAGCTAAGAAACTGCGCTTTCGTAGCGCTCACAGTGTAATTTTCAAACTTTGCGCTACGAAAGTAGCAGCGCTTTCGTACAACAAAACTCCCTTTTTGAACTAACAACGCTACGAAACGGTGGATTTCTGGCTAATTACAGAAAATTAGCCTGAAACTTACTTAAATGAATCTTGAATGAAAAATGTGAATATTTGACGATGGAATGGACCTATAAAGACCTTATTTGAATTCAGATGATGAACACTAAACCTCTAAAAACTATGACATACCCTTAACCATACTAAAATGAATTTCAGAACTATTTAAACCATGATCAAAACAGAGTTAGAATACAATGTTTTGAATTTTTTTTTTTTTAGGTGATAACAAATAGCTGGATCAGGTAACGGAGAATTTCAAAGACCTATGGCCAACAATCAATACTATAGACAACAACGCACCAACAAACATTTCATCATGCTTGGTGGTTGAGTGATCACTTCAGGTAAAAATGGCATGTACTACCTTGGGCCGATCAAATCAGGAACTAAAAGAAGCACTTGCAGCAAAACCAGCACTACCAGACCCTTCCATGGTGTATACAAAAAAGGTAGCAAAAAGGAAGAAAAAAATGCAGAATATGAAGGAGACATTGGGGACAACGGTCAGTCAAGCATATAATCTACTGGAGCAACGACATGAGTGCTCCAACTCACTGACAATGAAGGCTCAAACCATTTTTGAGAAGCTACAAAAGATCATTCTCGAAATAAAGGGAAAAAAAGATCCGATAACCTGCACTCAACTATATGACCAAGCTGATGCACTCGAGACACAAATTCAGACTATCGAGGAGAGCTCAACGATGACAAAACAAATTCTCACGGACCTACGACAACCCGTGAAACAAAATGTAGAAAAAATTCAACGACTAGCGTCTGAGGCCGAACCCAAGCTCAAGAGATGTTCAACAATTTTCCATAGGTGATGGATGCAACTCATGCTGACAAATTGGTCATCGAGACAGAGACCATAATAAAATTATGGCAACAGGAAATCGTTGAGTTCACGCAACTCAGGACAAAGGTGATGATAAAGGTTCCAGAGTTGGGGCCTTTGGTAAAAGAGGGCCAACCATAACAAGAGAAGCCAGAAATGGAAATAGTAGAGGGAACTATGCCAGCACCAGAAGCCGACGGAAAAACAGGGTCCATTACAGAAGGAAAATATTGACTCGGGACGAGTCAATAGCACAGGGCTTGTTGGGGCATTTGTTTCGGATAACATAGTTTTGAGTTGCGGAAGGATAGGAGTGAAAGGGACAGGTGGCGTAGTGCAATCAAGATAAGCAAGGAGCCATTGTGGTTGTAGAAAACTTGTAAGGTAGGTGGCAAAGCACAGACAGGTGGTGGCACAGATAGCAGGGATGAGAGACAATGAACAATCAGTAGAACTCCCAAAAACAGATCCAGTGGTAGAAAAGAGACAGAAGCCAGCAGAGTGCAAGGGGAAAACTGAGCGGAAAATGGGCAAAGACAGACAATTTCAGTTGGCAAGAATAGATAACCAAGGAAGGAATGACTCCGAGGATAGTTAGAGGCTGATAGTGGGTCAGAGTCTAGGGAGAGATCTGTGGAGCTATATGTACTGGATTGAAATGTGTTGAACCCTGCAGAGTATGTTTGTAACGTTTTGAGCCAAGTTAATAGAATCAAACCGATGTTGTGTTGTGTGCTATAGACTAGTTGATACTTGTTGATCATTGTATGTGTGGCTATTTTAAAATTTTAATTCAATGCTCAGAATGTGTACGGATGAATAACTTGTATCTTAAGTTTATATAGGATGAATGCGTTATATATGAAATGAGGAATGACTTGCTATTAGTAATCTCTCTTCAATGTTAATGATCTAGTTTCTAATCCTAGTAAGGTCACGACATGCCTCGAGTGAGACTCCTTGCTCTCTTGAGCATGGTGAAAATACCAATGTTGTCTTAGACTAAAGAGAAACCTTGTTGGCTCTAAGCCTGAACCTAGGTCATGCCCACATACCTCTTTTTTTGCCAACAAATGGTTCCATTGCTGGGACCTGAAAATTTATCTAGAAGTTAGATCATGGTATCAAGGATATATGAAAGAGAATTGCGTATCTGGTGGGACAATCATGTTGATAAGTTCATATTGCAACAAGCAGAGCTTCAACAGTAGAGGGAAAAGACTGTCAAGGATCAAGGTCTGTTTTTTGACTCGATGAGCGATTTGTATGAAATTTTTTGGGGATTTTTTTTTGAAGAGCTCCATAATTGGTTGCAAAGACTCTAGATCAAGTCACTTCCTAGAGGATTGCACTGAGCTCGTCGCAGTTGGATGCATACAGACTTAATAGCGCTACATCAGTTAGATACAAATCTAACCCGAGAAGTAGATTTTTGGGTACAAAATACCTTGGAGGGGTACATTATAGGCGGGGAAGCATGTCCTGAGATACTGGAGGGGAACATCAAAGTATGGTCTATGGTATAGATGGATAGAGGGAGTGAAGCTTCAAGGCTTCACGGATGCATATTGGGCGGGCAGTCCATCATATAGAAAGAGCACATCAGGAGGGATCTTTAGCATAGGATCGACAACAGTTTTCTGGTACAACTGGAAACAATGATTTGTGGCACTCAGTTCAGCGGACGTGAAATACATGGCAGCAAGTTAAGCTGCATGTGAGGCTATTTGGATGAGAAAGATCTTGGTTGGTTTGTTTGGGTCTCAGATGGATCTGAAAGTGATTCATTGTGATAATCAGAGTTGCATTAAAATCTTGACTAATCCTGTGTTTCATGATAGGTACAAGCATATAGATATCTGGTACCATTTGTTGAAGTTTGCAATAAGAAATAGTGAAATTGGCATTCGGAAACAACATTGAGCACCCACTCCTAGTGCATGAAGCACATAGTGCATTAATGGTTGCACTAAGCACCTACACTAGGGTGGGGCCCACAGGGATATTTTGGTACATGTCTATTTTGGTTATCCCTTAATTAAGATGGACATTAAACTATAATATATTCTTAATGTGGACTTGAATCAGTTAACTGAAAGTGATAAATTCAGTTAGCTAGTGGATTTCAAGTTAGAGGTAGTTGGTGAGACATGCAGACTAATTCTAGTTGTAATTGAGTGATTCTAGTTATAACAGAGTTTGAAGTGCAGTGGTGCATTAATTAATGCCAGTTGTAAATCAGTTTAACTCAGTTAAGTGAGTTAAAGTCAGTTGTGCTAGTAGTAACTGTAGATAAACTAGTGAGATATAAAGTGAATGAAATATTAATTAATTCACATGCAATGATCTCTCATGCAACTGATTTTTTACTATTATTAGCTGCATGCATGTCAGATCCAGTGGAGACCCAGTTGAGTTCTAGGTGAAAGGGAAGTTGAATATCAGTTGTGACATTATCTTCTTGCACACATGAAGGAAAACACCCATTGGAGTTCCCATGAAATTTTCATAGTCAAGGTAGGAAATATTATCCATCATTCAAGGATATTTACCATCAGGGATTGCACAATGGAGGAAGGCTATTTGGAGACAGTAAATTGGCTAAGGAACTTGCCAATTTTTGCATGACAATGTGAGAAAATTAGCTGATGTACTGAGGGCTCTTGTGAGAAGATTTTTATATGTAATTTTTTCATGATCCATGATATAATATATAATAGAATATAGTGGGGTTTTTAGCTGTAAGCTTTCCCCAAGAAATTATTTGTGTTGTGTGTGATTGATCTTTCTTCATGCTTATGTAATCAGTGTTTGTGTTTTTAATTCCGCAGATATTTGTAGGAGCGATTCAATATTTAACTTTAGTAAACTGTTAGATCAGGTGAATCCAATATATACATGCATATTTTATAATTTATACATGGTATCAAAGTAGAGGAAATTGTAGAAGTGAAGCAGGAGCTGAGTTTGTGACTGGATAGAATTTGAATTTGCAGAAAGAATTTCTTGGTGCTACAGCTGATTCAAGATTGAAATGGATTTCAATGGCTTGAGGTTAGAGTATGCACTCAAGGAAAGCTTGAACTACATTGCTTGGAAGGATAGGATGGAGGCAATACTCGAAGGCAATGGCTTGAAGGACTTCATTGAAAAAGATGTTCCTAAGCTAGATGCTTCAGATGCTACAAATCTTGATGCATGGCAAAAGAAAGTAGCAAGGGCGAGGAGGATACTGTTGGAGGGAGTACGAGACCACATTGTCTCAAGTATCCATGGGAAAGCCACACCATATGCAATATTGAAGGCTTTGACGGATCTATTCCAAAGCAACAATGACCATAGGAAATTGGCTCTCAAATATAAACTTAGGAAGATTAAGATGGAAAAGAATGACACTATTTTGGTATACTTAACAAAGTTCGTCCAATGTCGGGGTGAAATTGGGAGTGTAGGAATAACTATCACTAATTATTATTTGGTGAGCCTAGCTCTCCTAAGACTTCCCAAGAGTTGGCATAGTTATCGAGACTCTATCAATGGAAGGGAAAAGCTGCCAGATTGGGAACAACTGTGGATGGATTTGGTGTAGGAGGAGTTTAGACAGAATACCAGAGATGGATCTTCATCTAAGAATGAGGATGAAGAAGATTGTGCTTTGGCTACCAAGGCAAAGAAGGGGAAGGGGAAGAAATTCCATTCCAAATCTAAGGCTGGTGAAGATGGCAAGGAGCACAACATGTCCAAGGTGAAGTGTTTTCACTGCCACGAGCATGGAGATTTTGCCACAAATTTTCCACAAAAGAAGAAGAAGAATAATGATGCTAGATCTGCAGCTGGTGAGGCCCTTGCCTCACAATTTGAGCTTGAATTCTCATTGATCGCATGCATGGTGTCAAGTGCATTGGGATGAGGGTGGTACTTGGATAGTGGTGCTTCCTTTCACATGACGGGAGACAAGAAAATTGTCAGTAAATTGGAGGAGAAGGATTTATAGATGCATATTGAAATGGGCGGATACGGAAGGTACAGTGCTACCAGGATTGGTACCATGTCCTTTCAGAGGGAACCAGGTAAAATCTTTCAATTAAAAAATGCAATGCATGCACCAGGTTTGAAGAAAAATTTAGTCTCAGTTGCAATGTTAGAGGATAGAGGCTATGATGTTGTTTTCAGTGAAGGAAAATTTTTCATATGACACAAAGAAATAGGGCAAGCCAAGAATATTGGGATTCGAGTTAAGAATCTCTATAGCCTTGATTTAGATGTGAGTTCTACAGAGCTTCCTACCATTGGGAAGTGTGAGAAAGCCACACAATTGACCCTTGAGAGGGAGCTGGATTTGCATGCAGGTGAGAATGAGCCTCAAGATGTGAAGTAGCCACGTGTGGAGGATCATGGAGTGGGAGAAACCACTCATGCGGAGAAATTTTGAGCCATATGGGAAGAGGGAGTGCATGCAGCTATTCCACCAGGTGAGAGGTGCGGCGACATGCATGATTAATCCTAAGAAGAAATTTGGGCAGGATCCTAGAGATGGTTGGTAACATGGATCGAACTTGGCTACAAGGAGCCCACAGAGCGATAGTAGCAGGATCAGTTAGATTGATGCAGTAAGATGTCAGGAGGACATGAAATCAAAGTGACAGTGTTAGATACCGGAGTGCAGATCAGAGTTGGCAACAAGTGTAGAGTGCATGGATGCAGATGTTAAGAACGCAGATGTTATGAAACCAGCTCCAAAAATATAAGAAAAGAGAGATCAACGCCTTAGAAATCAACCATTTCGAGGGGGAAACCTCCAATAAATTACATAAATGAACAATTCTTGTATGATACAAATGACCAAAACCTCCTTCTATATATAGGAGTCCATGGGCCCACAATATAATCCTAGCCGACCTAACAATAACAATGTAAGGGCACAATAATAACAATATTGGTGTTACAGGGGTACAACAATAACAATAAGGGGGCTACACTAATAACAATAAGGGACTAAACTAGTAATATAGGGACCTAACATGCCCCTCTCATTCAAAAAATTGTTGTCCTCAACGCTTGAGTAGCTATGGGTGCTTCTGTATAAAATTCTCATCCTCCCATATAGAATCTTCAGTGGGTAAGTTCTTCCACTTGATGAGATACTCTGAAATTGATCGATTTTGTAGATGCCGAGTTCTTGTTTCCGTGACCACTTCAGGTTCCAATATGATTTTTCCTTCCTCATCAAGTTCTAAAAATATTGTTTGAACTAGAATATTTTCAACTATAACCTTCTTTAAGCATGAAACATGGAAAACTGAATGCAATCACGACGAATCAGGAAGCTCCAATTTGTATGCCATACTACCAATCTTTTGCAACACCTTGTAAGGACCATATTACTTTGGCGATAATTTATTATCCTTCTTAGCTTGCTTGAGGGACATTTGTTTGTATGGTTGTAGCTATAAAAATACCCGGTATCCTACATCAAAACTTCTCTTGTTGCGATGTTGATCTTCCTGTAGTTTCATTCAATTTTGTGCCAGATTTAGGTTATCCTTTAACAGTTGGAGAACTTGTTGATGCTCGATGTGATCTTCCACTACTTGAACCTTATAATTTTCTCTTAAAGATGATGTGATGGACGGTGGATGATATCCATAAAGTGCCATAAATAGGGTCATTTTTTTTGCAGTATGGAAGGAAGTGTTATACTACCATTCAACGAGAGGTAACCACTTGACCCATTGTGTTTATTTATCATATACAAAAAAAACGAAGATATCCTTCCAAACATTTATTCACTATCTCAGTTTGACCATCAGATTGAGGATGATAAGATGAGCTATGAGCTAATTGAGTACCCAAATAAGAAAATAACTCCGTCCAAAAATTTCTAGTAAAAATGAGATCTCTGTCGCTCAAAATAACCTTTGGGTTTCCATGTAGCTTTTGAATTGTGTCCATAAATGTAGTAGCAAATGTACTTGCTTTAAATGGATGAGATAATGCACAAAAATGTGCATACTTGGTAAGTCTATCAACTACCACCATGACGACACTCTTTCCTTCAGACTTAGGTAAACCTATGATAAAATCCATTGAAATCTCCTCCCAACATTGACTTGGAATGGATAAGGGTTGTAGAAGACCCGGGGTCTTAATTGTCTCAAATTTATTTTGCTGGAAAACCGAACATTCCGCCACAAAATTTTGAATATCATATTTAAGGCCATCCCAAAAAAATTCTTTCTTTCACGCTGTGGTATGTTTTTAAAAATCTTAAGTGTCCACCTAAAGGAGAAGTGTGCAATTCCAAAAGAATCTTTTGTTTTAGTTGGGAATTCTTCCAAAGATATAAGTGATCTTTTTACCATAAGGAATCGTTTTTCCAAATAAATGTATCAGATGTACTAGGATCTTGCTGTAACTTTTGAATGAGTGTCCACACTTCTTTGTCCCTCTTCCATTCATCCCTTGCTTCGGTTATCCAATCTGGTTGGATAATAGAAATGGCACAAAGCAATGCTTCCACTTCTTAATTTTTTCTTGAGAGTGCATATGCAACAACATTTAGCTTCCCTTTTTTGTAGATTATTTCAAAGCCATAACCCAGCATGTTTGTGACCCATTTTTGCTGCTCTTCTGAAGATAGTATTTGTTCCAAAAAGTGTTTAAGACTATCATGATCAGTTTTTACCTTGAAGTGTCTTCCCATTAGGTAAGTTCGCCATTTCTTTAGTGCATGTATAATTTCTAACATTTCCTTCTCATAAATAGCTTTCTGTAAATACTTTCCTTTGATTGGATGAATTTCAAAAGCAATGGGTCTTCCTTCTTGCATTAAAACAACACCAATTCCATTTCCTGAAGCGTTAGATTCCACAATAAAGGTTTTTGTGAAGTTTGGCGTAGCTAAGACCGGTGCTAGGCACATTGCCTATTTAAGATGTTCAAAGGCCTTAGTTGCTTTAGGAGTCCATGAAAATGCATCTTTCTTCAATAATGTTGTTAGAGGTGCTTTTATTCTCCCATAATTATTAACAAACTTGCGATAATACCATATTAAACCGAGAAATCCTCACAATTACTTTATGGTTTTGGGGACTTTACATTCCTTAATGGCTTTAATTTTTTTAGGGTCTACCTTAACACCCTCGTGAAATACAATATGACCCAGATATTCCACCTCTTGTACTCCAAAGAAAAATTTGGATGATTTTGCATATAATTGTTTCTCCTGCAATAGTTTGAGCACCCTGTAACATGTTGAACATGATCCTTCCATGACCTGCTGTAGATTAGTATATCATCAAAAAATACTAGCACAAAATTTCTAAGGAAGGGTTTGAAAATGGAATTCATGAACCCTTGAAATGTAGAAGGTGCATTGGTAAGGCCAAAAGGCATAACCAAAAATTCATAATAACCCTCATGAGTTCAAAATTATTTTTTCGGAATATCTTCAGTCTTCATTCTAATTTGATGATATCCTGAACGAAGATCCAACTTGGTAAAGTAAATTGCTCCATGTAATTCATCCAATAATTCATCAATCACATGAATGGGGAAATTTATATTTAATGGTGAGCTTATTGAGCTCCCTATAATCCAGACACATGCGCCATGATCCATCCTTCTTGTGCACCAATACTACTGGAGCAGAGAAAGAAATTTGACTAGGCTGAATTATACCAGCCTCTAACATTTCTGCAATCATACGTTCAATTTCACTCTTTTGGACATAAGGATATCTATAAGGCTTGATGTTTGGAGGAACACTTCTTGGAATCAAATGAATAACATGATCATGATCACAAATAGGTGGGAGTCATTTGGGAGTTTCAAACACTTTGGAATGATCATCCAAGACGTTTTGGAGATCTGCAGAAATATATTATTTTGATGTTGGAACTTCTAGTGACCATAATTGTGCAATTATGCCTCATTGTTATTTCTTCAGAAGCCTTTTCATGACATTAGAGCTTATTATCTTTCCCGGCTTCCCTGCGATACCCCGTAATTCGACTTCCTTTCCTTCTGAAATTTTTTTCAAGAAAATTTCTTGAAAATTAAAAGCTACCGTGCCCAAATATTGTAACCATTGTACTCCTATTACAACATCAACACCTCCCATATGAATGGAAAGCATTGGAATATTCAATACATATTCCCCAATGGTTAGCTTGATATTATGGCATTTTTCAGAGCAATTTATATTTCCTCCATTTGCAACCATCACTCGACATTCTAGTGCTGGGTATAGGAAACAATTAAATTCATTGGCTACCTTACAATGAATAAAATTATGGGTACTACCCGAATCAATCAACACTATTACCCTTTTCTTCTTGATATGTCCTTCTATCTTGAGAGTTTGAGGAGTGGTAATTCCTGCCAATGCATTACACGATATGGTCAGACTCATTTCTTCCTCTTCTAGGGTTGGTTTCTGATGTATATCCTCTTCTTTTGAAGATTCTTGTTCATTTTCTTCTTCCTCTTCACAATCTATGTAAAATAATTTATTCTTAGCACACTTATGACCTTTAGTGTATTTGCTATCACAACTGTAGCAAAGCCCTTTTGCTTTTTTTTCTTCCAATTGTTGTGGTGTAAACCTTGTAGGTTGTGGAAGTCTAGGAGTAGCAACACTTCCATCTTTATATATGTGAGTGGTAGGCTTCCTTGTTGCCATAATTTTACATTCATATTTTCTTGCCAACCTGAATGCCTTTTCTAATGAATCAGCTCCCCAAATGCGAATTTCATGTTGGATGTTATCCTTTAAAGTCCCTATGAAGACATCAATCCTGTGTTCCTATAGAATATCATTTACCCTTATATTCAATTTTTGGAAGTCCTCAATGTGCTCCGCCACTAAACCCTTTTGTTTGAGATTTATCAATTGGCTAAAGAAGGTGTTGCTTTTTGTATCCTCATAATATGCTATCATTTCCTCCGTGAAAATTGAACAAGTGAAATTTTTTTTACGGGAGCAAAGCCATTGATACCATACAAATGTATTTTTTTCTAAATGTAAAGTTGCAATGTGTACCTTTTATATTTTTTGCACATTATTGAGATCAAAATATTGCTCCATCTATAGTATCCATGTTACGGGATCCTTGCCATCAAACTTCCTCATATCCATCTTTGGAATATGGTGGTGCTTCCATCCCACATTATAGTTTATGAAATCACGATTAACATTTAGTTTTTTCTCATCATGAGTTTTGTAATATCCCAAAACAGGGATTGTCTACAACAAATAGAATATCTAAAGATATTCTAGAGTTATAGCTTCAGAAAATCATGAGTTTGGCAATGTAAATCAGCTCATTATATGTAAAATAACATCTCATCATCTCATGAGTGAATATCAACAATAATATGGCCTATATCCTCCTTCCCAAGTGGGGAAATGCAGCAATATAGGGAATAAAACAATTGTCTTCAGAAAATAACACTATACCTGTGAGGAATGGGACTTGGAACCATTAGAATATATCATATAAAACTCACATGCAGAATTAGAGATGAAAAAAATCACTCTAGCCAACATAAACAGATCTCCCCAAGTCAATATGTCTCAAATAAGCCCAAACCCCATAGCTTAGTTCATGTAGAAAGGACTGAAGCAAGTATAGCACTATTTTACTAAGGGTTTATGTAGAAAATAATGTGACATAACAGATCTGGAGTCTACAAGTATCCAATGGCTGAGAAAATGGAGATTCATCCCTCTTTATACAAAATAAGATTAACCCGGCAAGGGCTTCATGAGAGTACAAAGTATAAAAGAGCATATTTTCAGATTTGGATATGAAAAACGTAGTTAGACTACAACTATATATAAATATGGCTTTAATATACAAATAGCAGAAGAGGAATGGAATATAGAGCTCTCCGGGAGAAGGGTTGGCCCTTCCTCCTAGGAATGAGCTCACAAGCAAGGGATCAAACCCTGCTACTGCAACATTCTAGAAAATGACACAATTTATGAAGCTAAATGTTCTGTAGAAGATGAGAAGTGATTTTGCCACATGCCAAGATGTAAAATATGCTCTGAAATCTCCTGTACAGATCTTGCAAAGAAAGGAGAGCTCCCTCCTCTGAAAGATAAGCTCGGGAGCTAGTGTTGTAAGTCTCCCACTGCAACACCCTGTAACACAACGTCCCTTGCTACAAGAATAATGCTATGGATGAAGGAGGATGCGTGGCCCCAAGCCTAGATGTGGGAAAATGAAGAACAAAGCTCCTCCAAGAGATCACTCAAGGAAGGAGAAGGAATCCCTAAGCAGGAATGCCTTGTGCTGAACAACACTGCATACTCAACTCAACAACTAAAGAATGCTCAATAGTCTAAGCAGACCAAACTGAATAATCCATAAGCTACCCCAAAATTTCTGCTATCTTCCTCCTTATAAGGTTTGTGAGCCTCCTCCCCTTGGGTCCCACTTTTTAGGGTTTCCAACACCATGTGAACACTCTCCCTCCAAAACTGCGTTGTAGCTCTATCAAGTCTGCTCCTCCATATTGCGATGTTGACTTGGTCAACTTGACTGAATCAACATGATTATTTTCTTGTTCATTCATGGAAAGTACAAAATCCAGCCACTAAGATATCCCCTTTTCACACCAAGAGGGATTTTATGCTAATACAAGACAATTATGGGTCTCTTTCCCCCATTTATTCACCTACTAAGTGCAAGAAACAAAATTTAATATTCCCATTAGTTGCATGCTACTTTTAGGAATATTACAGTCCTCCCCTTCCAAATGTTGCTTTTCCTCAAGCAACTGCAAGGATAGAACTGGAAGGTCTCCTTCCCTCCTCCTGTAGCATCCTCATATGATGAGCTCCTCCAAGGAATAAGATGCTGTCTCAACAATGAAACTCCATAGTGCCTCTTCTTAGCAAAAAAATTAGCATTTGGTGTACATCTCAAATGGCTATCAACATGCAGAAGTAACATACTCAAGGAGACAACTATGTGCTGTCCAGAGGTCCTCTCAAAGCATGGATTTTGAAATGCATGGGAAGTTTTCATTCCCAAGTGAAACCTCCACCCCAAGCTATCATACATATAAAATGAGTCACCCTCCAACATGGAAACTCATGAAGAATCTCCTCCACATTTGGCTGATGAAGTGTAGGTGGGATGAATAGATGAATATGATAGGCAAGAGAGCCTATCCCATGCTGTCCACCTCTCCACTTATGACAAGTGTAGAGGGCATGCTGATATTGGGCTGCAACATGGTTGCCCTCAAGTGGCAAGAAGAAGGTTGAATCTCCAAGGATCCTTCCTCCAATGTCATGAGCCATGCTCACCCAAACCATCCCATACAAGATGAATGGCACCCCATCACCATATGGCATCCAAATCAGAAAAATTCTGTAGGTTATGTGCAAGTTTGGATGATACAAATGGTCTCTTTGGTGGATACATCGCAGTCTTTCCAACTGCTGATTTGGAACATCATGTGGCAAGATGTCCTCCATTGAACTACCAGCTGTGTATGTTTTCTCATCTACTATAAGGTAGTAAGCAACAATATATATCAGCTTTACATGATCAAAAAAATATTACACTTGCCCAAAGTCATGTAGAAATGGGTTATCATCATTACAAAAGTTGGCCCTAAAGTGACCATATAACAAAAAAATAAACTTGCTCCTTTGTGAAGCAATGCACTGTGTATAGATGGCAAGAAGATGCGGATACTCAATGGAACAATCAACAAGTATAGAAATATATTTCTTACCATACATAATGTGTAGGTTGAAAGTGAGGTCCAAGAATGAGTCCTCTCGTGAGAATCTCCTCATACAAATTTGCAAAAAGAAGAGATACATACTCTCCTTGGAACACTCCATCAATAAGAACATACTCCTAAGTGACAACACTGTAGGCCTTAGTGATAAGGCTCCTTGACTCCTCCCTTTGACATTCCACATGCCAAAGCCATCCACTATCATGCTGCTATGTGAGAAGATCTTCTTCCTACATGGAAGTCTCTCATGATCCTCCAATGCTGAAGGGTAGCCTCCTTGCACCTTGAATGTGCCTTCCCTCTCTCTGGAAATATCATGAAAAGTGTGGGAAAATTTTTGCCCATACTCTCCCAAGTGTAACCATAGCAACAAAAACTCTTTCTGCTCCCTCATCTCTCCCTCATACAAGCCATAGAGTAAGATCAGGATGGTTGTCTCGTATGATGCCCCATACAAACAAGTTTTCTACTGTTCTATCATATGGGTGCCATGCCATGCCTCCATCCACCACATACCTTTTGACAAAGGGTATGATTCAAGATGGCCAAACTCTCTCAAGAGTAGCCATCGCAGCTTTACTTCTTGCTACCCTGTGTCATAAATCTGCAATTGGATCACCAACCTATTGCTCTCCATCCACCTCCATTCATCCAAATGTGGATGCCCCCAATCATTCTCTCCTTTGGTATCTTCCCAATGAAGACTACCAATCTCCCAAAATAGATTTCTCCCCTTACACCTCATGAGCAGTTGAGATGTAACCTCGTGAAGACCTCTCATCAATGATCCCCTTGAATCCAATAGGATCCAAGTGTGCTGAAGGTAAAACATCACCAGAAAGTGGCATAACATTCCTCATGCCCGCCAAAATCTTACACCCTAACTCCTCATGTTGCATGCAACTCAATAGGGGTGCAATGGAAAGAATGTTCATTCCTCCTTTGTTTAGCCCAAGGTCACACAGCGCAGTGCAAGCTTGTTGCTCCACTACAGCAATGTGTTTTGATCCTTGACCATGTGAGGAAAAGTTCCCAAGGTTTCTCATAAGATTTTCTGAAATGATAGGAAATGGAAATTTATGCATACCTTGGTGAGTCTTGGGAAAATCTTGTGTGGCTGCAAGAGTTCCTTCCTTCAATGTGTTGGCTGATCCAACTGCTGATATAGATGGCTGCCCCTCCATGATTGTGACAACACTGGTACAAGGCTCCTCAAGTGGAGAAGAGGACTCCTCCTTCTCAGATCTCCTACTGTCAAATCTTTTGATTACGCGGTGAGTGAAATCTGCAAAAGTGGAAAATCTTGCATGACTCACATGGCTGAACCACCAGGTGCTTGCCTTGCCCTCCAAGTGTAGCGTTGAGATCTCCACATCCTCTTTTTCCACTACCGGATGTAGTAGGAAAAATGCTTCTAATTTCATCACCCAAGATTCTTCTATAAATAAGGGTGATCCATCAAAGGTAGAAAATAGGAATCTATTGCCCCTTATCATCCTTTTGCTGCATGGCCTTCTTCCTTCTCTCAGTTGGATAAGCTGAGGAAGATCTAGGGTCTCTTTGGAAGCCCTAGGTTGGCACTTGTATTCTGCCAAATATCCACTCAGGATCTCATGTTCTAAGTGGTATTCTTGCTCTCCACTCCCTCTATGAGAACATGAAGTGCATGGATCTTCTTCTTCCTCTTGAAACCTTCTAGAGATCTCACTGCAACTTTCTCCTCCTTGAAACCCTCTTTAAGTTTCATTACATCTTTCTTCTTTCTTCTTAGATTTGAAAATTGATGAGAGTAATATCATCCTCTCCATAATTTTTTTCTCCTCTTCTCCTTTTCTTTTGATTGGATCTTAAATCCACAGGCTGAGCCAAGATAACAGCTTTGATACCACTGTAATATCCCAAAATAGGGATTGTCTACAAAAAATAGAATATCTAAAGATATTCTAGAGTTGGAGCTTCAAAAAATCATGAGCTTGGAAATTTAAATTAGATCATTAGATGTAAAATAACATCTCATCAGATCATGAGTGGATATCAACAAGAATATGGCCTATATCCTCTTTCCCAATTGGGGAAATGCAACAATATAAGGAATAAAACAACTGTCTTCAGAAAATAACGCTATACCTGTGAGGAATGGGAGTTGGAACCCTTAGAATATATAATATACAACTCACATGTAGAATTAGAGATGAAACAAATCACTCTAGCCAACATAAACAGATCTCCCCAAGTCAATATGTCTCAAATAAGCCCAAACCCCATAGCTTAGTTCATGCAAAAAGGACTGAAGCAAGTACAATGTTATTTTAATAAGGGTTTATGTAGAAAATCATGTGACATAACATATTTGGAGTCTACAAGTATCCAATGGCTGAGAAAATGGAGATTCCTCCCTCTTTATACAAAATAAGATTAACCCGGTAAGGGCTTCATGAGCGTACAATGTATAAAAGAGAAGATCTATAGATCTGGATCTAAAAAATGCAGTTAGACTGCAATTTTGTATAAATATGGCTGTAATATACAAATAACAGAAGAGGAATGGAATATAGAGCTCTCCGGGAGAAGGGTTGGCCCTTCCTCCTAGGAATGAGCTCACAAGCAAGGGATCAAACCCTGCTACTATAGCACTCTAGAAAATGAATCAGTTTTTGAAGCTAACTGCGTTGTAGAAGATTAGAAGTGATTTGGTACATGCCAAGATGTAAAATATGCTCTGAAATCTCCTATACAGATCTTGCAAAGCAAGGGGAGCTCCCTCCTCTGAAAGATAAGCTCAGGAGCTGGTGTTGTAAGTCTCCCACTGCAACACCCTGCAACACAACGTCCCCTACTACAGGAATAACGTTGTAGTTGAAAGAGGATGCTTGGCCCTAAGCCTGGATGTGGGAAAATGAAGAACAAATCTCCTCCAAGAGATCACTCAAGAAAGGAGAAGGAATCCTAAGCAGGAATGCCTTGTGCTGAACAACACTGCATACTCAACTCAACAGCTGAAGAATGCACAATAGTCTAAGCAGACCAAAATGAATAATCCATAAGCTACCCCAAAATTTCTGCTATCTTCCTCCTTATAAGGTTTGTGGGCCTCTTCCCCTTGGGTCCCACCTATTAGGGTTTCCAACACCATGTGAACACTCTCCCTCCAAAACTGCGAAAGCTCTATCAAGACTGCTCCTCCATACTACGTTGTTGACTTGGTCAACTAGACTGAATCAACATGATTCTTTTCCTATTCATACAAGGAAAGTGCAAAATCCAGCCACTAAGATATCCCCTTTTCACACCAAGAGGGATTTTATGCTAATATAAGACAAGTATGGGTCTCTTTCCCCCATTTATTCACCTACTAAGTGCAAGAAACAAATTTTAATATTCCCATTAGCTGCATGCTAATTTTAGGAATATTAAAAGTTTCCTCTATAATCTTTTCTCCATTAGGAAACATTTCTTGTATCTACTTTGCCAAACCTTCGATGTCTACTTTTATATCATTCTTCATGTTTTCCATTCTAGCTTCCATGTCATCCATCTTAATTTCCATCCCCACTTCCATGCATTCCATATTAGCTTCCGAACCATTCATCTTAGCTTCCATGCCTTTCTTCAAACCATCCATTTTAGTTTCCATGCCTTTCTTCAAAGCTTCCATTTCATTTTTTGTTGCTCTTTACGATAGCGAAATTTGGTGCACTTGCTCTTATAATTTTGATATCTCATGTTGTATTTCTCCATATTCATGAGACATAGTAGAGAATTCTGAAGGCTTCATAGGTGTTGAATTATTTTTAGGGGGCATTTTAAAACCCAATACTGATATCTATTCTTCAATACGCCCTTGGAATAAATTCAAGCCAATTTGTTTTTCAAATGAGACTTATGTAATTCGAAAAAATACACACTTTTTTCTTGCTTTTGAGGAGCTCGATATTGAAACTGAATTATCTCTTTAATGTAGCATCTTAAATATCTAACATTCGGTCTTGAAGTATCCCTTTGAATCATCTTTCGAATGCCACAGGTCTGACCTGATTTGGATTCTTCAAGACAAAGTTATGCCCAATCTCCCACGATGACCTAATTATGGACTAGTTCAGTAGAGTGAACTTGTACTACTTTCCATGTGTCACTGTTTCCTCCTTCAGCTCTGAAATTGATATAATAAAAACTACATTCTGTTTCCCTGTAGCCAATTTTTACAAAATCTCAATCTGATGCTCAAAGAGAGAGTTATGATGTTTTTCCCACGGTCACCTCTTTGAGATGAAATTCGGGAGCCTGAAAATATCCTAACTTCCATAGATCATATCTCCCAAAATATTATGAACCAAGATTTGAAATTTTTACAGGAGGTTCTTCAGGAGTTTTTCTTCTCTCTATAAAATTTTCAGCTTCTAAAACCTCGTAGAAAAATATTTATAGTGAAAATTCTGCGATGACCTGTTTAGGTTAAATTCAGGAACCTGTAAAAAGCCCTAACTTCAACAGATCATATCTCCGAAAATATTGCGAACCAAGCTCTGAAATTTTGTGAAGATGTTCCTCAAGATTTAGGATTCACACTCTAAACATTTTTGCTTCTGAACCTTCGTAGAAAATAAGTTATAGCGAAAATTCCACGATGACCTGTTTGGAGCAGCGAAACCCTAGAATCCAAAGCTTTGATACCAATGTTACGAAACCAGCTCCAAAAATAAAAGAAAAGAGAGATCAACGCCTTAGAAATCAGCCACTTCGAGGGGGAAAACTCCAATACATTACATAAATGAACAATTCTTGGATGATACATTACATAAATGAACAATTATTGGATGATACAAATGACCAAAACCTCCTTCTATATATAGGAGTCCATGGGCCCATAATATAATCCTAGCCGACCTAACAATAACAATGTAAGGGCACAATAATAACAATATTGGGGTAACAAGGGTACAACAATAAAAATAAGGGGGCTACACTAATAACAATAAGGGAATAAATTAGTAATATAGGGACCTAACAACAGAGAATCCAATAGACATGTTCAGTAGCTAGTAGCAGTCAGAAGACTTTAATGACAAATGCATTATACAGATTCAGTTGTTTGGAGGCTATTCAGTTTTGGAAGTGTTTCATTCAAAAGTTGCATGTGTGAGAAACACTAGAGAAGTGTTGCATGTGAGAGAAACACTAGAGAAGTGTTGCATGCAAGAGTTGCATGTCACATGCATGGAGTTGCATGTCGCATGCATGGATTTGCATGTCACATGCAAGGACATTCATTTCTTGTTGAGAGGGTGTGTTGAAGTTTTCAACAAGAAACAGTGAAATTGGCATCCAGAAAAAACATTCAACACCCACGCCTAGTGCTTTAAGCATTTGGTTGCATTAAGCATCTACACTAGGGTGGGGCCCATAGGTTTATTTTGGTGCATATCTATTATGGTTATCCCTTAATTAAGATGGACATTAAACTGTAATATATTATCAATGTGGACTTGAATCAGTTAATTGAAAGTGATAAATTCAATTAGATAGTGGATTTCAAGTTAGAGGTAGTTGGTGAGACATGCAGAGTAATTCTAGTTGTAACTGAGTGATTCTAGTTGTAACAGAGTTTGAAGTGTAGTGGTGCATTAGTTAATGCAAGTTGTAAATCAGTTTAACTTAGTTAAGTGAGTTAAAGGCCATTGTCCTAGTTGTAACTGTAGATACACTAGTGAGAGATCAAGTGAATTAAATATTAATTAATTCACATATAGTGATCTCACATGCAACTGATGTTTTACTATTATTAGCTGCATGCATGTCAGATCTAGTGGAGACCCAGTTGAGTTCTAGGTGAAAGGATAGTTGACTATCAGTTGTGATATTATCTGCTTGCACACATGCAGGTAAAAACCCATTGGAGTGCCCATGATATTTTTTCAATTAAGGAAGGCAACATTACCCATCATTCAGGGATCTTTACCATAAGGGATTGCGTAGTGGAGGCAACCTGTCTGGAGACAGTAAATTGGCTAAGGAACTTGCCAATTTTTGTATGACAGTGTGAGACCATTAGCTGATGTACTGAGGGATCTTGTGAGAAGAGTTTTGTATGTAATTGTTTCATGATCCATGATATAATAAACAATAGAATATAGTCAGGTTTTTAGTCGTAAGCTTTCCTCAGGAAGTTATCTATGTTGTGTGTGATTGATCTTTCTTCATGCTTATGTAATTGGAAATTATGTTTTTAATTCCACAAATATTTGTAGAAGCGATTCACTATTTAACTTTAGTAAATTGTTAGATCAGGTGAATCCAATATATACATGCATATTTTATAGTTTCTACATGGTATTAGAGCACAAGAAATTGCAAAAGTGAAGTAGGAGCTGAGTTTGTGACTAGATATAATTCAAATTTGCAGAAAGAATTTCTTGGTGCTACAGATGATTTAAGATCGAAAAGGATTTCAATAGATTGAGTTTAGAGTATGCACTTGAGGGTAGCTCGAACTACATTTCTTGAAAGGACATGATGGAGGTAGTACTCAAAGACAATGGCTTGAAGGGATTCATTGAAAAATATGTTCCAAATCCAGATGCTGAAAATCTTGATGCATGGAAAAAGAAAGTGGTAAGGGTGAGGAGGATACTGTTGGAGGAAGTACAAGACCACATTTTCTCAAGCCTCCATGGGAAAGCGACACCATATGCAATGTGGAAGTATTTGACAGATCTATTCTAAAGAAACAACGACCATAGGAAATTGGCGCTAGAAGATAAACTCAAGAATATCAAGACGGAAAAGAACAACACTATTCCAGTATACTTAACAAAGTTTGTCCAATGTCAAGATGAACTTCGGAGTGTAGGAATAACTTTCGCTAATAATGATTTGGTGAGCCTAGCTCTCTTAGGAATTCCCAAGAGTTGGCATAGTTATGAAGACTCTATCAATGGAAGGGAAAAGCTGCCAGATTGGGAAAGACTGTGGTCAGATTTGGTGCAGGAGGATTTTAGATGGAATACCAAAGATGGATCTTCATCTAAGAATGAAGATGAAGAAGATTGTGCTTTGGTTGCAAGGCAAAGAAGGGGGAGGGGAAGAAATTCCATTCCAAATCTGAGGCTGGTGTAGATGGCAAGGAGCACAACATGTCCAAGGTGAAGTGTTTTCACTGTCATGAGCATGGACATTCTTCCACAAATTGTCCACAAAAGAAGAAGAACAAGAAGGTTGCTGGATATGCAGCTGATGAGGCCCTTGCCTCGCAATTTGAGCTTGACTTCTCATTGATTGTATGCATGGTGTCATGTGCATTGGGATCAGGGTGGTACTTGTATAGTGGTGCTTCCTTTCACATGACGAGAGACAATAAAATTTTCAGTAACTTGGAGGAGAAATATCTCCAGATGCATATTGAAATGGGTGACGACGGATGGTACAGTGATACCAGGATTGGTACCATTACCTTTCAGAGGCATCAGGTAAACTCTTTCAATTAAAAAATGGAATGCATGTACCAGGTTTGAAGAAAAATTTAGTCTCAGTTGCAATGTTAGAGGATAGAGGCTATGGTGTTGTTTTCAGTGAAAGAAAAGTTTTCATGCGACACAAAGCAATAGGGAAAGCCAAGAATATTGGGATTAAAGTTAAGAATCTCTATAGACTTGATTTAGATGTGATTTCTACAGAGCTTCCTACCATTGGGAAGTGTGAGAAAGCCACACAATTGATGCTTGAGAGGGAGTGTTAAGTCCCTATATTAATAGTGTAGCCCCTTATTATGTTAGTGTAGCCCCCCTTATTGTTATTATTGTACCCTTGTAACCCCCATTCTGTTATTATTGTGCCCCTAAATTATTATTGTTAGGTCGGCTAGGATTACATTATGGCCCCATGGACTCCTATATATAGAAAGGAGGTTTTTTAAATTGTATAATCCAAGAATTGTTCATTTATGTAATGAATTGGAGGTTGCCCCCTCGAAGTGGCTCATTTCTAAGGCGTTTATATCTCTTTTCGTCTCTTTTTGGAGCTGGTTACACAACATTTGGTATCAGAGCTTGGGATTCTAGGGTTTCGCTGCTCCAAACAGGTCATCGTGGTATTTTCGCTATAACTTTTTTTCTAAGAAGTTTCAGAAGCTGAAATTTTTAGGGTGCGAAGCTGAAATACTGAGGAAGATTGTCTAAAAATTTCAGAGATTGGTTCGCAATATTTTCGGAGATATCATCTGTGGAAGTTAGGTATTTTTTCAAGCTCCTAAACAGGTCATCGTGGAAGTTTCGCTATAAAAACGTTTCTACGAAGGTTCAGAATCTGAAATTCGTATGGTGCGAAGCTGAAATCCTGAGGAAATTCGTCAAAAAGTTTCAGAGCTTGGTTCACAATATTTTTGGAGATATGATCTGTGGAAGGTAGTGCTTTTTTGAAGGAGAGGGGCATGTTAAGTCCCTATATTAATAGTGTAGCCCCTTATTATGTTAGTGTAGCCCCCCTTATTGTTATTATTGTACCCCTATAACCCCCATATTGTTATTATTATGCCCTTATATTATTATTGTTAGGTCGGCTAGGATTACATTATGGCCCCATGGACTCCTATATATAGAAAGGAGGTTTTGTAAATTGTATAATCCAAGAATTGTTCATTTATGTAATGTATTGGAGGTTGCCCCCTCGAAGTGGCTCATTTCTAAGGCGTTTATATCTCTTTTCTTCTCTTTTTGGAGCTGGTTACACAACAGGGAGTTGGATTCGCATGCAGGTGAGAATGAGCCTCATGATGTGGAGCAGCCATGTGCAGAGGATCATGGAGTGGGAGCAACCACTCATGAAGAGATTTCAAGCTAGATGGGTAGAGGGAGTGCATGCAACTATTCCACCAGGTGAGAGGTGGGGCGACATGTATGATTAATCCCAAGAAGAAATTTTGGTAGGATCCTTGAGATGATGGGCCTCATGGATCGAACTTGGCTACGAGAAGCCCACAGAGCAGCAGTATTAGGATCAGTTAGATTGATGTAGTCAGATTTTGGGAGGACATGAAATCAAAGTGACAGTGTCAGATACTGGATCACATATCAGAGTTGGCAGCAAGTGTAGAGTGCATGGAAGCAGATGTCAGCAAAGCAGAGAATCCAGTAGACATGTGCAGTAGCTAGCAGTAGTCAAAAGACTTTGATGTCAGATGCATTATACTGATTCAGTTGTTTGGAGGCTATTCAGTTTCAGAAGTGTTGCATGCAAAGGTTGTATGTGTGAGAAAAACTAGAGAAGTGTTGCATGCAAAGGTTGCATGTGTGAGAAACACTAGAGAAGTGTTGCATGCAAGGGTCGGATGTCACATGCATGGAGTTGCATGTCACATGCATTGAGTTGCATGTCGCACACATGGAGTTTCATGTTGCATGCAAGGACATTCCTTTCTTGTTGAGAGGGAGTGTTGAATTTTGCAACAAGAAACAATGAAATTGGCATCCGAAAACAACATTCAACACCCACGCCTAGTGCATTAAGCAACTGGTTTCATTAAGCACCTACACTAGGGTGGGGCCCACAGGGTTGTTTTGGTGCATGTATATTTTGGCTATCGCTAAATTAAGATGGACCTTAAACTCTAATCTATTCTCAATGTGGACTTGAATCAGTTAACTGAAAGTGATAAATTCAGCTATCTAGTGAATTTCGAGTTAGTGGTAGTTGATGATACATGCAGAGTAATTCTAGTTGTAACTAAGTGATTCTAGTTGTAACATAGTTTGAAGTGTAGTGGTGCATTAGTTAATTCAAGTTGTAAATCAGTTTAACTCAGTTGAGTGAGTTAAAGTTAGTTGTGCTAGTTGTAACCGTAGATACACTAGTGAGATATCTATTGAATTAAATATTAATTAATTCACATGCAGTGATTTCACATGAAACTGATGTTTTACTATTATTAGCTGCATGCATGTTAGATTTAGTGGAGACCTAGTTGAGTTCTATATGAAAGGGAATTTGACTATCATTTGCGACATTATTTTCTTGCACACATGTAGGAAAACACCCATTGGAGTGCCCATGATATTTGCGCAGTCAAGGAAGGAAATATTATCCATCATTCAGGGATTGCGCAGTGGAGGTAGGCTATCTGGAGAGAGTAAATTGGCTAAGGAACTTGCCAATTTTTGTATGACAGTGTGAGAAAATTAGCTGATGTACTGAGGGCACTTGTGAGAAGAGTTTTGTATGTAATTGTTTCATGATCCATGATATAATATACAATAGAAGATCATGGGTTTTTAGCTGTAAGCTTTCCCCGGGAAATTATCTGTGTTGTGTGTGATTGATATTTATTTGTGCTTATCTAATTGGTGTTGGGTGTGGAGCCTGATTATCTTATTTATTTTGTATCATAGCGTTGGAACCCTGTACCTTAATGGAGCGGCAACGCCGCCCGTAATTAAACACTGCCTAGGGGGTCCAGGGGGGGTGGCTGCGACTTTATGGAGACCCCCCCTAGTGGGGGGTTTCGGGGGCAGCGCCCCCGAAGCTAAAAACAGATGTAAAATTGCCTTGTAAAAGTATAGTAATTTCTAGTAAAACTGGGCCTTTCATAAGCATATGATCTGATGGTAGAATTTATGTTTAGTTTAGGGTTTTTTTCCCTAGAAGGCAACCCCTCACTTTTATGAGGGTATTGTATTGCGGCTATGGATTGTGTGTGTATTCTCAGAGCGAGAAACAGATAGGGAGATTGTGAGAGAGGACAGAGGATATTACAACGGATCTGTTGTAGGTTGTGTCTCTTCATTTTTGCTGGATAATATAAAGGAAGGACTGGCTGTTCGGGGTGGATGTAGCCCAAACTGGGTGAACCACGTATATCTGTGTCTCTCTGGTTTTATGTGTTTTGTGTGCTTGTGTTTTCTGCATATTTTATATGTTGCATTTCTCTGTAATATTTAATTTTCTAACAACTGGTATTAGAGCCGAAGGTCTATTTGGCTGATTAACTCGCAGGAAAGAAGGGTTTCCTGGTTCGAGTGGGAGCAATGGTGGAAGATGGTAAATTTAGGGTCGAGAAATTTGACGGCCAAAACTTCTCGCTGTGGAAGATGCAGATAGAAGATTATCTGTATCAGAAAGATCTGTACCTACCATTGAGCGGAAAAACAAAGAAGCCGTTGACTATGACAGACACAGAATGGGATATTATTGATAGAAAGGCACTCGGAACAGTACGGTTGTGCCTCGCGGCGTCGGTAGCCTTCAATATTTTGAAGGAAACAATAACATAGGGTTTGATTAAGGCGTCGGCGAAACTATATGAAAAACCCTCGGCCTCAAACAAGGTATTTCTTATGAAACGTTTATATAATATGAATATGTCTGAAGGTGGATCTATTGCAGACCATTTAAATGATTTTAATACAGTTACCAGTCAGTTAAGTTCTGTAGGGGTAAACTTTGATGATGAAGTTAGGGCTCTTTTATTTCTGTGCTCATTTCCAGAAAGCTGGAATGGTTTAGTTATGGCCATTAGTAACTTTGTCTCTGGATCTAGTACTTTAAAGTTTGATGATGTTGTCGTTGCTATCCTTAGCGAGGAAATGAAATGGAAAAGATCTGGTGAGACATCGGGTAATGCTTTGAGTGCAGAGTCTAGGGGAAGAAGAATGGAAAGAGGAAAGAGCTCGGGATATCACAGTAAATCAAGGAAAGGCAGATCCAAGTCCAGATCGGGGATAGAGTGCTGGAAATGCAGAAAGAAAGGACACCTAAAGAAAGACTGTAGATCTCGGAAGGGAAAAGAAGGAGATGCACAACAAGAAAAAAATCATGAAGCAAATGTGACAAGTGATATTTTACAAGATACTTTGATTCTTTATTTTGAAAATGTTACTGATTCTTGGGTTGTAGATTCATGGGCCTCATTCCATGCCACACCTGATAATAAATATTTTCATGACTATGTTCAAGGAGATTTTGGACAAGTCCGTTTGGGTGATGATAAACCTTGTAAAATTGTTGGAATGGGTAAATTTATTGTAAAACAAAAAAATGTAAACCAATGGTTATTAAAGGAGGTAAGGCATGTTCCAGATATGAATAAAAATATGATTTCAACAGGGCAGTTAGGCAGTGAAGGTTGCGTGACAAATTTCATAGATAAAACTCGGAAGGTCACCAAAGGAGCCCTAGTAATAGAAAAAGGCGAAAAGGTTGGTACATTGTATTTATGCAATGGTATTTCTAACTCTGTTAATGCTTTAAATTCAAAAGGAGCAGATGCAACATTATGGCATCATAGGCTCGGACACATGAGTGAGAAGGGGATGAAGATTCTTCACTCAAGAAATTTGTTGCCGGGTTTGAATAATGTTGATTTGGATTTCTGTGAGGACTGCATTTATGGAAAATAGAAGAGAGTTAGATTTATAAGAGTTGGTAAAGAAAAGAAGAGCGAAAAATTAGAGCTTGTGCATACAGATGTATGGGGACCTGCTCAGGTATCATCTCTCGGTGGCTCTCATTATTATGTTACTTTTATTGATGATGCAACTAGAAAAACCTGGATTTATTATATTCAGAATAAATCTAATGTCTTTGATACTTTCAAGAAATGGAAAGCTTTGGTTGAGATTGAGATAGGAAAGAAGTTGAAGTGTCTCAGATCAGACAATGGAGGTGAATATTGCAGCAAAGAGTTTGATAGGTACTATTCAGAGCATGGAATTCGTAGAGAGAAGACAGTTCCAAGAACACCACAAGAAAATGGTGTGTCATAAAGGATGAACAGAACAATCATGGAGCGTGCAAGGTGCATGAGATTGCATGCAGGATTGCCTTTACAATTTTGGGCAGATGCTATAGATACTGCTGTTTATCTAATAAACATAGGGCCTTCAAGTTCCTTGGATGGTGGTATTCCAGAGGAAGCATGGACAGGTAAAAAGGTAAACTACTCTTTTTTAAAGCCTTTTGGTTGTGAGGCCTTTGTCCATATTAATAAAGAAAACATAACAAAGCTTGAGGAAAAATCAAAGAAATGTACCTTTATTGGATATGGTGTTAATGATTTTGGTTATCGCTTATATGATTATGAAAATAAAAAAATCATTAGGAGCATAGATGTAATATTCAATGAAAAGGTCTTGTATAAGAATCAGTTGTAGGAAAAGAAACAATAAAAAGAAAACAAATAATACATAGTTCTTGATGAGATCGTAGAAAAAGTAAAGGTGCCTGAAAATAATAATAGTCAACAACAACAACAACAACCACCACAACAACAACAGGAACCTCAAACACCTGAATGTGGTGTTAGAAGATCTACCAGGATAAGTAGATCACTTGAACGATACTCTTCTTCATTATATTATTTATTGTTGACTGATTCTGGTGAACCTGAATGTTATGAAGAAGCAATGAAGGTTGAAAGCAGGAAGAAGTGGGAACTAGCCATGGAAGAAGATATGGACTCCTTAATGCATAGCCAGACTTGGGACTTAGTCAGGTTGCCTGCAGGTAAAACTACATTGTAGAATAAATGGGTTTACAGGCTGAAGGAAGAAGATGGAGGAAAACAGAGGTACAAAGCTAGACTTGTGGTGAAGGGGTTTGCACAGAAGAAAGGTATTGATTTTGATGAAATATTTTCTCCTGTTTTTAAGATGACTTCAATCAGAACTATCTTAAGTCTTGTAGCAGCGGAATATTTACATCTTGAACAGTTAGATGTAAAGACAACATTTCTCCATGGAGATTTGGAGGAAGAGATATACATGCAGCAACCAGAAGGATATGAGGTAAAAGGGAAAGAAAAATTAGTGTGCAGGCTAAAGAAGAGCTTGTATGGCTTAAAACAGGCTCCAAGGCAGTGGTATCTAAAATTTGACAAGTTTATGTCTGAACAAGGTTATACTAGATGTCACTCTGATCATTGTGTTTATCTAAAAAGGCAAAATGATGGCAACAATATTATATTGTTATTGTGTGTAAATGACATGCTTGTTGCAGGGTCTAACATGCAGGAAATAAATGTGCTCAAAAGAAAATTTGCAAATTCATTTGCAATGAAGGATTTGGGAGCTGCAAAACAAATCCTTGGTATGAGAATAACTAGAGACAGGAAAAATCACAAATTAACACTGTCTCAGAATGAGTACATACAAAAGGTGTTGAAAATATTTAATATGCAGAATGCAAAACCAGTTAGTAAACCTTTTGCTAGCCATTTCAAACTTAGTAAGGATATGTGCCCCAAGACCCAAGAAGAAATGGATTATATGTCTAAAGTTCCATATGCATCAGCAGTTGGAAGCTTAATGTATGCAATGGTCTCCACAAGGCTTGATATTGCACATGCAGTGGGAGTTGTAAGCAGGTACATGAACAATCCAGGAAAATAACATTGGATGGCAATGAAATGGATTCTCAGATATTTGAGAGGTACCACAAATCAAGCATTATGCTTTGGTGGTTCAAACATTTCTCTACAGGGATAGGTTGATGCAGATATGGCAGGTGATAGAGATAACAGGATAAGCACTACAGGATATGTATTTACTTTAGGTGGAACAACTATCATTTGGGTTTCAAAAATCCAAAGTGTTGTTGCACTTTCAACAACAGAAGCAGAGTATGTTGCTACTACAGAGGCTAGTAAAGAAATGATTTGGTTACAAGGGTTTATGGATGAATTGGGTAAGAAGCATGATATGGGCACGTTATACAGTGATAGCTAAAGTGCCATTCATCTTGCAAAGAACTCAGCATTTCATTCAAGGACTAAACACATACATATCAAGTACCATTTCATACGGTCAGTATTGGAAGATGGATAGTTGAAGCTGGAAAAGATACACACTAGCTAGAATCCTGCAGATATGCTAACAAAAGTTGTAACCAGGGAGAAACTGAGATTATGCTAAGTTTCAATTTGTCTTCAAGGATGAAAATGAAGATGAAAAACAACTAGGTCCAAAGAGGAGTTATTTTCCATCAAATGAAGCAACAGTGCAGTTGCTACAATCAGTCTCCAAGTGGGAGATTGTTGGGTGTGGACCCTGATTATCTTGTTTATGTTGTATCATAGCGTTGGACCCCTGTATCTTAATGGGTCGACAACGCCGCCCATAATTAAATGCTACCTAGGGGGTCTATGGATGTGGCTGTGAATTTATGGAGCCCCCCCCTAGCAGGGGGTTTCGGGGGCAACACCCCCGAAGCTAAAAACAGATGTAAAATTGCCTTGTAAAAGTATAGTAATTTCTAGTCAATCTGGGCCGTTCATAGGCAGATGATCTGACGGTAGAAGTTATGTTTAGTTTATGGTTTTTTTCCCTAGAAGGCAACCCCTCGCTTTTATGAGGGTATTGTATTGCAGCTATGGATTGTGTGTGTATTCTCAGAGCGAGAAACAGATAGGGAGACTGTGAGAGAGAAAAGAGGATATTACAACGGATCTGTTGTAGGTTGTGTCTCTTCATTTTTGATGGATAATATAAAGGAAGGAATGGCTGTTCGGGGTGGACGTAGCCCAAACTGGGTTAACCACGTATATCCGTGTCTCTCTTGTTTTATGTATTTTTTGTGCTTGTGTTTTCCGCATATTTTATATGTTACATTGCTCTGTAATATTTAATTTTCTAACAATTGGCAATTATGTTTTTAATTCCGCAAATATTTGTAGAAGTGATTCAATATTTAACTTTAGTAAATTTTTATATCGGGTGAATCCAATATATACATGCATATTGTATAATTTATACACCATTATCTCAGAGATTGTGTGCAGAGAAGGATAATGTTACTTCAATACATTCCCACGGAAGATCAGGATGCAGATATTTTGACGAAGGCGCTCACTAGGAGAAAATTTGAATACCATAGAGACAGGATTGGGGTGAAGGATAATCCATTTCTTATTGAGAGGGAGTGTTGAGATTCAACAAGAAAATTTCAGCGCCCACACCTAGTTGCATTAAGCACCCAAACTAGGGTGGGGCCCATAATGCTATTTTTGGGTGCATGTATATTTTGGTTATCCCTTAATTAAGATGGACATTAAACTGTAATCTGTTCTTAATGATGACTTGAAACAATTAAATGAAAGTGATAAATTAAGTTAGCTAGTGGATTTCGAGTTATAGGTAGTTGGTGAGGCATGCAGGGTAATTATAGTTGTAACAGAGTTCGAAGTGCAGTGGTGCATTAGTTAATGTAGGTTGTAATGATTTTAACTCAGTTAAGTGGGTTAAACTCAGTTGTGCTAGTTGTAACTGAAGATACACTAGTGAGAGAACAAGTGAATTAAATATTAATTAATTCACAATTAGTGATATCACATGCAACTGAGGATTTACTATTATTAGCTGCATGCATGTCAGATCCAGTGGAGACCCAATTGAGTTCTAGGTGAAAGGGAAGTTGACTATCATTTGTAGGATTATTGGGTTGCACACATGCAACCAAACACCCATTGGGGTGCCCATGATAATTGCACAGTCAAGGAAGGCAAGAATTCCTACTTGTAGGGATTGCATCCATCAGGGATTGCGCAAGCAAGGCATGCTGTCTGGAGGCTGAGAATTGGCTATGTGTTGTTTAGTTTTGCATATGACAGTGTGAGACAATTGGCTGAGTACTAGAGGGCTCTTGTGACAAGGGTTTTGTATGTAACTATTTCATGATCCATGTTGAATATACAATAGAATATAGTGGGGTTTTTAGCTGTAATATTTCCCCAAGAAATTATCTGTGTTATGATTTATTTGATTCTTCTTTAGGTTCAAGTGATTGGAGATTGTGTTTTTAATTTCGCAAAATATTTGTAGAAGAAATTCAATATTTAACTTTAGTACATTTTTAGATCAGGTGAGTTCAAGATATACATGCATGTTGTATAATTTCTATGAAACATATATCACGAACCTTCACTCAACCAAAAAATAGAGAACGATACATAGCCCTCATTTGATCCACGATTTCCCTTGTAGCTTCATCGGGCCCAAAGTGCTTCCACATCATTTAAACCTACTCGATTTCATGATTTCAGAGCATGAGCACCTTTCTATGCAATATAACTTGAGGTTCTGGATGGAATTCTCCATCTGGCTCCACCTGCAATAGAGACCAATCAATCACATGATCAACATATTTAACATACTTCTTAAGCAATGATACAGGGAAAACATCATGGATTTTCACTATCAGAGGCAGTGCAAGTGGATAGGCTACTGACCCAATCCTTTCAAGAATCTTGAAAGGTCCACAAAAACGAGGTGCCATCTTGGCACACGATCCAATCTGCAAGGAGCTCTTATATGGCTTGATGCGTAAGTACACATGTTCCCCAGCATGAAATCCTTAAACAACCAGTTCTGATTTGCATAATTTTTCTTCCTGTCCTATGACGCCTTTATATTATTCATGATTACCTGCATTTCCTGTTCCATTTATTCTAACATGCCCGGTCCAATCAATATCCTAGTTCCCGGATCACTTAAACTGATGGGAGTGTTACAACTCTGTCCATATAGTACCTCAAAAAAAATCATCCTCAGTGACTCCTGGTAACCATTGTTGTAAGAAAACTAGACTAACAGAAGGTACTCCTCCCATCTCCTCTACTAATGCATCACATACATCCTCAACATGTCTTCCAATATCTTGTTGACCCTTTTAGTCTATCCATCTATATGTGGATGATAAGTTGTATTGAAGGCTAAATTTATACCTAAACCTGAAAAAATATCCTTCTAAAACTTGGAATTGAACTTTGCATCCTTGTGTGACACAATATTCTTTGGAACACCATGCAATCTGACCACATCTCTTATGAACACTTGTGCCACATCAATAACTGAGTACATAGTCTTTACTGGAATGAAGTGTGCTACCTTAGTCAACCTGTCCACCACAACCATGATGGAATCATCCTATATAGATGTCTTTGGAAATCATGTAATGAAATCCATGGAAATGAACTCCCATTTCCTCTCTCGAATCACAATTGACTGTAGTAGTTCACCTGGGTGCCTATACTCTGCCTTTACCTACTGACAATCCAAACATCTAGCCATAAATTCTGCCACATCCTTCTTCATATTCGGCCAATATTAAAACTTTACTACCATCCGTGTCTTCTGGTAGCCTGGGTGACCTGAATATGGTTTCACATGAAACTCCCTCAAGATAATCTTCTTGAGCTCACTAGTGTTTAGCACATATATCCTGTCTCTAAATCCTATCAAGCCATCTGCTTAGAGATGACAGTCCACATCCTGAGCTCCTGTACCTATACCTATAGCTGCACCTGTAATATGTTGTAACCTCTGCATGAGCCCTCTATACATGTCATCGTGCTAAACTACCTATAAGATCTGATCCTGTAATTTAGTCTCATAGGTGCAATGTGATTTACCTGTATCTGCCTACTAAGAGCATCTACAACCCTGCTATCTTTTCCCTTGATGTACCTGATCTCAAAATCAGACTCATTGATTGTGGTCAACCATATAGCTTTCTGACATTCATATTTGGCTAGTCAATAGTATCTCAACCCACTATGATCACTCATAAATACAAACCTCTTTCCAAGAAGAGAATGCCTTTGCATCTTCAATACATGGATGATCACCACTAACTAAAGATAATGTGTCAGATAGTTCTTCTTGTGCTCATTCAGTTTCCATGAATCGTAGCATATACCTCCTGCATAAGGACTCCACCAAGCCCTTTCTTGCAAGCATTTTTACACACTACAAACTATTTGTCTGGGTCTGCAATATTTAACACTGGAGCATTTGTCAACAACTTCTTCAACTGTTCAAAACTTGTTGCACATTTCTCTTTCCATTCAAATTTATTACCTTTCCTCTTCAGTGACGTAATAGGATATGTAATTCGAGAGAAGTTCCTGATGAACCTTTTATAGTAGCTTGCTATCCCCATGAATGATTTTACCTCATCCAAATTTCTAGGAGTTGGCCACTCCATGATAGCTCTTGTCTTCTCTGGATCCACTGTTATGCCTTCCTTGGAGGCCAAATGCCCCAAGTAGTGTACCTCTATCTGAAAGAAACTCCATTTACTGAGATTAGCATACAATTTATGCTCTCTTAAAAATGTCAATACTGCTGCTAAATGCTCGACATGCTCTTCCTCATTCTTAGAATATATTAAGATGTCATCAATGAATACAATAAAAAACACTTCCACATAAGGATGCAACACACAATTCATCAAGCATATCAAGGTAGCTGGATTATTAGTCAAACCAAATGGATCTACAAAAAACTCATAATTCCCATACCTGGTCCGAAAATTTGTCTTGTAAATTTCCTCTTCCTTGATGTGTACCTGATGATATATTGATCTCAAATGAATATTTGTGAACACTGTTGTTCCCCTAAACTGATAAAATAAGTCATCAATATTCAACAACAAATACCTGTTCTTGATGGTTTCCTTTTTCAACTACTTGTAATCAATGCACAACCTAAGAGTACCATCCTTCTTCTTCACAAAAAAACACCAGTGCACCCCACGGTGATACACTTGGCCTCATGTATCCCTTGTCAAGAATTCCTTTAATTGAAACTTCAACTCTACTAACTCTAGAGTGCTCATCCTGTACGATGCCTTTGATGCTGGTGCTACCCTTGGTACCAACTCAATGGAGAATTACACTTCTCTGTGAGGCGAAAACTCTTAGATATCTATTGGAAACACATCCTGAAACTGCTGTAAGATCGGGTACCTACTCAATATATCTGCATCCTCATCCTCCTTTCCTTTATCACTAGAAATGTGCACTACAAATAACACACACCCTTTTCTGTGACTGCGATTTTCCTGCGTAGCTGTCACCATTATAAATAATGTTGCTTTCTTCTTAACCTATAAGATTCTCTACTCACCATTGTCATCCAAGCACTCAGTTTATTTTTCATAACAATCCACTTTGGTCTTATGAAGATATATCCAGTCCATACCCAAAAGCATACTATAGGATCCCAACAAAAATACATTCAAATGTGTTGATGTAGGCATATAATTCATTTCAAATGCATAATCTCTTACCCAATGATGAACTAACTTCTTTGTACCTGTAGCAGACTGCACTAACCAAGAATCTACATGCACTTATTTATGCAAACAACAATTATCCACCAAGTCAGGGTTAACATAACTATAATTAGATCCAGGCTCAATCAAAATAGAAACAAATTGATCACAAAGCTTACCATCCATCTCAATGACAGATGCCTGATAATCTGCCTGCCTATTATTCAACGCTTCATAGATATGAGGAATTATCTTCCCAACATCCCCAATTGTGTGTGCCTCCTGTGCACTATAGATTTGAGGCCTACCGCCTTGATTCCATGGAAAATACATTTTAAGATGCTCCTTACCACATGTCTAACACTCCAACCATCCTGCATCATCACCTCTGTCATTCTACTGTGACCCATGTCCCTTTCTAGCTGCATTAAACTTCATAGGTGGTGAAATATTCTCTTTCTCTTCTGCATTGCGAGGCCTTGTTATTTTCAGTTGCCATTTACCTTTAGCATTTTCTTTATCTTTTCCTTTCCATCCTCGCTAATATTCAATCTTACGCTTTGACTGCTCATAACAGTGCTTCAGTTTCATAATACTTCTTCAAGTGACCGAGGCTCATCATACTTAATCCAATCTCTAAATGCTAATGGAAATCCACTGAAAAATCTGTAGAAATTTGATGAATAATGATTAATTATCCACTGAGACTATCTTGATCACATAAAATTCGAATTTATATGCAACACATAATCTCTTCCACTCAGATCATCACACATGCGGAAATAAAACAAGCGATAACACATCAAATCATCATACACATTAACACAGTATGTATGGGGAAAGCTTATAGCTGAAAACCCCGCAGTTATTGTGTATATTATAATGGAGAAAACATGTAACAAACTCAGTACAATACTCCTCACAAGTACTCAGTACTATCTCATGAAGTTACACACAAATCCAGTTTATTTTGAATTGTGTTAATGGGTTCAAAACTCACCACCAATTGCCTTGCCTCTATTGCGCAATCATGGCCTGTCTAAATAGAGATCCAAGGTTCGAATCTCCTTGGCTTGACAGTGCAATCATCATGGGAAATTCCTCCAAGTGTGGTGCAAATCTCATGCACAACTGATGTCGTCACTGATAGCTAACTCAACCCTTTATCTACCTCTTTCACTGGTCTCCACTGAACTGTCCATGCAATGTAGTGAAATGATGTGTTCTTGAGTTGAATAATGAGTTACTAATTAATGAATTAAATAATATTTAATTCACTCCACTCATTACTAGTTGATTAGCTAGTTAAACTAATCTCAACTAGTTCAACTAAGTTAAACCGAACACAACTCCACTAGCTGTCTCATTAACTCCACCAAACTTCTACCACTGAAGTCCTAACTGAAGTAAACCATGCATGAGCTCACCAAACCCTTAATAATAGCGTAATTCCTCTGTCAGATGCATGAGCCACTTCCAAAGCTCGAACTGAAGTGCTCCAAGAGAGTAAACTGAAGTTTATAGTCCAAATATTATTAAGGGTAAATAATATTTGACTTCCCTATTTTTAGGATAGGCAATCTAAAAATAGACATCGACCTATAGGTCAAAAAATAGAGGTCCATCTATTTTACCAACATGACCAATACTCCAAGAATAACATACTGCAACCCCTGGACCATGCTCCATATGTCTAAAAATAGACATAGTCTAAAAATAGACTTTGCGCCAGAATTTGCCTGCGGGCCCACTTGGTGAAGGCGACTTCATTTCACTAAGCTCCATCATCTTGTTGCATTTTCAACACTCCCTCTTAGCAAGATATGGATTATCTGCAACCCCTATCCTGCCTCTGTGGAATTCGAACTTGCTCCTGGTGAGCGCCTTCGTCAGGATGTCGGCATCCTGATCCTCCGTGGGAACATATGAAAGCATCATGATTCTCCGCCGAACACAATCTCTGATATGATGGTACCTGATGTCGATGTGTTTGGACCTATCATGAAATACTGGATTAGCCGAGAGTTTAATGCAACTCTGGTTATCACAGTAGATCACCGTAGGCTCCAAATGCAACCTGAACAATCCTGCGAGGATCTTCCTCATCCAAATAGCCTCGCATGCAGCCAAGCTAGCTGCCATGTACTCGGCCTCTGCTGAACTGAGTGCCACGGATCTTTGCTTCCTGCTGTACCAGGAAACTGCTGTCGACCCAATGCTGAAAACTCCTCCAGATGTGCTCTTCCGGTCCGTTGGACTCCCTGCCCAATCTGCATCAGTGAAGCCAGAAAGCTTCGCTCCATCCTCCTATCTGTACCATAGACCATATCCCGATGTGCCTCTAATATAGCGTAATACATGCTTGCCTACCTTCCAAAAGAGCTTGGTAGGCTTAACCATAGCTTGCGAAAGCTGGTTAACTGCATAGCATATATCGGGTCGTGTATTGACCAGATACATAAGCGACCCCACCAACTGTCGATAGACAGTGGCATCCACTACCTCCGCTGAAGTAGCATCCTCCTTCCTCCAACCACCAGGAAGAGGAGTGTCAACAAAGTTGCAGCCTTGCATGTTGAACCTCTCCAGAATCTCCCGGGCATACTTGCCCTGAGAAACAAACAGTCCTCCGCTGCGCTGCCAAATCTCCAATCCCAGGAAATAATGAAGGATGCCCAGGTCCTTCATCTCAAACTCTCGTGCAAGATCCTTCTTGCATGAAAGTATCAACTGCTCGTCGCCAGTCAAAATCAGATCATCTACATACAGTACGATGATCAACAGCTTCCCCTCCACCACAATCTGGTACAGGTTTGGATCCGCCTCACTCTTGGAGAATCCAAGCCCGGTGAAGTAGCTGTCTATCCGAGTGTACCAAGCATGAGGTGCTTGCTTCAACCCGTACAGTGCTCTCTTGAGTCGGCACACATGCGACTCACTGCTGAAGATCTCAAAACCTTCAGGCTTCTCTATGTACACCTCCTCCTCAATGACTCCGTTGAGGAACGCAGTCTTCACATCCATCTGATGGATGTGCCATCCCATCTGCGCTGAGAGAGCTAGGATCGTCCGTATGGAAGAGTACCTTGCGATAGGTGCAAAGGTCTCCTCATAATCGATCCCCTCGATTTGTGAGAAGCCACGGGCGACAAATCTCGCCTTGTACTTCTCCACACTCCCGTCAGCCGCCTGCTTCACTTTGTAGATCCATCGCGAACCCACCACTGATTTCCCCTCCGGTCTTGGGACAATTTCCCATGCACTGTTCCTGACGATCGAATCATATTCTTCGATCATGGCATCAACCCATGCGGGTTCCTCCACAGCTTCCTCAAAAGAGGATGGCTCCGTCACAACACATTGACTCACAAGAGCCATGTATCCAGTGTACCGATCCGGTGACTGTCTCTGTCTGCGCTGTGCTGCAGGTGGTCCTACAACCTTCTCTGCATCCCGAGCCAGTCGCTCAGCTTCTGTAGTGCGCATGCGCCCTCTGATGGTTGGCGCTGCCTGGGTGGTTTCTTCCACCTCCTGAACCTCCTCTTGTGGCTGATCCACATCCGGAAGCTCCTCCTTAGGAACTAACAGCTCCTCATCTGCATGCAAGTGTAGCTCCTCTCAAGCGAACACTGCATGGCTTTCTCCTCCTGGAATTTTATATCCCGTCGCACAACAGTCTTGCGACTGTCTGGCACATACACCCGATAGTTGTGAGGTGTATCAGTGTACCCCACAAATATTCCAACCTCAACAGTTGGATCCAGCTTCCTTCTCGCATCCTTCGTCACATGCATGTAGATAGGAGAACCAAAAATCCGCAAATGGGAAATATCAGGCCTCTTGCCAGAATAAGCCTCCTCCGGTGTACTCATGCCAAGAACCTTGTGAGGACAATGGTTCTGCACATACACTGTTGTATTGCATGCCTCAGCCCACAAGTGAAGGGGCAGGCCCTGATCATGCAACATCGCCCGTGCAGCACCCACGATCGTTCTGTTCTTCCGCTCAGCCACCCCGTTCTGCTGTGGGTTATGGGGTGCGATGAGCTCTCTCCGAATCCCTTCTGCGCTGCAGAACTCCTTGAATTCAGCCGAGATGAATTCACCACCGTTATTACTCCTTAGAGCAATCACCTTCTTCCCCGACTCCTTCTCGACCAGTGCTTTAAACTCACAGAACTTCGCGAATGTATCGCTCTTCTTCTGCATGAAGAAGATCCAGCACTTTCGAGAGAAATAATCAACAAAGATCACATAATACTTGTGCTTTGCTGTCGAAGCAACTGAGAAAGGACCACACACGTCTGTGTGAACTCTCTCAATGATCGTCGTGGCGCGAGTATCCTTCTCGTGAAAGGTGGCTTTCACATACTTCCCTAAAGTACACCCCTTGCACTGATCTGACTGCGCAAGAGTGCCCTTAGGAAGCCCAGTAGAAATCTGCTGCAGGATCTTCAAAGCTCCATGGTGAAGGTGGCCCAATCTCCCGTGCCACAGTTCGCCCTCATCATCCCGGCTCACCACTTCTCCCGCCTTGCATGCCATAGCTGCGCAGCCATCTACCTGCAACTGATAAAGGTTCTTGGTTCGAACCCCTATCTTCCGGGTCTCTCCAGTAGTCTTACTGGACAGGAAGGCTTTTCCTTCGCTCAAGACCACATCATACCCCTTATCCTCCAACATCGCCACAGAAATCAGGTTCTTCTTCAATCCAGGTACATGCATGACATCCTTCAAGACAAAGGGTTTACCAGACTCCCTCTGAAAGGATATGGTACCGATACCAGTTGCACTATATCTACCATCATCGCCCATCTCGATGTGCACACCCAAATCTTTGTCCTCTAGATCTGAGAACAACTCCCGATCTCCCGTCATATGAAATGACGCACCGCTGTCCAAGAACCATACCGATCCCAGCACACTTGAAACCAAGCATGCGATCAGTGAAAAGTCAAGCTCGAACTGTGAAGCCAAAGCTTCTCCATTTGCAGATCTTCCCGCTTGCTTGTTCTTCTTCTTCTTTGGACAATTGGTAGCATAATGTCCATGATCATGGCAGTGAAAACACTTCACTTTCGCCATATCCTACTTCTTTCCCTTTGCACTGGAATGAGAAGTTTTCTTACCCTTCCCCTTCTTTTCTTTGGCAACCAAAGCGCAATTTTCTTCATCAGATCCCTTTGATGAAGATCCATCCCGAGTAGTCCTCCTTATCTCCTCCTGCATGAGATCCGCCCAAAGGCCCTCCCATCCCGGCAGCTTCTCCCGACCATTGACACTATCTTGATATGAGTGCCAAGCCTTCGAAAGACCAAGGAGAGCCAGGTCGACCATGTCCTCGTCTTCGACAGTCACCCCCACACTTCCCAGCTCATCTCTGCATTGAGTGAACTTCGTGAGGTATTTGGCGATACTGTCGCCTTTCTCCATCTTGATGTTCCCGAGCTTATCTTTGAGCGCCAGCTTCCTTTGGTCGCTCTTACTCTGGAATAGATCCGTCAAAGCTTTCCACATTAAATATGGAGAAGCATTTCCATGCAGGCTGGATACAATATGATCCTTGACGCCCTCCAACAGGATCCTTCGACATTTCGTCATCTTCTTTTTCCATGCTTCGACTTCAGCAGGATCAGTGGGCTTTTGGACATCCATATCTATGAACTCCTTCAGACCATTATCTTCTAATACTGCCTCCATGCGATCCTTCCATGCAACATAATTCGAACTGCCTTCAAGAGCATATTCGAGTCGCAAACCGTTGAAAGACATTTTCAACACTGGCACCAAGAAAACAAAATTGCTGCAAAATTCGAATTCACCTCAAAGCTCAACCGCTCTAGATCTGTGAGAAAAAATTATTTCTAGCACATAGATTGAATGCAAGGGGCATTTACTGGATATATCACCTTTCAAAGAAAGGATGGATCCAGAGGCTACCTGGCCCGCATGCAGACTCTGTCTACCGAAATAAGTTTGTAATCACTGTGATGATCAATATCTGCTTCAATAGCTCCAATACCATGTAGAAATTTTCTGAATAATGATTAATTATCCACCGAGACTATCTTTATCACATACAATTCGAATTTATATGCAACACATAATCTCTTCCACTCAGATCATCACACATGCGGAAATAAAACAAGCGATAACACATCAAATCATCATACACATTAACACAGTATGTATGGGGAAAGCTTATAGCTGAAAACCTCACAGCTATTGTGTATATTATAATGGAGAAAACATGTAACAAACTCAGTACAATACTCCTCACAAGTACTCAGTACTATCTCATGAAGTTACACACAAACTAGCTTGGTTTTGAACATGTTACTGGTTCAAAACTCACCACTAATTGCCTTGCCTCTATTGCGCAATCATGGCCTGTCTAAATAGAGATCCAAGGTTCGAATCTCCTTGGCTTGACAGCGCAATCATCATGGGCAATTCCTCCAAGTGTGGTGCAAATCTCATGCACAACCGATGTCGCCATTGATAGCTAACTCCACCCTTTCATCTACCTCTTTCACTGGTCTCCACTGAATTGTCCATGCACTGTAGTGAACTGATGTGTTCTTGAGTTGAATAATGAGTTACTAATTAATGAATTAAATAATATTTAATTCACTCCACTCATTACTAGTTTATTAGCTAGTTAAACTAATCTCAACCAGTTCAACTAAATTAAACCAAACACAACTCCACTAGTTGTCTCATTAACTCCACCAAACTTCTGCCACTGAAGTCCTAACTGAAGTCAACCATGCATGAGCTCACCAAACCCTTAGGAATAGCGTAATTCCTCTGTCATATGCATGAGCCACTTCCAAGGCTCGAACTGAAGTGCTCTAAGAGAGTAAACTGAAGTTTATAGTCCAAATATTATTAAGGGTAAATAATATTTGACTTCCCTATTTTTAGGATAGGCAGTCTAAATATAGACTTCGACCTATAGGTCAAAAAATAGAGGTCAATCTATTTTTACCAACATGACCAATACTCCAAGAATAACATACTGCAACCCCTGGACCATGCTCCATATGTCTAAAAATAGACTTTGCGCCAGAATTTGCCTGCGGGCCCACTTAGTGAAGGCGACTTCATTTCACTAAGCTCCATCATCTTGCTGAATTTTCAACAAAATCTATAAAATTTAGCCTTTTCATATTTAAGATACATTACATACCTCAATAACTCCAAGAACTTGGTCATATACTCCTCATATGTCATCAATCCCATTTTCAGCTCATATAATTCCTTGGCTTTGCTGTTGTAGTAATTTCTATCAAGTACTTCTTTATGAAGAGTCTCTTGAATTCATGCCAACTCAAATCCTATCTCTTGCTTTCTTTGACCTGTTTTACATCTTCCCACCAGATATTTTCTTTCCCTTTGAGGATGAAGATAACTATTATGGCCTTCATATTCTCCGTGTACTCATGCAATTCAAAGAAATTATTCATGCCAAGTAACCAAGCCTCTGCATCCTTAGGATTATTCAACTCTACATCAAAATTAGGTGGCTTAAATTTCTTAAACTCATCTGGAAATTAACCCCTATCACTCCTTTTGTAAGGGTGATAATGATGACGATCATAGTGATTTTCAGAACCAAAACTAGAATAGTACCTGTGTTCATCACCTCTCATATTCAGAGTATTAAAAAATTTACCATCCCTGATCATGTCATCTCTATATGACCTGTGACCACCATGAGACCTACTACCATATTCCCCATTAGTCCCATCCTCCTTTCTAGAGCTGATCCAAAGTGGTCTATGTCTCTAGAATTTTGAAATTTTTTGAAGAATTATTGCATTTAATTCTGCATTTTTTTCCTGTGCCTGCATGATTATGTCATTAACTGATTTGCAACTCCTTATTTCTTCCTTCAAAATCCTCAATGTGTCTGCTAAGTAAGAAGAGTTCCCAAAACCATGCTTCTAATCTGATTCATAGGGAGAATATTTTTAGTCTACCATCTTGCTAGTAATCTTGATTTCTTCCTGCAAGGCATACTATGTCAGCTAAACCAGATCATAAAAAAAACAACGTACCTGAGTATATTTCAGGGAGGATATCTCATTTGAAAGACCAACCAGATTAGCACAATACATACATACATACATACATACATACATACATACATACATACATACATACATTATCCAGTTGTTATGCATGATACAACAACCATAATACAAACTAGACACAATGCCTTCATAATAACATATTTGTGATGCACATGAATACACATTACATACAAACATTGAGATGCATATACAATACTAAACCAACATAAACTCACTATAAACAGATCCAATAAAAATTCCCTTAAATTTCACATGGAAACACCAATGCAACCATAACCAACACCATGCATAGAAAACCAGTGCATAGACAAAAAACACGAGAACACATATGCAACCAACATGAATGCATGAAAATCATACTACCCATCGAGTCCAAGGGGTGAACCATGCCCTGATAGCACTCTGCAACACCCTCCTCCCACATTTACCCAAGTTAACTGGTCCGCTGGGGTAAACATGCGACGAGAGGATACTATGATATGATTCAAACTTATAGGTCACCTTAAGGAAGTGGAATTGACTAAACACAACCAAACTAATCATCCACACAATCAACAAAACCTCCGGGAGCTACCCCACCTTTCCAGGTGACCAACCCCTGAGGAAAATAAGAAAATCAAGGACCTATAACCCCAGTTTCTCCATTGCCAATCCATCCAATCAAATGTGGGTCCCAATCTCTCCCATGAGCCTGAATGAGTGCAAGTGTAGCCTTTTTCTTCCAGTGCTATGCAAGCAAATACGATATCTAAGGCTAAATTTTAGGGCTAGGACCCAGTCACTGCCCATAACTTCATGGAATTGATAGAAATGGAATGAAACATAGAGACAATGATGCCAATGCATATTATTTAACAGAAACTTAACTGGACCTTGTTGATGGCCCCGAATGACTGCATCGACATTGGGTATAATCATCGGGTCAAGACCTTAGAGCATATCCTTTTCCATTTGGAATGATGGCTCCAACTAGAGTTTTGGGACCAGTTTCCATTTTTATAAACTAATGAAAAATATAAATTGAACAAGGATACATTATTCTAACATGACTAAAAAATGAAATAGAAATTACTATTAGCTATCAATATTTCTATCCTAGGAAAGTTGATAAAATATGTGTTTTAGAAAGATTTCACACTTAACATGACAATGCAGATTATCATATAATTATGAATATAACTAAGTGAAATGAAACTAATTTAATTAATATTTAGTTAAATTATTTTATTTAATCATCACACATATAGAGATCTCGTTATTCACATATAGTTCACAAATTCCAATCAGACACCTCAATAGTGATTATGAGAGATTGTTTCAACACATATACTATGAATAAAATATTAATACCATTCTACTCTAAGAAAATAAACAGACAAGGGATAATAGTACTCGATAGACCATTGATATGCTCATGATAGAAAGGAGGTAGTTCAACTTTAGATTAAGAAAAATTAAGATACAATAGTGTAACTTAAAATTTCTTTTTACAATTCAAGTATTGTTTGAGCTTCAAGATAAGATGATCGTGCTTTGACCTAGGTCTGTCGCCCTCCCTACTCAGTCTCTGAGCTTACAGTACTTCCCTAAGGCCTCAGTTGTCGCCAAACCTACATGAGTTCACCCCGGGCCCCCACAGTGGAGCCGAATGGAGGCCTGCTGGCTCCATCATTTAGAGACCTCATGGCAAGCAACTCTTCCAAGAATGATTTATCATTATTTACTCGATTAACCACTAGCTCAACCTTTGCTTGGCTGGATTTCACATTTGCTTTCCTGAACTCTGGAATAGCTATCACTATTACTCAGAAGGACAATGGAAAGGAACCGCTGGATCATTTTGCGAACCCTACTTCCACCACCTAGGCTCCCTGCTCTACAAATGTAGTAGATAAAGCTATATATGAGAAGTTTATTCCTAAAGAATATTCAAAGAAGAAGAATGCATGCCATCCTAAAGAAAAAAAAACATCAGAAGTAACCATCCAGGACCTCGATGTAGCTGTCTACAGGGATTACATGCGATAACATGCAATCATCTGCAAATTCATGGGAATCTAGCCTACAGAAAGAGCCCTAAAAGGATGGATCCATTATAAATGGAACCCAAAGGGAGAAATCAAACTACAATTTGGATCCAAGGGATTCTTCACAGTAGTCTTTAGCCTTCTGGAAGATTGAGACAAAATATTTGAAGGAGGGCCCTAATTCTTCAATTTGGTAGGCCTCTACATGAGGTTCTATGGTCCAAGTGAATATCGGTGGCCACCCACCTATTCCATTTGGACTCGCAACATCAATTATTTCAGTTTTTTAGCTTCAGCACAACTTACTATTTTTAGCAGGTTTTCAGGTCCTGCACTCCCGGAGCCGTTTTGGGGACTTAATGATCAAGGTGGATATTGGTGGCCACCCAAAGAGTCCATTTGAACCCCAAACATCAGTTATTTCAGTTTGTGAATTTCACCACAACTTACTATTTATAGCAGGTTTTCGGGTCCTAAACTTCTGGAGCCATTTTGAGGCCCTAAGCGACGCCTTTTGGGAAAATTGGGAGCAACATAGTCATCATAGACCATGTTTCTCACTCAAAAGTTGTAGTCCTTGGATAGATCTTTCTAACGAGCTATTGAGCGCGTCAAACGGAGATCGGATGCCAAAGTTACGTCCCCGGGAAGTTGAAACGCCAACTTACCCAAATGGGGCCCACAGTTTTGGCGCTTCATCTCCTAGGGCTAGGTTTTTGGACGTTTCGGGTTTTATATTGTTTCTCAACAATAAATAGGCCTTCAAGCCTCATTTTAACACAGTTCAGGGGCTGGTAACTGACACATCTCTTCTCAGAGATAAGTGCTACTAGTACCCTAGCTCGCTTGTTCCCATCATTTTAGTTCTGTAACACAGTTCAGGGGCTGGTAGCTGACACATATCTTCTCAGAGATAAGTGCTGCCAGTACCCTAGCTCATCTATTTCCATTATGTTTGTAATAGGCCTTCGAGCCTCAATGTAACATAGTTTAGAGGCCTGCATAAGCCACATCTATTCTCAGAGATACACTACCAGCGCCCTAGCTTGTTTCCATTATGTCTGTAAGATTATTTCAGTCATTATTTTATTAATAAAATGAAGCATTATTTCTGTTGCATCTCTGCGTTTATGGTTATATCTGTACTTTGTTGCATTCCTGCATAAATTCGGATCAATGGTATCAGAGCGGTCTGCTCTTTTTCTGTTTTTCTTTTCATGTCCCCAACGCGGCCAGAGTATAAGGAGTTCAACCTCGCAACCTCGACGACCCCCCATGGCGGAAGGAAAGAAAGACGAGGGAGCAGGAGATCCTATCAAAATATTGCTCGAGGAGGCCCTCGAGAAACAAAGGAACTTGATGATGGATAAATTTTCCCAGATCCTTCAACGGCTACCCACCGGCGGCACATCTACATCCAACACGTCTGCCAACAGGTCCGCGACATCCTGGACAAATCCAACACCAAGTTCAGTAGAATTTTTGCCCCCCCCCGTCCCTCCCCCCATGGAGGAAATAAATGTAATGGAGACCATTTCTTCCGAAGGAGGGAGGAATGATCCAGGTGGATATCGGTGGCTACCCACCTATTCCATTTGGACCCGCAACATCAATTCTTTCAGTTTTGTCAGCTTTAGCACAACTTACTATTTTTAATAGGTTTTCAGGTCCTGCATTCCCAAAGCCATTTTGGGGACTTAATGATCAAGGTGGATATTGGTGGCCACCCATCGAGTCCATTTGAACCCCAACCATCAATTATTTCAGTTTGTAAGTTTCAGCACAACTTACTATTTATAGCATTTTTTCGCGTCCTAAACTTTCGGAGCCGTTTTGAGGCCCTAAACGATGCTTTTTGGGAAAACAGGGAGCAACATGGGTCATAGACCGATGTTGCTCACTCAAAATTTGTAGTCCTCAGATAGATATTTATAACGAGCTATTGAGCGCGTGAAACGGAGATCAGATGCCAAAGTTACATCCCCGAGAAGTTGAAACACCAACTTACCCAAACGGGGCCCACAGTTTTGGCGCTTCATCTCCTAGGGTTAGGTTTTTGGATGTTTTGGGTTTTATATTGTTTCTCAACAATAAATATGCCTTCAAGCCTCATTGTAACACAGTTCAGGGGCTGGTAGCCGACACATCTCTTCTCAGAGATAAGCGCTACTAGTACCCTAGCTCGCTTGTTCCCATCATTTCAATTCTGTAACACAGTTCAGGAGTTGGTAGCCGACACATCTCTTCTTAGAGATAAGCATTGCCAGTACCATAGCTCATATATTTCCATTATGTCTGTAATAGGCCTTCAAGCCTCAATGTAACACAGTTCAGAGGCCTGCATAAGCCACATCTCTTCTCAGAGATATGATACCAATGCCCTAGCTTGTTTCCATTATGTTTGTAAGCTTATTTCAGTCATTATTTTATTAATAAAATGAAGCATTATTTCTGCTGCATCTTTGCGTTTATGGTTATATCTGTATTTTGTTGCGTTCCTGCATAAATTCGGATCATTCTGGAAGGAAAAATTTACCTCGGACAAAGAGGATTTCACCAAAGTCCCTGTGTGGGTACGGTTGTACTCTCTGCTCATGGATTACTCGATGCCCTCTGTCCTGAAATCCATAGGAGACAAACTAGGAGAATATATAAAGATGTTTGAGGGAACTAGAAGTGGGCACTATATCTCCTATGCCAAAATCTGTGCATATATCAATTTCTCATGAGCTTTACTAGAAGAGATCAAGTTAATCTACAGGGACAAAGTTTGGACTCAAAATATTGACTATGAGCACATACCCTTCAGATGCAGGAAATGTCATGAGTAGAAACACCTTTTCCGTGACTGTCCTCAAAACAAAGCTTTAGATAAGGAAGACCAGATCAACAAGAAGGATGAGCAAGGATATACAAGGACAGAAAACAAAATCAGACAAAACAAAAGAGCATACAGAAAAAAATATCCACCCAAGGTCACCCAAAAAAACAAGTTCGAAGTTCTAAACACCATGCAGAAGGAACAGGGCTCTCTCAACACAAGGGAAGAAGAACATAGGCAGTGCGATAATCCCATATAAAATAATAGCATGGATGCTGAAACCCAAAATTTAAGCATGCCAGTAATAAAGACAAACCAATAAGACATAGAAATGGAGCAGGCTCATGAAACACCCACACCAGAGGATAAAATGATTGAAGAAGTACTGGTAGGAATAGATCTCCAAAAAATAGCAAAGGAATGGAACAAAAATAGGATATATGCCATCCCACAGGAGCATATTAGTAAAATTGGAGAAGAATAACTCTTACAAGAGGGAATGAATCGAACCCCAGAGCAAAGAACCATGGGAAAAATGGAAGACAGTGATATTCTTGCCAACCTAACTGCAGGGCAATATTTCACAAAAGGGAAAAACAAAAAAAGAGGCTGGAAGACCTCCAAAAAACTACTTCAAGAGCTAGGAGCTCGACTCATAAATGAAGGAAAGGTAAGAGCCATTACCCTACCCCCCAAAAGTAATCAATGATTTTCACTTCTTGGAACATAAGAGGAATTAATAGTCCCAGAAAGAAAAGAATTCTGAAAAATAGATTAATTTCTGATAAGTCGGATATAATGATGCTTCAAGAAACCAAAACTAACCTGGAAAACATGGAATCGATTTAGAAAACCTGCTTAAAAAACAATTACATCCATGTAGCAATATCTTCCATTGTGTTATCACTCAGATTGAACCTCAAGCTGAGAGAGGCAATCCCGAGGTAACCTCAAACCACGCTTAGCCAAGTAGCTAGCCCTAATAGGCCAGGAGATCAAGGCTCTCTCCATATAGAACATAGTTAGAATGACTGAGGAAAGAATATTTTAGGCTAGGTATAGTAGCTCAGAGTTTTTGATTTTGATTTTGTAGGGTTTGCTGGATCAGGAGGAGTCAAACAACTAAGGCAAGGAAATTAGGTCAAAATTTTTAGGGGTTACAAGGGGCAAGGTAGGTAGAAGGTTTTGAAATTAAAATATGATTATGGTGAGGTGAAAATACTAGTGAGGAGCTAGGGAAATCATCTGGAATGTATTTCCATAAACTGAGGAGAATAAACACATTATACTAAATTTCCCAAAATAGAGCATAAATAAATATGGATTCTTCCTTTCAAACTTGAAATCTAGTATATTATAGACATGAAATGGTTTATGAATTAAAAATACATTCAAAAAAATTGATAATAGAGAAGAAACTATGTTTAAAAATCATACCACATCCCAAAGAAATAGCTGCAAATTTCTATTAATGTCCAGGCCAAAATGATATACAAAATGTCTCTTGAGATGCCAAAGCTCCAAGTGAGTCCAAACATTATAATTATTGAGGAAATACATCAAATATAACTCAAAACCACTCTCCCTAGCCTCAGGCAATCGAATCCATAAGATATGGATCAGTTTCACCTACTCCCAAACAAGAATCTGAAGACTAGGAAAACTCAACAATTTGCCTCTAAAAGAGAGGAAACTGATTCCTTTGACCTCTAGAAGACTTATCCAATGTATCTACCTTAGGTAAAAGTAAAATATGATATTTAAATTAGTAAATTCTTCATCTTCCCAAGTAAAAATTTAAATAGGAGTGAAACTTCAAAATTTTATGAAATTGATGAAATTGTAAATTTCCTGGAATTAGCACAGCTGCATGATAGAAAAATTGACCTGTTTTGTAAGCCACTTTTGGAGGCCTCCCCCTTGTCAAAATCAACTCCATGATAGCACATTGGAAAGGTATCGGAGTCTAGTTTCCAAATATTCTTTCAATTTCCCAAATGGTTCCCATATGCCCTGTAATAACTGAGTTATCCCAATACTTTTCTTAGTGCAACGCCAAGGTGAAAAAAGAGGCAGAAACATGAAAATTAGGAGGGTTTTTGTACTTTTGAGGGACTAGTTCTGCTCCAAATATCCTAAAACTTACTGAGGTTGATATAATAATCATTATGAACATGAGGATGTTGACCTTTTTCCATTTTGATTCTCCAAGAAAAAGCGCAGCGCCAAGGGCGTTGCGTTTTTAGCCAAATTTCTGTGTCAAATTGCTCAAAAAACCAAAATTTGCACCAAAGTGCCAAATGTGCCAAAATTTGTCAAAAATGTGAGGTCACTTGCTGATTAAGGGTTTGAGGCATGAACATACACCTTAGAAAGTATATCTAACTTCTCCTTCTCCTTTTGTTTGGTCAAAGCCTGATTTTTTGCATCGGCACGTTTGAGCTTAGCCCTTGCAATCTTGTTCCTCATGGCATAGTGATTTTCCATCTTCCTCTGAATTTCATTATCCTTTGTGGCCTTCTTCTGTAGATTCTCTAGATGTAAATTGGCTCTATCAAGCCATGATTCTCTATCATTAGTGATCTCAAGGGAAAGCAACTCACTTGGAGTGAGTTGCTCTGCCAACTCAGCCTCTCTTTGTCTCTCACGGGCTAGAGCTCTCCTAAGCCCTATTGTCTTTGGTCTCTATCTTGGAGGCTGATCCTCCTCACCATCAAACTCACCAAATTTGTCCAAAGTATCCTCCAACAAAGCCTTAGCCTTCCCTGCCTCTTTTTGAGCTTTGATGGTCCTCACCTCACTGATGATGTACTTGGCCTTCAGCTGCTGATTTTCCTGCTCAAGGAAGTCAATCACATACTATGCTTTGTCATGATTAGCTTGAAGCTCACTAATATTTTCTTCTCTACTTCTGATAAATGCATTGGTGATTCTAACCTCATCCTCATCATCAAGGTCAACCAGCTGAAACTCCTGCTCAGTTTCATGTTTGTCCTCCTGCTCAACAATGTCAGGCTCTGTAGCCTTATCTTTTCCCTTGTCTACCTATTTTTCCGATGAAGAAAGCATAGCCCCTTTCACACCATCTGAAGAAAACACATGCCTGTGGCCTCTCTGATAGGAAATGGCTCAACTTCAGTTACATTAGCCCAAACTACCTTAGTATCATGATGTGGTGATGGTGAAATGTTATGGAGAGGTGAAGAAATAGGGTCAACAGGAGGTGAATGGATATGACTAGGTGATGAAGTATGAGAAGCAGGCTGAGATGGAGAAGTAGGTATGGGAGGATGAGCTGAAGAAGGGATACTCTGATCATGATGACTAGGTGGGGAAGTGAAGATTTCATTTGCAATAAAAGTGTCCCAAGAAATGTTCTTCTAATCTAGCTAATGCATGACCACCATCTTGATTGGGGAGTGGTGAAATAAACTTTGCATTTGATGATTATACTGCCTCTTTTGTACAATTTATGCCATCTTGTCAATGCTTTGGAGAAGATAGTGAGGTATATGAAGCAATCTGACTTTAGTGAAGTGCATGAGGAGTCAGATATGGTATGAATAGAGTCGAGTAAACGTCCCCTCACAAGTGAAATAATTCATCATTATTTTCATCATAGGGGCATACCAGTCAAGGAGATGAGAGAAAGGAAAAGAAGTTTTCTTGTCATCCTTATATATGGGTTTGAGGTATGGTTCATAATAGCTCACATCAAGTTTTACCTTTTTAAACCATTTCTCCCCCACATTAGGGATCCATGTAGCATCTGCAATGACATTAGTGGACATGGTAAAGGTAACCCCAACAAGTGTAACTTGTCTATCATGAAGATTAGTGATGAACAACCTGGTCAACAAAGGATGATATTGGATCTGCTGTACCTTCTCACAAAATTCAAAACAACCCACATGTTTGAAACAAGAAACAGTAAGAGGAGAAGCCATGAACTCCTTTGTGGTCATAGGTTCAAACCTATTGATTTTCCCTCCTTTTTGATCACCTCTCTTTGGTATTTCGTCCTCACTGATCTCTCTGTCATACTCTTCAGTCATCTTAAGCTTAATAGTTTGGAAAACCTAGGGATGAGGTAGAAGGGAGTGGGAGGTGAAATTAGGTTTAAGGAAAAGGGATAGGGAAAGGGATTTTAAGATGATATAAGATGATATGGTATGGTTTTAGAATGATGTATTGGTGTAAGGTGGGATCCAAGGGTGAAAATTTGGGAATAAGGAATAAACTAGGGTTTTTAGCATGATCAACCTCCAAATTTTCACATAGACACCAAACCAGCATAAAAATCCTTTTAAATATTGCAAAGATGGTGAAATATTAAGTTACTTACTTGCAAGAGAGGTGGAAGGCACTTTGGTGAAGAGTTGAGAAAGTTTGAATGAGTTTCAGGGCTTAAAATCCAAGATGGGTATTCGCACAATGCCAGAGTATTAGCGTAGCGCCTCTCTGTATTAGCGCAACACCAAGCAATTTTTCATTGAGTTTTCGAGGATTAGCGCAGCGATCCTAGGCATTAGTGCAGTGCCAAGAAATTCTTGCCCAAATTTCTCCAAAACTCAGATTTTCTCCTTTGCTGAAGGCTCTTGATGTTTGAATGACAACAATGATGTGCTTTGAGGTGCTCAATGAGCTTTATAACATTAATGAATTTGAAATTTATTTCAAATTACTCATTTTTCTAATGTTTACTTTCCTCGTTGTCACTGATATTCTTTTGTTTTATGAGTTTTGGCATTGCAAGCTTTGATTAACATTGGTTCTCTTGCTCCACTTCAGCCAGACATAATTACATTTGACAGCTTTGGGATAAAATTATTACACATAATGACGTAAAATTACATTTTGGAAAAATAAAAATAAATTATATATTTGACTTTTCTATCAAAATGACATTTTGATATAAAATTCATTAAACTAAAAAATAAAACTTAAAAAATATAATATTTACATCATGATGATCTGGAAATAAAATTTCTTAATTAGTCCCTCTCATATATGTGCCGACCTCATCTGAATCAAGGAATGACCTTGAGAAGTGCAAAACCCTAATGACCTAATGGAATTGCTTTTTGACGTGACTTTGAATGAGATTTAAAAGACTTTCAAGTAAAAAAAACATTTACATAAGTGTTATTATGCTCAAGGGGAGATGGGAATGAGTCAGCAATATGAATCTTGGAGGGAAAATTGATCTTATTAACAAGGACAACCACCAACGGAAAAATTTAAGTCATGACCTAATGGAATGATGAAAAATTAATTCAGTATGAGACACCTAAGATGCACATGCAAATGTGTTTTGATCCCTGGTGGAAGCATGCAAATACTGACACTAACATTGGCCTTATTGGGGATGGTAGCTCCTTGGAGGTGTCAAGAACACTGTAGAACAAGTGCCTAACCATTGGGTAAATACGGTCAATTAAAAATAAAGACTGCAGATTTTTAAACTGACTCTGACACATCAAAACTAACTCCAAAACTTTGAAAACAAAAAAAAATCAACAAGCTTTATAGCCTTGACTTCGTGCCCCAAGCCTAGATGACCTTTTGCCCCAACCCTTGCAGAAAATATAAACTGGTATTTACAATGAAAGTGAAAAATTCTCTCAGTAGCTGTATTAGCAATAATAATGTTTCAAGAGCCTAACATTGACTTCTCCTCCTGAACATTCCTGTCCATTCATTTCTTTCAGCAAATAGGAATTCTGTCCTCAATAAGCCAAGATCTTGTAGGGTCCATTCCAAAGATTTTCAAACTTCCCGTGCTTACCTTTATCTTCATTTCTTGCATCCCATCTCAACACTACATTCTCCAGCTGAAATTTATCTGCCTTAGTCTTGCGATCATAAATATTCTTGATTCTCTCTTGAAGCTTAGAATTTGTCTGAGAACCTTCCTCCCTTGTTTGCTAAAGATGAATCATTTTATTGATTCAACGTTGCATATCATATTCCTCACTATCTACTTCCTGCAATAATCTCATAACTGAGATTGCAAGTGATGTAGGAAACACTAGTGTATCTATACCATAAACCAATTCAAAAGGTGACATACCTATAGACTTCTTGGTGCTCACTCAATCTGCCCACAAAGCATTGATAAGCTTCTTATGCCAATTTTTCTTGTTCTCCTCCAACATTTTCTTAATGATATTCACCAAAGATTTATTAGAGGACTCAGCTAATCCATTGCCATGTGGATAATATGCGATGGAATGGACCAATCTGATATTATACTTGTGACAAAACTCAATTATCTTCTTTGACTTAAATGCTGCAGCATTATCTGTAATAATCTTGTGAGGACAACCAAAATGAGACAAAATATTGGATTCTAAAAATTGAATGATTACCGTGTTTGTAGCTTGCCTTGTAGGAATAAACTCGTTCCACTTAGTGAAGTAGTCGGTGGTTGTTAGGATCCATCTGTGTTGTGCTGATGATGTGGGATGAATTTCCCCAATAAAATCAAGTCCCCACTGCTGAAAAGGAGCATTTACTACAACATGCTTCAGCGGAAGAGGAAGGGGCTTCCTTTTTCCCTGAAAAACCTGACATTCATGACATTTTGTGACTTTTTTGTACAAATCAGAAAATAAAGTTGGCCAATAATACCCTGATCTCAACACTTTGTTAGCTATTGTTTTCCAAAACAAATGACCTCCATAATCTCCCCTATGAAAGTAATCCATTACCTGCTTAGCTTCATCTTCACTAGACAATTCAAAAGAACACCTCCTGGATCTTTCTAATAAAGGGCACTACCTAGAACGCAATATTTAGCAGATTTCAATTTCAAAGACCTACCCTAACATTTTGAAATTCCAAGAGGAGGACATAAGTGCTGAAGAACATACACTATATCAGAATACCATGGTGAAGTAAGAAACATTTCTGATACCTGTATTAGAGTGCCATCTTCATCATCATCTGATATTGCTGCAATAAGGTTTATATCTAAAGCATGCAAGTTGGATTCAACCATAAGCTTGGCCAACCCCTGTCCCTTGATCAGTTTGATAGTCCTACTATCGCGATCATACTCTAGCATAGATGTTATCCACCTACCTTTCCGACCTTCAGGATCAGTCTGTATGAGAATCTCTTTTACCACTGCATTTGGAACATAGGTTATAGCATGTGAATGTAGAATATAGATCCGGAAATATTTCAAGGCTTTTATTAGGGATAAAGATTGTTTCTCAATAATGTTATAGCGAACAAAAACATCTTGAATGGCTCGACTAAAGAAAGCAATAGGCTGTTCAACCTGATCTCTTTTTTTCATCAAAACTACAGCCAAGGTATGCTTGGATGCAATTGAAAATATTATGAAATCACTAGTATAATATGGACTAACCAAAACAGGGGCTGTGGTTAAAGCAAGCTTTACCAAGTTGAAATCTTCATAGCATCAGTGGTCCACTTTAAACTGCTGTCCTTTTTCAACATCATTATTCATCTCTCTCAAATGCTCAGCTAAATTAGGAACAAGTCTGTGTAAGAAGTTCATCTTACCATTGAAAGCCTGTATCTCTTTTTTGTTCTGTGGAAAATATATCTTTTATATGGCTTCTAATCTAGAAGGATCAACGCGAATGCCATCTTTGGAAATTATGTGACCAAGCAGTTTTCCTTCCTCCATGGCAAAAAGACTCTTCTTTGGATTTAAATAAATCCCGAACTCCCTACATTTCTAAAAAATAATCCTCAAATGATACAAATGATGATCATCAGAACTAGAAAACACTGTCAAATCATCTAGATATACTACTAAGAAAACATCTTTCTCATCAACAAAGGCTATATCCATCACCCGCTGAAAAGTAGCCCCTCCGTTCTTGAGTCCAAATGGCATTTTAGCATACTGAAAGGTTCCATAAGGTGTTGTGAAAGTAGTCTTACCTTGATCTTCTTCATATACCAAAATCTGATTATAACCTGAATAAATATCAATTAGTGACATCCGTGATGCTCCAACTACCCTTTGAAGAACATGGTCCATCTTAGGAAGGGGGTAATTATCATTTAAAGATAATTTATTCAAATTCTGGAAATATATGCATAAACTTGTCTCTCTGGTATTTTTCCTTAGCGGCACCAAATTTGAAATCCAACCAGAAAACCTAATTGGCACAATGATCCCTGATTTGTACAATTAGTTTACCTCTTTCTCGATGGACGACAACAATCTTGGGTTTTTCCTTCTCAACTTCTACCTGAAGGGTTTTTGATCCGTCTTGATGGGAATAGTGTTCTGAATAGTATTCTTATCATAAACCTTCAAATCTACATAATCCCATGCAAAAATATCTGAAAATCCAGACAACAATTTAATGTACTTATCTTTCGCCTCGGGAGACAATGTCTTAGACAAATTAACCATCTTGGGCTTGTTTGTTGTTCCAATGTTCACATCTTCCACACCCTTTTCTATAGGAGTCAATGTTGGTTTCCTAGCCACATCATCCTGATCAAACAGATCTTCTAAAGGTATCAGACCTCTAGGAATAACATTATCTTTGAACTGCAAAACATTCATCTGATGGGCTTCTATGTATTGATCACCAACATCACATACATCATCAATAAAAGCATCTTTGAATTTTCCTTCACTTTGTAAGAATCTGTTAATTTATTTGTCATCCCAAGAAACTTGCCAGTATCTTAGATTATCTAGAACACTAGGTCTATGTTTGACATGAATTTCAAATTTATTACTGGAGTTCATTAGAATCTTGAGATTACTTGCTACTGTAGCAAGACAATCTGCAATGATAATCTGAGTTCTTGGAACTGCTGTTAATATATACTCAGGAAAATTTTTTAAGACATCCAAGACTGCATTTCAATAAGCTCTCATCCACGGATGCTTTGCTTGATACTCTCCTTTCACCTGCTTTATTACAAGCTCAGAATCACCATAAACATAAATTCTTTTCGCACCAAGTTTCTTCAGACTTTTGAGACCTGTGATCAATGCTTCATATTCTGCTTCATTATTAGAAAAATCATGTAGGTTTTAACCCTATACATAAATTATTTGCAAATGAATCTTAAAAACAGAAAATAAACAATAGTGAGAGCATAAAACATAAAATAGATATACACAAAGATTTTCCCCTGGATCCCAAATCGGGACGACCAGCTTGATTTTTCATTATATTCCTTTTAGTGTTACAACACATATATATACATGTCGAAGCATACATAAAACCCAATACATTAACCCTGGATTAGAACATAACCGTAGTTACCTTGACCGGATCTACAAAATACCAGGGGCCGAAAACCATCGTACCCCAAAACCATGTGCAAACCCATGCACAAAACCATGGGCGGGTCTGCCCACCGGAAAATAAGGACCAAATTTTTTTTCTTGAGGCGCTGCCCCGGACCCTGACATGGGGGGCTATCGCCCCCCCTATGACCCCCCTGCTGCGCTCAACGCAACGTACAAGGGTGGCTATCGCCCCCCCTGTGACCCCCACCCCCCGTGCGTGACTAGTCGTGGAAAGAATATAACACATACCCAAAAAGTCAAAAGCCAATTTATAAGAGAATTCTTTAACATTACTTGGTATTCCACCAGATTTACAAACAGGACTTTGGATCCAAATACCAATACCTGCACCTTCCTTACCCAAAGCACCGTCGAAATCCATGCTCCATAAGCCCTCTTCATCTTCTAGATGTTGAAACTCAACTTTTGATTCTGATTTATTTTGGCCAGTCACCTCATTTTTCTGTTCTGCACTGATTTGTTGTTCTTTAAGACACTTTTCGGAAGAAGGTACCATTGAAGAAGACACCATTTCTTTCTCTTTATCCATATTTGCTCTAAAATTTTCTGAAACTTCTGGAACATCTTCTGCTATTACTAACTAATTATTTACATTATTTAAATCATCATCATTGTACAAAATAAAAGATTCCAAATTTGTATGTACAACCTATATTGGATGATTGATAGGCTTCTCCTTACTAGTTATCATATATTTCATTTTCTTTTCTTGGTTCAATTTCCGCAATTTCCCGAAAACAGGAATAGTAGCATAAGAGAAGTCTAGTTGTATAGTACCTTTGAGTTTAGCTCCCCAAGATTTGGATAGTAGCATGCCGAAACGAGGTGGTATATCAGCCACCACCACATCCATCAAAACATTCTTGGCTGGGATTTGATCCATGATATGGGTGATATCCATGCCCATATTTTCCATAATAGCCTTAGGTATCAAATTGTGAGAGTCCGCGGAATCAAGCATAGCATTGTGAAGTATGTACTCATGCAATCTAAGGCTTAAATAAAAAGGGGTAACTTCACTCTCTCCTAATTTACCATCTATAACTGGACTGAAAATGAGTTCAGGGTGGTCATCTTCAACATTAACCATATCGGGCAAAGGATCAAATAGCAACATTTTAGACACTTGATCTTTGTAATGAATATTCTTTACTAACTTTGTCAAAGGAATAGAGACTTTCAATTTAGCTGTTTCATTTTCTAAATTAAAAGTTGTGACTTTATCTACCTCTTTGAAAACAATATCTCTTCTATCATTTTGATCCCTTGTCATAATCTCCTTTTTCTGAGTGTATTTCTCTTTAGTAGCTGAGCTTGTTGATGGATGATTGATGTTGCTATGATTCTGATCTGCATGCTCTTTACCCTTTTTTGGAAGATCATTCTTTGACTACTCTTTCCTTTTTTGAATGGGATTGACAGGTACATATCTGCTCCTTAGAGAATATTGTTTCTGTTGTGCACTCAAAGCATTCATATATCCATGTTGGTAATCATATGATTATGTTTCCAAATCATCATCATTTGAAAAGATATAGTCCTCATCTTTCGCTGAATCCAGATTTTCAGTATACTCCTCATCTTCAGTCAAGAACATGGGCAAGCCATCTGCTGTAAAGAATGATTTGTTTCAACCACCAGATCTTCATCTTGTTCTTCCTCTCCTTGGACATAATTCTGCTGCAATGGGGTCCAAATCTGATGTTTTTGTTGTGCTTTTTGGTAAGGTTCTTTCTACTCTCTTTTCTTGATTCTAAACTAAGGCTGCTACTGCCCTCTGAAATTTGGATTCTGTATCTATGGTTCAGGTCTCTCTGAAATGGAAAATTGGTCAACCATTCTCTCCACAGTTTGAAGTAATGAATCCATTTTTGCCTCAGAAGTAGAGGTCTCCTCTTTTATAGTCACCCTATTTTCTGATCTCATCCTTGCTCTATTTTCCATCAAATTAGATTCCACACTTACAACATTCTTTTGCATATCTACTAAAGTTGTAGGATCACGTTCACGCAACTGATATGCCATATCAGCATCAAATCCATCCAGGAATTTTATCAAAACCATACCCTCCGGGGGTTTCATATGTGTAGGAAGAGCATTGTATACTGCATTAAATCTCACACAATAATCTTGAACAGACTCACCAACATTCCTTTTGATGTTCTCATATTCAGACAGGATTTGAAGGGGAGCATATCTTGCAGCCATGATGACCCGAGGTGGAGGATTTATAACAGGGTTTATCTCAGGGATTTGAATTCTTGATGTAATCAAAGGAAGACTTGTTCCTGACTCAGTAGTATGAACAAAAGATGAAGAAGGAGGAGGAGGAAGAGGGATATTCTGAGTAAAGTGATGGAAGAAGAGGTTGAGATTTGAGGTCTACTTGCCAGCCAAGCACTTACCTGCGAAGAATAATTCTGCAAATCTTTAAGAAATTGTAAAAATTGTGTCCTTGATTGAGATCTTGATTGAAACCATAATTGAGAGTGTGAAAACTGATCTTCAACATGAATTAGAAATGAAATGGAGGAATCAACAACTGTCTCATCAATCCAAATCAAATATTTACTTCAGAATAAACTTTGCTCAAAATTTATATCAAATTCAATATCTTGCAAGTTTTCTAACCCTTTAGGAAATGAATGAGCTCTGGGGATGGAACTTCCTTCTGATTGATTTTCTGACTGAAATAGAAGTCTCAACAATAGCTTTAGCTTTTCTTCCAATTTTCCGAGGATGACTAACAATAGTAGGAGGATTTGGATTAGGGTTGAATCTGTTATATCTTTGGGAAGCCAGTATGTACAATTTCAACAACAAATATGCCCTTTAAAAATTTTTCAATGCAGCCTTTGAATAAATTCTATACTTATCATCCAAAAGTTTAAGAATTTCAATGAAAATATATTACTGGGGTTGATCTGATCTTACTTTTTCTCCCCAATGGAGTCTCCAAAATTTTATCACTTAGATTGAACCTCAGGTTGAGAGAGGAAATCCCGAGGTAACCTCAAACCACGCTTAGCCAAGTAGCTAGCCCTACTAGGCCAGGAGAGGGCTCTCTCCATATAGAACACAGTCAGAATGACTAAGTCAAGAATATTTTAGGCTAGGTATGGTAGCTCAGAGTTTTTCATTTTGATTTTGTAGGGTTTGCTGGTTCAGGAGGGGTCAAACAGCTAAGGCAAGGAAATTAGGTCAAAATTTGCAAGGGTTCCAAGGGGAAAGGTGGGTAGAAGGTTTTGACATTAGAAGATGATTATGGTGAGGTGAAAAGACTGGTGAGGAGCTAGGGAAAGCATCTGGAATGTATTTTCCCTAAAATGAGGAGAATGAACACATTATACTAAATTTCCCAAAACAGAGCATAAATAAATATGGATTCTTCCTTCCAAACTTGAAATCTAGTATATTATAGACAATAAATGGTTTATGAACTAACAATACATTCAAAAAAATTGATAACAGAGAAGAAACTATGTCTAAAACTCATACCATATGGATCCCAAAGAAATAGCTGCAAATTTTTATTAATGCCCAAGCCAAATTGATATACAAAATGTCCCTTGAGATGCCAAAGCTCCAAGTGAGTCCAACCATTAAAATGACTGAGGAAATACATCAAATAGACCTCAAAACCACTCTCCCTAGCCTCATGGAGTCGAATCCATAAAATAGGGATCAATTTCACCTACTCCTAAACAAGAACCTGAAGACTAGGAAAACTCAACAATTTTCCTCTAAAAGAGAGGAAACTGATTACTTTGACCTCTAGAAGACTTATCCAATGTATCTACCTTAGGTAAAATTAAAATATGATATTTAAATTAGTAACTTATTCATATTCCCATGTAAAAATTTAAACAGGAGTGAAACTTCAAAAATTGATGAAACTGGTGAAAATATAAATTTCTTGGCATTAGCACAGTGCCATGATAAAAAAATTGACCTTGTTTGTAAGGCACTTTTGGAGGCCTTCCCCTCATCCAAATCTGCTCCCTGATAGCTAATTGGAAAGGTATTTGAGTCTAGTTTCCCAATAGTCTTTAAATTTCGAAAATGGTGCCCATATGCCCTATCAAAACGGAGTTCTCCCAAGACTGGTATTAGCACAATGCCAAGGTGAAAAAAGAGGCAGAAACATGAAAATTAGGAGGATTTTTGTAATTTTGAGGGACCTGTTCTACTCCAAATATCCTGAAACATGATGAGGTTGATATAATAATAATTATGAACATGAGGATGTTGACCGTTTTCCATTTTTATGCTCCAAGAAAAAGCATAGTGCCAAGGGCGCTGCATTTTTAGCCAAATTTCTGTCTGTCAAATTTCTCAAAAAACCAAAATTTGCACCAAAGTGCCAAATGTGCCAAAATTTGTCAAAAATGTGAGGTCACTTGCTAATTAAGGGTTTGAGGCATGAAGAGACACCTCATAAAGTATATCTAATTTCTCCTTCTCCTTTTGTTTGGTCAAAGCCTGACTTTTTGCATCGGCACGTTTGAGCTTAGCCCTTGCAATCTTGTTCCTCATGGCATAGTGCTTTTCCATATTCCTCTGAATTTCATTATCCTTTGTGGCTTTCTTCAGTAGATTCTCCAGATGTAAATTGGCTCTATCAATCCATGATTCTCTATCATTAGTGATCTCAAGGGCAAGCAACTCACTTGGAGTGAGCTGCTCTGCCAACTCAGCCTCTCTTTGTCTCTCACGGGCTAGAGCTCTCCTAAGCCCTATTGTCTTTGGTCTCTGTCTTGGAGGCTGATCCTCCTCACCATAAAACTCACAAATTTTTTCCAATGTCTCCTCCAACAAAGCCTTAGCCTTCCCTACCTCTTTTTGAGCTTTGATGGTCCTCACCTCACTGATGATCTACCTGGCCTTCAGCTGCTAATTTTCCTGCTCAAGGAAGTCAATCACATACTGTGCTCTGTCATGATTAGCTTGAAGCTCACTAATATTTGAATCTTTTCTTCTGATAAATGCATTGGTGATTCTAACCTCATCCTCATCATCATGGTCAATCAGCTGAAACTCCTTCTCAGTTTCATGTTTTTCCACCTACTCAACAATGTTAGGCTCAGTAGCATTTTCTTTTCCTTTGTCTACTTGTTTTGCCGATGAAGAAAGCATGGCCCCTTTCACACCATGTGAAGCAAACACATGTGAGTGGCCTCTCTGATAGGTCTTGGGAAATGGCTCAACATCAGTTACATTATCCCAAACTGCCTCAGTATCATGATGTGGTGATGGTGAAATGTTATGGAGAGGTGAAGAAGTAGGGTCAACACGAGGTGAATGGATATGACTAGGTGATGAAGTATGAGCAACAAGCTGAGATGGAGAAGTAGGTATGGAGGATGAGCTGAAGAAGGGAAGTGAAGATTTCATTTGCAATGAAAGTGTCCCAAGAAATGTTCTTCTGCTCCAACTGATGCATGACCACTATCTTGATGAGGGAGTGGTGAAATAAACTCTTCATTTGATGATTATACTGCCTCTTTTGTACAATGTATGCCATCTTGTCAATCCTTTGGAGAAGATAGTGAGGTATATGAAGCATTATGACTTTAGTGAAGTGCATAAGGAGTCTGTAATATTCTAAAATTTGCATACAGCAAATTGGAATATTAAATTTTGCTGCTTTCACCTAGGAGATGAATAAATGGGTAAGGAGGCCCATGAGAAATAAAAATATGAATAATTTCCATCTTAATGTGGAATGGGATCACCTTAGGAGCTGGATTTTACACTTTCAGGTGTGAACAAGGGCAAAATAGATGTGGACAGAGTCAAGTTTGACTAAGTCAACATGCATTCTTGAGGAGGAAGAGATCACCCAAGTAAACTAGCTCAATGTAAACAAGGATTAGCCTAGACACACATATGAGAGCTAGATTAAAGACCCCTTAGTGTGGAAGGAGGCAATGCAGGTGAACTAGTTCCAGTTGACCAAGTCAACAACGCTGCTACAAGAGGAGGGAAGCCAACAAGGACAATGCAGGTTTGAAGGAGGAATCTTTACTAGGAAGTCACCTCATCAATGTCTGGGGTCCGGGGTGAGGAGGCTCACCAAGGATAAGAAGAAGGGGATAGCAGTAGGGAATTAATTCAACATTCATCTATCTTTGGTATTTTGACTACTTGCATGCTTCAGCTGTTTAGATGTGGTTGCAACACTGTTTAGTGCAAATAATTCTCATGCGGGAATTACATCCTCTTCTTTGGATCAACTTGCTTAAGGGATATAAAGGGAAGGTTCTAAGATTCAAGTCCATCATCTGGCTTAGGGTAAATCAGCCATTGACATCTACAGTGCAATTGTCTTCAAAAATTGCGTCTTTTATGCAGGTGTAGCAGTAGCAGGGTTGAACCCCTGGATTTTGTGCTAGTGTTTGAGGAGGAGGTGTTTATTTCCCTCCGGAAGGTCTAATAAGGAGGGCCTTGGGACATTTTTTGTATTGGTCAGTTATTTCATGTTATATTCAGTCATGTCAAAAATATATTTGTAGTAGACTACATTATTTTCTACAGTACTGCCTTTTATGCATGTGTAATGCCGGAAACCCTTGTCGGGTGCCTTATTTCTTGTGTAAAAGAGGTTAAACCTCCATTTATTTTCTACATGATTAATATAATCTTTAGATCAGTCTTATTTCATCATTTTATGTAGAGATACTTATGGGGATTATGCTCCTATAGTCTTCAGAAATTTTGTATGCTGAAAGTCATGGGGTTGGGGTGTTTTTGTGCTATCCGGAGCTAGGAAATATGTTTAGAGTAGCTAGAGTTATTTGTTTTAGCTCTAATTTTGTATGGGGATTGTATATTGTCCAAAATAAGGGATCCAAGTCCCAGTCCCCACAGTTATTGCATTATTTCCAGAAACAACGTTTCTCATGTAGTAGCTGCTCATTATCCTGATTTGGGAATATTATAAGATATTCTAAAGGCTGCCATTTTTCCCTCATTTGGGATATTACAGTGTTATCAAAGCTACCATATTAGCTCAACCTGTGGACTTCATATCCAATTAGAAGATAAGGAGAACAAAATGATGAGGAGAATGAGATTACTCTCATTGATTTTCAGACCTAAGAAGAAAGAAAGAGGATGCATTGAAACTCCAAAGGGGTTTCAAGGAAGAGAGAGATGCAGTGAGACCTATAGGAGGTTTAAAGATGAAGAAGAAGGTGCATACACTCATTTTTCTCTTAGAGGAATGGTAGAGAAATAAGACCACTTGGAACATGATATCCTGAGTGGATATTTGGCAGAATACAACTGCCAACCGAGGACTGCCAAATAGGTCCTAGATCTTCCTCAGTTTATCCAACTGAGAGAGGAAAGAAGGCCATGCAACAGCAGGATGATAAAGGGAAATAGATTCCTATTGTCTACCTTTAATGGATCACCCCTATGTATAGCAGAATCTTGGGTGATGAAGTTAGGAACATTTTTCCTACTACATCCAGTGGTGGAAAAGGAGGCTGTGGAGATCTCAGCACTGCAGTTGGCAGGGGAGGAAATATCTTGGTCATTCAGCCATGTGAATCATACAAGGGTGTCTACTTTTGCAGATTTCACTCAAGGAGTGATCAGAAGGTTTAACAGTAGGAGATCAAAGAAGGAGGAGTCCTCTTCTCAACTTGAGGAGCCTTGTACTAACACTGTCACACTCATGGAGGAGCAACCACCTACATCAGCAGTTAGGGCAATATTTACATTGGAGGGAGGAGCCCTTGTAGCCCTACAAGAGGTTCCCACATCTCATCAAGGTATGGGAAGATTTCCACTTTTTATTATTGCAGAAAATCCTTCTAAAAATTGTGGGAATTTGTCTTCATATGTCCAAGGGTCAAATCTTATTGCTGAGATAGAGCAGTAGGATTGCACTGTGCTGTGCAAGCTTGAATGGTTCAAAGATAATATGGACCATAATCCTCATGTACCCCTGTTGAGTTTCACACAACCCTTGAGGTTGGAGTGCAATCTTTCGAAGGATGTAATGAACTATGTCCTCCATACTCCTATAAAAAAACATAGATTCATCTTCGAGAGGGAGTATGAGGCAGCAACTATATCATTGGAGAGAATATCAGCGCTTCCAAACAATAGTAGTGAGGAGGCTTTGCCTTTATCACATTTGGATATTGATGGATTCAAGATGGTTATGGACATGAGATCTTCTCTGAGGGGTCTCCAAGAGAATGCATTTCAACATTTCATGAAATGCAAAGTAGAGGAACTGGTTGTGGAGGATGGTAGCCACACTAGAAGAATGCCAAGATGAAGAATGATAGGAGGCATCCACATGGGGTTGAGTGGATGTGGATGGACGGTAAGAGGCTGGTGAGCCACTGGAAAATTTATGATATAGGGCAGCAAGAGGCAAAGTTGCGTTGGCTACTCTTGAGAGAGTTTGGCCATCATGAGGCATATCCTTTTTCGAAGGGTATGAGGATGGAAGACACTTGGCAAGACACTAGCATCATATGGCAGCCTAGGGGTTGGATGTATCATGTTGATTTCATCCTCCTCATATCAATCAACATATTTTCACCTCATGATTTGTATGATGGAGGTGTGAGAGGGTAGCAAGAGTCATTGTTGCTGTGGCTTCTCTTGGGAGAGTATGGGAAGAGGTTTTTCCATACTCATGATATTTCAGGAGGAAGGAATGACACAATCAAGGTGCATTGTTTTGAAGAAGTCATGGAGTGACTAGAGCCTTATCACTAAGGCCTACAACGCTGTCACTTGGGAGTATGTCTTCACTGATGGAGAGTTCCAAGAGGAGTATGTATCCCTCCTTTTTGCAAATTTTTATGAGAGGATTCTCACGGGAGGACTCATTCATGGACCTCACTTTCAGCCTACTCCCTATGTATGGTAAGAAATGCATTTCTGTACTTATTGATTGTTCCATTGAATATTTGCATCTTTTTACCATCTCTACATAGTCCATTGCTCCACAAAGGAGCAAGATTATTTTTGGGTTATATGGACATGTTGTGACTAGCAACAAACCCCCTTTTTATTTTTAGTATTATTACTAAATAAAATGGGGACCCTTAGTTAAAAATCCAAAAAACAATTAGGATTTGTTTGCCTTAGAAAATAAAATTTTCTATCATAAACCTATAAAAATCCCTTTGAAAGAATATTGTGAAAATCTTAAGTTTATGATAGATTTTAATAAAACTGCTCTTTGAACAAGATAGCGCATCCATAAATAATATATACCTTTGATGAAACACATTGGTCGCAGATCGCATAGCGCAGAAAACAGAATTGGTTAATGAATATCTTTTGCGCTCTTTTCAAAAATGCGCTTTTGCGATTTTGCGTTATGCGCTCTTTTCAAATATGCGATCATGCTATTTCGCGATATGCGCTTTTATGATTTTTGTGATATGCGCTTTGCGCTATTGCGCAAATTCCCGTTTTTGCGCTATTTTTTATGACTGTGATGACTTCATATTGCGATATCGCGACATTGCGATATTGCGATATTGCGCAGCAAATCGCAGATCACAATGTCGCAGATTCATGTAGGCATGCTATCCCAAGGAAATCTTTCCATATGTCAAATCCGTTATGCGCTTTAATGATTATATTAAATGATTGGATTGATTATTAATGTGAAATGAGATTGTGTTTAGAGTGAAAGTCGTTTCACAATTAAAATATTATATTTCATCCGCGTTCATATTCAAAATAGTCTCATCACCTTTCTAATATCATTACTCTCATTTATTCGTAAAACGCAGGCACGAAGGAGCGAATTACTATACAAAGCTTCCGGTATACACTATGGGTAAGAAGGAGAAGAGCTCAAATTCTGAGAACAAAGAAATGGCTTCGCTATACGCAGACACTGCCTGTAACAAGGATGCCGACATATCTACTTGGGAAGGAATGTACAATCTGTTAGAAGATGAAAACCCTGTGGTGATAAAAGTTGTAGCTACAGCAGGTTCCAAAGATTCGTCTGAAGCAAATCTTAGAGACTTGGCTTGCTCATTTCTGCATAGAATAGCAGCAAGGCCAAGGATTCTCCCATACACAGACATGGTGAGATGGGTCCTGGACAGCGCTGATATTTCAGATAGGCAATTCAAGACTCCATCTGAAGAGTTAATTGGGTCATTCACCATAGAAGATGTGAGATTAATGTATAAGCTGCCAGAACCACAGGCGACTTACAACAAAAAATTCATGGAAGATTTTTCCAGAGAACACGCAAATTTGGCAGAATGCACAAAGGAGTGGACTAAAAGAAGTGAACCATTGAAGAAAAACAAACAAGGTATGTACATCACGGGTTCGCTTACCTCTCCTTATTGTTTTACTGCTACCATGTTATGCAGGCTTTTTGGAAAGCCTGACATAAATATGATTTTACCCGAATGGCTTCCTTTGTTAAATGCGGCCGTTAATTCTACAATTTTAGACTGGGCCAAAATCCTATCTGATACTATGACCACTGCTATTTTTCAATACCGGACCAAACGAAATGTTTCCCAGCGGGTTTATCCGCCTTTTTACTTATCTGCTTATGTCATGGACGCCATCTGCTATGTCTCTAAATTCCCTGTAATGGGATGGAAATGGACTATCCAAGACCCTTTTCCCATTCATGTGCACCATAAAGAACTGTGGGAATCTAAATTTGTTCCCCATTTTTACCAAATTTGTCATGGAATCATGCTGCCATTGTACAAAACATTGTATAATAAGGATCCCCCGAGGTTATCCTCAGAAACAGAGGTTGATATTCTCCCCGTCGCAAGATGGTTTGGGGAGGAATTGTTCACCCATATTAGGGTTTTTGGAAGTTATGCTTCTCCCCATGTTTTACCCTTATATGTTCCTGATAGACTTGTAGCCCGGGAAATTGCTTATCAGACCTGTAGCCAGGGAGGTATGACAAAAGATTTAAAAGACAAGAAAAAGGGCATTTGGCTACAATTTCCCATAAAATGTGGAACATTTTCACTGTTGGATATTGGTCATGCATTTCATGAGATAGGCAACGTTACATGCCTACAGCTGTTCAAATTCTCAAGAAGGTTATTTGACCAAAATGATATTGTTAAGAATTTTACCAATGCAATCAAAGTAAAGGAATTTGTTGCGGAGCAAGATCTTTTTGATGATATGTTCCAGGCAAGAAATTCATTTAAAGAAGTTTTGAATTCAGCTAGAGAGAAGCTATCTCCAGGGGATTTTCAGGAATTCAAGTTGTACAGAGAAAGGAGACTAATTCCTATTCCTTTGGATAATCTACGCATAGAGCCTGCAAAGGAGAAAACTCCTAGTGTTAGTCTTAACAACAGTTCAAGCACAGGTAAATCCAAATCAAAATCTGACAGAGATTCGGAACACTCCAATACATCCAAAGAAATGGAAGATAAAATGGAAGAATCCATCAAAGATTCTGCACAATCTAAAGAGCTCTCTCAACATCAAATTTTGATTTCCCAACAAACAAATCCTCCTTCACCCAATGTACAGCAACATCCAGTCACTATGGAGTTAGATAAAGAATGGGAAACCTTTAATCAATTGATTAATGTAGAGGGACAGAATGTACAGACCCCTGTCCAAACAACCAAAGTTTTGAACACAGGAACAAGCAGCAAAGCCGCAGTAACAAAACACATACCAATCACACCCTCCTCTGAAATCGTACTTAATGTAGAAGACATTCCTCCTCTGGATGTATTTTATAGCCCAAAATACAAAGCAGTAGTTAAGAGACAAAGGAAAAAGAGAAAAATAGAAAGTGCAATTGCTACTGAACCAGAACAAGTAGACGTTTTGTGGAAAGATCCTGCCACAGAGCCTACTCATAATCTCACTAAGTTATCTCAAATGACAGGAGCTTATTCTTCTGCAACAATTGATAAAGCAGTTGAGATACAACTTTTGTTGGATGAAAAAGAAGAACAGATAAAGGCTCTGCAATAGCAATTGCAACAGGTACAGGCCAATAAGGAAGCACAATTAAAACTTGAAGAGTTACAACAAAAACTTCAAGAAATCCAAGAACAACATAAGGATGATCCTAAGCTTCCAGAATTCATGTCAGAGACCATCTCTTTGAACAATCAACTACTGCAACAAGAAGAAGTTTTCTGCCAAAAAATATTGCAATGGAATTCTATGTGCCAAGAAAGCGATAAAATCACAAGTCATGTCGTGGATTTACGAAATGATTATGATTTGATTAATGAAAATATCAATGATTATCTAGCATGGGAAAAGACAGAAGAAGGCAGAAAAACTGGTGCACCCATCATTAATGAAAACCACAAAGAAATACTGTTCAGTAATTGGGATGCACAAATCATAAGAGCAGAAAGGGCAGCAGAGGAGGCATCTACAGCGGCAAACACTCTCACTGATTGTGTAAATGACAATTTACACAAAGCTAACTTGATTTCTGAAACTGTTCCAGGTTATCTCCCACAGGCAAATCAATTGCAAGCAGAATGGAGGCAAAAGGCAGAAGAAAGAGAAAAATCCATCCAAGGGCTGACAAGATTGAATTGGGACTCATACTGGATGTACTTGGTGAAGCCACACAGTCAGCACAGCGCACTCAATTGTATCATCAATGCTACAGAGAAGATTGCTCCTACGCTTGCCGACTCTGTCTTCTCAGGACAGTTGAATTCAGAATTCGGTCAACCGCATCTTCTCAAAACTATGCTAGATGCTTGCAAGATCAAAGATCAAGTTCATAGTTAGATAGATTTAGTTTTAATTTCACTGTATTTTAGCCTAGGAAAAGGACGGTCATTGAACCGAATCCTTAATTTTTGTAATAAAATATTTTTAGAGTTAGTTAAGTAGTATTTAAACCCCTCTCATGCATTTAGAGAGGGGTCCTGGATCTTAATATTTTTGGACTTGGAGATTGCATTTCTGTACTCCATTGTCTTATATATTTTTTGAAAAAGGATCACATCTGGTGATTTTCATGCAAAATTATCTTTAAAGTGTTGCATTTCTGTACCTTTGGAATTTGATTTTGCATCATAGTTGCTGGATAGAATATCAGATTGCATCTGGAAGTCATCAAGATGAACAAGGTATTTCTATCTGTTTACTGTTGATTTCTTTTGTCTTGTGATATTCGTTTTGAGATTGCTATCATTTATATGTATTTGTTTTCACAACGCTTCCTTTTATATATCATTTCTGAGTATAATTGAAACGTTATTATTCATAATTACATGTAGATGGTATACAATGATGAATGCAATATGCTAATATAACTCTGTTTAATTTCTTAAACAGAGTTATCTTTATTTGTTTATGCACATTTCAATTTGATTAATAATACATTTTCATGGTTATTGTTGAATTGGAACAATCTTAAGTTGTATTCACATATTATTACCCGGGTTAGTATTAGAATTTCTTTATCAGTATTTAGCTTAGATTAGATAGTTTTATTTCAGTTAATTTAGTCCCATTTCCACCCATCCAATCCAATCCACTTAGTTACAAGGAAACTGGTCCTTTAAATCCAGTCGGAGCCACCATTCCAAACGGAAAAGGAGCTGTCTTAAGGTCCCGACCGGGTGGTTTTCCCCGATGTTTGAAGCAGAGATTTTCTAGGCTTCAACATTTTTGGCGCTAGAAGGAGTGCCTGAGCTATGAATGGCAAGTAAATATTTATCCACAAGCCATTCTGAGAGCAAAACACCCTCATTAACTTCTTCAATTTCTTCTGAAATTCAAAATCCTAGAGAAGAAATTGCAGAAAATATTCAGACACCCACTACCAAAATTTCAAAACATTGAGACGATCAACATCCTGAGTCTCCTGAAGTTCAAGATCTAATTCATAAATTGAAAGGATTCTCATTATCTCTTGAAGATTCTGAAATATCTGAAGGTAGTGTAACTTCAAAATTTGTTTCTTCCAAACCTCTTACTAGGCTTCAAAGTGAAAAACTTGGTATTTCTCCCAAAGAATTCCCTTTACCTAGTAGAGTCAAGACAAGAAAAACCCAATTGGAATCAGCAAGTTCAACCTCTAATATCCAAATACCTGTTTCCGAAATCCCTTCTCAACAAAGTACAGTCGTTTCCATATCATCTCCACAAACATCTTCTCCTCAATCCTCATCAGTCTCAACATCATTTATTTCAACAACTTCTATCCAAACACCACCAGTTTCTACTATCCCTCCAATAGTCATCCCAACAATGGCACAGAGACCATGGTCTACTCCAGGAGCAGTCAACATGGCTGCACCTTTACACGATTTACCAGACAATCCTGGAAAATGGCTTCCAAATTTTAGCCCAGATCTTAACATTCAAGCTGAAGAACATATCAATAACTTTATGCTGGCTATTAATTTGAATGGAGTCACACAGGAAGATGTTGTAGTTAGACTATTCCCTTATACTCTTCAAGGAACAGCAGGATCATGGTATTTTTCATTACCATCGGGATCTATAACAAGTTGGGACATTTTTGCAGATCATTTTTTAACCAAATTTGGAGATGACCGATCAATTGCAACTTTACTCAATGATCTCTCAAATTTGAAAATAAAACCCAAGGAACCCATTAAAGAATTCAACGCTAGATTCAACAAACTCTTGAACAAAATTCACGTAGATTCACAGCCCAGTGAACAGGTCAGAATTGAATGGTACATAACAGCCTTACCCTCAAACATAGCAATTTTCGTGGACAGAGCTGCAAAACCTACATTAGCTGAGAATATGAAAGAAGCTATTGCAGTGGAAAAATGTATCACTTCTCTGGAAAAGAAAAATGCTCTTGAAGAAAGGAAATAAAAAAAGGTCAGCTTCAGGGATGATCCAAAGAAAAAGGCCAAAGATCCATATGACATGGAAGGTTGACAGAAAGTTCTTAAAACCATGTCAAATGAAATGGTTGAAATTAAAAAACAAGTGGCTGAAACTTCTACCAAGAAACCATTCCGAAATTTCAGAAGGGACCAAGTTGAATCTAAACCTCCTAATACAATTTCAAATGCAGAATTAGAAGAAGAGGAAGAAGAAGAAGATATATCTGTAGTATCAGATCAAGAAGATGAAAATGAAGAAATAGCTGAATTAAATGGAATGTGGGATTTTATTCTCCCTAATTCTGATAGTGAAGAAGCTATGCCTGTTAATACCAGGAGTAAATCTACAGCAGAACCAGTGCAAGCAGTTCCTAGAAAGAAAATTGCAACTCCAAGTACCAAAGACAAACCCATTGTGAAGAAAACTTCTTCACTGCCTACTCAAAATCAGCCATCCTCTTCTAATCCTCTCACATCAACATCGAAGACTTTGGTAGTGTCAAAACCCATGGAATACAACATTGTTGAGGACATGAAAAAGATCAAAGCTAACATTTCCTTACATGAACTCAGCAAACTAAAACACCAGCAAAAGTTGTTATTAAAAGAACTTAACGCTACACCAATTGCTCCTGTACCAAGCGGTGTAGTTGCAAAAGCAGCGAGAGGAACTGGTAAGCCACTAGATAAGGTAGATGCTACTGATACTGTGCTCATTGGGGAAAATTCAAATTCTCAAACTCCTCCTTTTCTTTTGACTTATGAGATGTACAATAAAAATCTGCACAATTGTTTGATTGATTATGGAGCTTCCTCCAATATTATGCCTACTTCTGTCTGTGCTAAATTGAATATTGAACCACAGAAATCAGCAGTTCATATCGTTCAGTTGGATCGCTCTAAAGTTCAAGTGGTAGGAGAAATCAATTCAGTTACTATCAGATTAGCCTGAGATCCTAGAATTGTCCAAAGAATTGATATTTTGATTGCTGATATCCCCGAATTTTATGGATTAATCTTGAGTAGGGACTGGTCTGCGAAACTTAATGGTTATATCTCGTCTAATTATTCACACATGTGGCTTCCCTACAAAGGGAAACCAAATCAAATCAAAATTGAACGAGAAAAACATATGACGCACACTGTCACTGAATTTGAACAGCCTAATGAACCTGTGGCATTCAACAACAATATTCTTGGAGGTTATCTTGCTGAATCATTTCTTGGAAATTTCAAAGCTCCTCAATCACCTTTTTCTGTAAATACTTTTGTTTCTCAGATAGAAAATTTTTCACAGTCTGATTCTTCCAGAATTGTAAATATTTCTGATGTAATTATAGATAAGCCAATAGATAAATCTTTATTTTGGTCGTTATATTTCGATGGATCGAAGTCTAGTGATGAAGCTGGAGCTGGATGTATCTTAATTGATCCAAATGGGGAGAAAACCATGCTGTCATGCGGGTTAGAATTTGAGTGTACTAACAATACTGCAAAATATGAAGCCTTGGTTCAAGGACTTTATAAAGCTATAGGGTTAGATGTTAAACACTTGAAAGTCTTTGGTGATTCCGAAATTGTAATTAAACAAGTTAGGAATACTATTCATTGCCTTTCAGGACATCTTAAACACTATCAAACCCTAGTGCAAGATCTTACCGCTCATTTTTTAGCATTCAATATTTCTCCTATTCCTAGGAATCAGAATACATCAGCTGACTTGTTAGCTAATGTTGCATCTAAACTCCTACCTGCTGAAGATTGCAGTCCTGATAGGTTTTCTGTAGAATTGATTTTTCGTCCATCTATCCCAGATAATGTTACAAATTGGAGAGTATTCTATCATGATCAAGATATTATAAATTTCATGACTTCAGAGAAATCATATGATGAGCAAATTATTGACGAAGATGATCATGATTTACAAATTTCTTCAAAAGGTAATGAAAACCCCATTCCAAAATCTGTTGTTAAATTAGAGGATTTATATGACATTAGAGACAGATTCAAGAAAGTTGTTAATTCGAAACTTCAAAGTTCCACTTTGAAGTTTGAATTAGTAAATCTTGGTTCTGATTCTAAACCTCAAAACATTAATTTAGGACTCAATTTAACACCAGAGGAAAGGAGTGCATTCATTAAACTACTGAAAAAGTATAAAAATGTGTTTGCTTGGAATTATGATGATCTAAAAACGTATGATACTTCAATTATCCAACACACAATTCCAATGTTTCCTGATGTTAAACCTGTTCAACAGAAGTTGAGAAAGATCCATCCAAATCTCGAGAGTCAAATCAAATCAGAACTCAATAAAATTTTGAAAGCCAAAATCATTTTTCCAATTAGGCACTCTAATTGGGTTTCCAATATGGTACCTGTAAGGAAGAAGAATGGTGATATAAGAATCTGTATTGATTTCAGAAATTTAAACAAGGCATGTTTAAAAGATAATTTCCCATTGCCAACCATGGAACAGATACTTCAAAAGGTAGCTGGTTCTGAACTTATGTCTTTTCTCGATGGATTTTCGGGCTATAATCAAGTTTTAGTTCATCCAGATGACAGATTGAAAACAAATTTCAGAACAAAATGGGGAACTTACGCTTATCAGAAAATGCCTTTTGGTCTAATAAATGCAGGAGAAACTTTTCAAAGAGCCATGGACATAGCATTCAAAGGTCTGATCAATAAATCAGTTGTAGTTTATCTTGATGATATAACAATATTTTCAAAAAAAAGAGCCAATCATATACATGACTTAAAACAAATATTTGAAAGATGTAGAAGGTTTGGTATTTCTTTAAATCCGAAGAAATCTTTCTTTGCTTTAGATGAAGGAAAGCTCTTAGGATTTTTTGTGTCAAAAGATGGTATATATATTGATCCAGATAGAGTGAAAGAAATTTCTGATATTTCTTTACCACATAACAAAAAATCCATGCAATCATTTCTTGGACAAATCAATTTTGTTAAAAGATTCATTCCTGATTTTTCTTTAATTGTTTTACCTATGCAAAATATGATCAAGAAGAATTCAGTATTCAAATGGGGGCATGAAGAGAAAGAAGCCTTTAAAGCAATTAAGCAAGCAATCATTAATGCACCAGCACTGAATACCCCAGATTTTTCTAAATATTTTACTTTGTATACTCTTGCCACTGAAACATCCTATGCAGCCGTTTTAACACAACTCAACGATCAAGAAATCGAAGCACCAATTTCTTTCTTTAGCTCAAATCTGCAAGGAGCTGAGCTTAATTATTCCGATGTTGAAAAACAAGCCTTTACTGTGTTTAAATCAATTAAACATTTCATACCTTTTCTCTTGAAAACACATACAAAAATTATTGTCCCATTCTCTGCAGTGAGGAAATTATTAATTCAGAGAGAAGTAGGAGAAAAGAGAGCTAACTGGGTAACAGCCTTGCAAGAATATGATATTGATATTAAACCAGCTAAGATTGTTAGAGGACAAGGTTTTTGCAGATTATTAGCAAGAGCTCATCACATACCAGAAAGTCAAGATTCAAATCAAGATATTCAAGTAAATCAGATAAGTGTTACAGATGCTGAATCTCAGTATGCTGATCTCATTTATTACTTGAAGAATGGGTATGCTCCTTCTAACCTCAGTTATAAGAGAAAACGTGCTTTAAGGTTAAAAGCTGATAAATATGAGATCATTGATAATGTGTTATTTAGAAAAAATTATGATTCAATTTTGTTAAGATGTCTTGAAAAGACTGAAGCTGAAAAGGTTTTGCAGGAATTACATGATGGACCAGCAGGAGGTCATTTTGGAGGTGATACCACGGCTCACAAAATAATTTGTGCTGGTTATTACTGGCCTACCCTTTTTAAAGATACGCATGATTACGTAAGGAAGTGCCAAATTTGTCAAACTGCAAGTGGAAGACAAAGGAAACCAGCTTTTCCTTTGCAACCAGTAACTATTGAGCAACCATTCAAACAATGGGGGCTTGACATTATTGGTGAGATAATACCTCATTCTTCCAAACAGCACAAGTACATCCTTACTGCAACTGATTACTTTACAAAGTGGGTAGAGGAAATTCCCTTGAAGGTAGCCAATTCTGATGCAATTATTGATTTCATAGATCAATTCATCATAACCAGGTTTGGTGTACCTCGAGCTCTTGTCTTTGATAATGCATCTTACTTCTCTAGAAATAGTTTAATTGAATTTGCAGTCAAAAGAGGTTTTAAATTAAAATATTCAGCAAATTATTATCCACAAGGTAATGGTTTGGCTGAATCCACTAATAAAAACCTTATCAAAATCATTAAAAGGACCGTTGATCAAAATCAAAAGAATTGGCATAAATCTTTAATCTTTGCGTTATGGGATGATCGTATCACTGAAAAAGCTTCAATAGGGACTTCTCCTTTCAATCTGGTTTATGGAAAAGAAGCTGTGATACCTTCAAATTTAACTCTTCCATCATTAGCCCTAGTACAGTTTATTGAAGAAAATCCTTCATCATCCATTCAATTGAGATATGATCAAATCCTTAAACTAGAAGAAGATAGGGATAAAGCAAAAATTACTCATGAAAAACATCAACAGCTTGTAAAATCTTCTTTTGATGCAAGTTCTACCGGCTCAAAACTTTTATCAATTGGTGATCTCGTTTTGAAATGGGATAAAGCACGCGAAGAAAAAGGTAAACATACCAAATTTCAGAAAATGTGGCTTGGACCATTTCAGATCGTTGAGAAGATAGGCTCAAATACATTTATACTCCAAGATCTAGCAGGTAAGAGAGAATCTCTTCCTGTAAATGGGCTTATCTTGAAGAAATTATTTTCCTAAGGAGGTAACCCCTTCTTAAACTGTACATATTTCTTTCTGCAGATTTTGATTGTTTTTATTTTCGCAAATAAAGGTTGTTTATGAGCCTCTGATTGAATGTTTACTATTTAAGAAAATTTCTTCGGAAAAATATTATAAATATTTATTTCGTGTAAATAATAATTTTTAAAAGTAATGATCATAGTTTTTGAATAGTTTAAAATAAGATGTTAAGACTTTGAAAAGATTATTTTAATCATTTACATGATCTTTTGAAAACTTGAGGGAAATGTAAATCATCATAAGTTTATTAAGCAGAGAAAGGTTATCTGTAAAAGTAAAGATTTTTTTCAAATTTTTGGAACTCAAAAAACTCTGAAAATTGTCATCCATTCATTCTTAAGGATAAAACTATTTCACCCCATCCATTTATGTTATGATTTTTTAGAATGTAATTCTAAGAGATTATACGAAAATTTTAAGAGATAAGAGGTCTCATTATGAGCCGACTTACTATGTTCATAAGGAGTAATAAAACTGACATTACCAATACTGCATACCAAAACAGGGTAATGGCTTATAAATATAAGACAAGGGGTCTCATCACGAGCCAACTTGTTCAGTTTAATTATAACTGGTGAATGGCATTGTTATCAACTGGCCACCAAACCAGAACAATGGCTCTTAAAATAAAAATAAATAAAAGACAAAAACATGAGATAATTGATCTTATGAATTTATCTTTTAAAAGGTCATAATTTTAGTTGGATGGGACAATGAATGGTTAATGGTTTAAAGGTAACCCTGTCGAGACTATAAACGTTTGCTGGCAGCAGAGGCAATACCTATGGCAAAGTATATTATAAAACCAAAACTTGGAGAGATCCACTTACTTTATTATTAACACCAATCAAAGCTTGAGATAACCCAAAATGTTTTTATTTTCCTTGAGGAATTAGAAAGAAATTATGAAATGATTTTTATTTCCTTTTCATAGTTACATTTTATTTGAATTATCCTAAGATAGTTTTCATCATCTTTAAAAATCTTTACTTACTAAAGATAGAATGTTCATTTTATTTTTTCAGAGATAACTGTTTCTTCCAGTGAATCGCCAATTGTTGTGACTAGCAACAACCCCCCTTTTTATCTTAGTAATAATACTAAATAAAATGGGGACCCTTAGTTGAAAATCCAAAAAACAATCAGGATTTGTTTGCCTTAGAAAATAAAACTTTCTATCATAAACCTATAAAAATCCCTTTGAAAGAATATTGCCAAAACCTTAAGTTTATGATAGATTTTAATAAAACTGCTCTTTGAACAAGATAGCGCATCCATAAATAATATATATCTTTGATAAAACGCATTGGTCACAGATCGCATAGCGCAGAAAACAGAATTGGTTAATTAATATCTTTTGCGCTCTTTTCAAACATGCGCTTTTGCGATTTTGCGTTATGCGCTCTTTTCAAATATGCGATCATGCGATTTCGCGATATGCGCTTTTGTGATTTTTGCGATATGCGCTATTGCGCAATTCCCATTTTTGCGCTATTTTTTATGACTGTGATGACTTCATATTGCGATATTGTGACATTGCGATATTGCGATATTGCGCAGCAAATCGCAGATCGCAATGTCGCAGATTCATGTAGGCGCGCTATCCCAAGGCAATCTTTCCATATGTCAAATCCGTTATGCGCTTTAATGATTATATTAAATGATTGGATTGATTATTAATGTGAAATGAGATTGTGTTTAGAGTGAAAGTCGTTTCACAATTAAAATATTATATTTCATCCGCGTTCATATTCAAAACAGTCTCATCACCTTTCTAATATCATTACTCTCATTTATTCGTAAAATGCAGGCACGAAGGAGCGAATTACTATACAAAGCTTCTGATATACACTATGGGTAAGAAGGAGAAGAGCTCAAATTTTGAGAACAAAGAAATGGCTTCGCTATACGCAGACACCGCCTGTAACAAGGATGCCGGCATATCTACTTGGGAAGGAATGTACAATCTGTTAGAAGATGAAAACCCTGTGGTGATAAAAGTCGTAGCTATAGCAGGTTCCAAGGATTCGTCTGAAGCAAATCTTAGAGACTTGGCTTGCTCATTTCTGCATAGAATAGCAGCAAGGCCAAGGATTCTCCCATACACAGACATGGTGAGATGGGTCCTGGACAGCGCTGATATTTCAGACAGGCAATTAAAGACTCCATATGAAGAGTTAATTGGGTCATTCACCATAGAGGATGTGAGATTAATGTATAAGCTGCCAGAACCACAGGCGACTTACAACAAAAAATTCATGGAAGATTTTGCCAGAGAACACGCAAATTTGGTAGAATGCACAAATGAGTGGACTAAAAGAAGTGAAAAACAAACAAGGTATGTACAACACGGGTTCTCTTACCTCTCCTTATTGTTTTACTGCTGCCATGTTATGCAGGCTTTTTGGAAAGCCTGACATAAATATGATTTTACCTGAATGGCTTCCTTTGTTAAATGCGGCCGTTAATTCTACAATTGTAGACTGGGCCAAAATCCTATCTGATACTATGACCACTGCTATTTTTCAATACCGGACCAAACGAAATGTTTCCTAGCGGGTTTATCCGCCTTTTTACTTATCTGCTTATGTCATGGACGCCATCTGCTATGTCTCTAAATTCCCTGTAATAGGATGGAAATGGACTATCCAAGACCCTTTGCCCATTCATGTGTACCATAAAGAACTGTGGGAATCTAAAATTGTTCCCCATTTTTACCAAATTTGTCATGGAATCATGCTGCCATTGTACAAAACATTGTATAATAAGGATCCCCCGAGGTTATCCTCAGAAACAGAGGTTGATATTCTCCCCGTCGCAAGATGGTTTGGGGAGGAATTGTTCACCTATATTAGGGTTTTTGGAAGTTATGCTTCTCCCCATGTTTTACCCTTATATGTTCCAGATAGACTTGTAGCCCGAGAAATTGCTTATCAGACCTGTGGCCAGGGAGGTATGACAAAAGATTTGGAAGACAAGAAAAAGGGCATTTGGCCACAATTTCCCATAAAATGTGGAACATTTTCACTGTTGGATATTGGTCATGAATTTCATGAGATAGGCAATATTACATGCCTACAGCTATTCAAATTCTCAAGAAGGTTATTTGACCAAAATGATATTGTTAAGAATTTTCCCAATGCAATCAAAGAAAAGGAATTTGTCGCAGAGCAAGATCTTTTTGATGATATGTTCCAGGCAAGAAATTCATTTAAAGAGGTTTTGAATTCAGCTAGAGAGCAGCTATCTCCAGGGGATTTTCAGGAATTCAAGTTGTACAGAGAAAGGAGACTAATTCCAATTCCTTTGGATAATCTACGCATAGAGCCTGCAAAGGAGCAAACTCCTAGTGTTAGTCTTAACAGCAGTTCAAGCACAGGTAAATCCAAATCAAAATCTGACAAAGATTCTGAACACTCCAATACATCCAAAGAAATGGAAGATAAAATGGAAGAATCCATTAAAGATTCTGCACAATCTAAAGAGCTTGCTCAACAGCAAATTTTGATTTCTCAACAAACAAATCCTCCTTCACCCAATGTACAGCAACAGCTAGTCACCATGGAGTTAGATAAAGAATGGGAAACCTTTAATCAATTGATTAATGTAGAAGGACAGAATGTACAGACCCCTGTCCAAAAAACCAAAGTTTTGAATGCAGGAACAAGCAGCACAGCCGCAGTAACAGAGCACATACCAATTACACCCTCCTCTGAAATTGTACTTAATGTAGAGGACATTCCTCCTCTGGATGTATTTTATAGCCCAAAATACAAAGCAGTAGTAAAGAGACAAAGAAAAAAGAGAAAAATAGAAAGTGCAATTGCTACTGAACCAGAACAAGTAGATGTTTTGTGGAAAGATCCTGCCACAGAGCCTACTCATAATCTCACTAAGTTATCTCAAATGACAGGAGCTTATGCTTCTGCAACAATTGATAAAGCAGTTGAGATACAACTTTTGTTGGATGAAAAAGAAGAACAGATAAAGGCTCTGCAACAGCAATTGCAACAGGTACAGGCCAATAAGGAAGCACAATTAAAACTTGAAGAGTTACAGCAACAACTTCAAGAAATACAAGAACAGCATAAGGATGATCCTAAGCTTCCAGAATTCATTTCAGAGACCATCTCTTTGAACAATCAACTACTGCAACAAGAGGAAGTTTTCTGCCAAAAAATATTGCAATGGAATTCTTTGTGCCAAGAAAGCGATAAAATCACAAGTCATGTCGTAGATCTACGAAATGATTATGATTTGATTAATGAAAAGATCAATGATTATCTAGCATGGCAAAATACAGAAGAAGGCAGAAAAGCTGGTGCACCCATCATTAATGAAAACCACAAAGAAATACTGTTCAGTAATTGGGATGCACAAATCAGAAGAGCAGAAAGGGCAGCAGAGGAGGCATCTACAGCGGCAAACACTCTCACTGATTGTGTAAATGAAAATTTACACAAAGCTAACTTGATTTCTGAAACTGTTCCAGGATATCTCCCACAGGAAAATCAACTGCATACAGAATGGAGGCAAAAGGCAGAAGAAAGAGAAAAATCCATCCAAGGGCTGACAAGATTGAATTGGGACTCATACTGGATGTACTTGGTAAAGCCACACAGTCAGCACAGTGCGCTCAATTGTATCATCAATGCTACGGAGAAGATTGCTCCTACGCTTTCCGACTCTGTCTTTTCAGGACAGTTGAATTCTGAAGTCGGTCAACCGCATCTTCTCAAAACTATGCTGGCTTCCTGCAAGCTTAAAGATCAAGTTAATAGATAGATAGATTTAGTTTTAATTTCACTGTATTTTAGCCTAGGAAAAGGACGGTCATTGAACCGAATCCTTAATTTTTGTAATAAACTATTTTTAGAGTTAGTTAAGTAGTATTTAAACCCCTCTCATGCATTTAGAGGGGGGTCCTGGATCTTAATATTTTTGGACTTGGAGATTGCATTTCTGTACTCCATTGTCTTATATATTTTTTGAAAAGGATCACATCTGGTGATTTTCATGCGAAATTATCTTTAAAGTGTTGCATTTCTGTACCTTTGGAATTTGATTTTGCATCATATTTGTTGGATAGAATATCAGATTGCATCTGGAAGTCATCAAGATGAACAAGGTATTTCTATCTGTTTACTGTTGATTTCTTTTGTCTTGTGATATTCGTTTTGAGATTGCTATCATTTATATGTATTTGTTTTCACAACGCTTCCTTTTATATATCATTTCTGAGTATAATTGAAACGTTATTATTCATAATTACATGTAGATGGTATACAATGATGAATGCAATATGCTAATATAACTCTGTTTAATTTCTTAAACAGAGTTATCTTTATTTGTTTCTGCACATTTCAATTTGATTAATAATACATTTTCATGGTTATTGTTGAATTGGAACAATTTTAAGTTGTATTCACATATTATTACCCGGGATAGTATTAGAATTTCTTTATCAGTATTTAGCTTAGATTAGATAGTTTTATTTCAGTTAATTTAGTCCCATTTCCACCCATCCAATCCAATCCACTTAGTTACAAGGAAACTGGTCCTTTAAATCCAGTCGGAGCCACCATTCCAAATGGAAAAGGAGCTGTCTTAAGGTCCCGACCGGGTGGTTTTCCCTGATGTTTGAAGCAGCGATTTTCGAGGCTTCAACATGACACTTTAAGGCCAACCTTTGTAATAATGATAACCCATTTCCACATGAATTTGGGCAAGTGTATTGTTGTTTTGTTCATGTACAACTGATATGTATTGTTTCTTGCTATCTTATAGTAGACGAGCGAACATATACCGCTAGTAGCTCATTGGAAAACAACTTGCCACATGATGTTCTAAATCAGCAGTTGGAAAGACTGCATTGTATCCACCAAGGGAAGCATGTGTATCATCCTCACTTGCACATAACCTTCAACAACTTTCTGATTTGGATGACATATGGTAGTGATGTGCCATTCACTTTGAATGGAATGGTTTGGGCCAGCATGATCCATAATTTTGGAGAGGGGATCTTTGAAGATTCAATCTTTTTCTTGCCACTTAAAGGCAACTTGTTTGCAGCCCATGATCAACATGCAATCTACACTTATCATGAGTGGAGAGGAAGACAACATGGGGTAGGATATCTTGTCTACCATGTTCAGATTTCCAACCCACCTATTTTTCATGAGCCAAAGGTGGAAGAGATTATTCATGAGTTGCCATCCTGGGGGGTGACTCATTTTGTATGGTTGTGTTGAAGCCCCGAAAATCGGGTCTACAACAAGGGGGATACCCACCTGGTCTGGACCTTGGTTAGCAGCTCCTTTTCCGTTTGGTATAGTGGGTCCAACTGGGGATAATGGGACCAGTTTCCCAATATGTGTGTGTGTGTGTTGAGAATTGATATTTCCTTTCTAAAAGTTCCTAAGTGAAATGCTTTTATTCTAATTCTAATTTAATAACATGCAATTGTATTCTAATAAACAGAAATGTCTAATTCTACACTAACCTGGGATGTAATCTTTCCGTTATGCGATCTAAAATGATTTCAAATAACAATTGGTAATAAAGATCATTCAACTATTATAAGAAATGAATTCAATAGAGATAAACCACTTCGTATAAAAAGTTAGACGAAACAATTGTGAAAAACATATCGCATAATAAGCTGCTCATATATTAAGCATAAATAAATAGCTATCACCGTAAAAAAGTGCCAAATGATAACTCAAGCATTCAAGCATCAATATATAAACAACTGAACATGAATATCACTTTAACACAAAGGCAGAAATAGTTAAGAGATAAAAGTACCATTTGTAACTAGTTCTATTCATGAGCTTCAAGCAATAATGATTTATCTCTTCTTAATCCAACATCCACTAAGAGTACAAAAGTGCAACATCAGTAGTAGATATTAAACGAAGATATCAATAAATCATGTTCCATTCATTTATCAAAACCTCCTCGGAGGGTGTAAAAGTGCATGTTCTGAGGACAAGTTTTTGACAAATTTCAGGACCCTTCTCTAAATGCATGAGAAGGGTTTAAATATTACTCACTAAATCTAAAAATAATTTATTACAAAAATGTAGGATACGGTTTAAATGACCATCCTCATTTTAGGCAAAAAATAAAGTAAAATTAATACTAAATCTAAAAATAAAACTAACAACTAACTATTTGTGAATCTGTTCTTTGAAATTGCAAGCATTCAACATTTGTTTGAGAAGAGTAGGCTGGCCAACTTCAGACTTTAACTGTCTTGTGAAAATGGAATCAGCAAGAGCTGGCGCCATCTTCTCAGCAGAGTTCATGATACATTTGAGAGTCATCCACTGGCTGTGTGGTTTTACCAAATACGCCCCGTAAGAATCCCAATTCAACTTAGTTAATCTTTTAATTGATTCTGCCTTTTCTTGAGCCTTCTGTCTCCAGTTTGTCTGCAGTTGCTGTGCTTTCGGTAGATACCCTGGAGTGGTTTCTGAGATCAGATTTTCCTTGTGAAAATTTTCATTTATGCAGTCAATAACACTGTTTGTTGCTTTGGCTGCTTCTTCTGCTGCTTGCTTTGCTTTCCTGATTTGTGCATCCAAATTGTTAAAGAGAATTTCTTTGTGATTGTCGTTGATTATTGGTGCACCTGCTCTTTTCCCGTCCTTTTTTTCTTGCCAAGCCAAATATTCGGTAACTCTTTTATCAATTAAATCATAATCATGTCGTAAGTCTACGACTTGATTAGTAATTTTATTGCTTATTTCACAATAAGAGTTCCATTGTGATATTTTTTGGCATAATATTTCATGTTTCTGCAGTAGTTGATCATTTAAGGAAATGGATTCTGTGATGAATTCTGTAAGCTTGGGATCATCCTTGTGCATCTCTTGCATAACCTGTAACTATTTTTCTTTTTCAGCCAAACTGTTCTGGTACCCTATCTGCATTTGTTAGAAGTCCCGCTGTAATTTTTCAAGCTGTTTCTGTGCTTCATTGTTGGCATTGGCTTGTTGCAGTTGTTGTTGCAAAAATTGTACTTGATCTTCTTTCTCATTTATTAATTTTCGTACCTCAGATGCTTTATCAATGGCCGCAGAGGCATATGCTCCTGTGATCTGAGATAATTTGGTGAGATTTTCAGTGGGATCGGTGGTAGGATCTTGCCATAGGATGTCTAATTGTTCTGCATCATGAGAGAGCACATTTTCTAATTTCCTTTTCTTCCTTTGTCTTCTCACTACTGCCTTGTGTTTTGGACTATAAAATACATCAAGAGGAGGAATTTCCTCTATTTTGAGCATAAGTTCAGAGGATGGGGTAATGGGAATATGTTCCATTTCTGAGACATTGCTAGTTATTCCTGTGATTATATCTTTTTTTGTCTGTACATTACTCATAGGTGTCTGTGTGTTCTGTCCTTCAGTATTGATTAAATCATTGAATGTCTCCCATTATTTATCTAGCTCAGTTCTAACTGATGATGGCTGTACAATGAGAGGGAGAGGATTTAGCTATCGAGAGGTTGAAACCTGTAGCTGTGAGAGCTCCTTTGACTGGGCAGTATCACTTACTGACCCTTCACTTTTATCGTGGTCACTTTCAGACCTCTTAGAGTGTTATGTTGTTTCTTTCCCGGACTTAGATTTAGATATGTCTATGCCTGAACTTCCACTAAGAATAATACTGGGAGTTGGTTCCCTTGGGGGTTCCAAACGTAATTTATCCAAAGGGATACTAGCTAACCTTCTTTTCCTGTATATCTTGAACTCTTGAAATTATGCTGGAGGAAATCGCATTTGGGCTGAATGTAGAGCTTCTTTAAGTGTGCCTTTCTCTTGGAACATGTCATCAAAAAGATCATCTTCTTTAGAAAACAATCTTATTTTGACTGTAGTAGTGAAATTTTTAGCAATATCATAAGGGTCGAACGGTCTTCTTGGAAATTTGAACAAATGTAAACATGTTATGTTGTTTACTTCTTTGAATGCATGGCCTACATCAAATAATGAAAAGGCCCTACAGGCCACAGGAAATTGTGGCCAAATAGCCTTCTTTTTGTCTTTAAAATCTTTAGTCAAACCTCCTTCTCCGCAGGTTTGATAAGAAATTTCGCGTGCCATGAGTTTATCAGGAACATACAAAGGTAGGACATGAGGGGAAACGAAACTTCCAAATACCCTGACATATGTAAACATTTCTTCTCCAAACCATCTCGTGACAAGGAGTATATCTACCTCTGCTTCGGGAGAAAACCTTGGAGCATCTTTATCATATAAAATTTTGTACAAGGGCAACATGATTCCAAGACATATCTTGTAAAAATAGGGAATGAAATTGGAATCCCACAATTATTTATGATAAATATGAATGGGTAGGGGGTCTTGAGTCGTCCATTTCCAACCCATTAAAGGAAACTTGGAAATATAATAGATTGAATCCATCACATAAGCAGATAAGTAAAAAGTGGGATAAATTCTCTGAGAAACAGTTCTTTTAGACCGGTAATTCAAAATGGCTGTGGCTAAGTTATTAGATAATATCTTAGCCCAATCCACAACAGAAGCATTAATGACAACATTCAATAATGGTAGCCATTCAGATGAAAATTTATTAATGTCTGGCTTCCCAAAAAGCCTACAGAGCATAGAAGCAGCAAAGAAATACGGGGAGGTAAGAGAACCAGTACTGTACATACCATGTTTATCCTTTTTTAGTGGTTCGTCCCTCCTTGACCAGTCCTTGGTGCTTTCTGCCAAGTTTTCATTTTCTTTAGCAAACTTCTCCATGAACTGTTTGTTATAAGTCACCTGTGGCTCCGGTAAATGATACATGAGTCTCAAATCTTGTGGAGTGAATGAACCAATAAGTTCTTGACCCTGAGTCTTAAACTTTCTATTTGTGATATCAGTGCTGTCCAATACCCATTTAATCATGTCCGTGTATGGAAGAATTTTAGGGCTCGCCACTTTCTGGTGCAAGAATGAGCAAGCTAGCTCTGTGATAGACGCCTCAGAAGACCCATGTGAACCTGCAGTAGCTGTAACCTCCATTACTCTGGGATTATCTTCCTCAAGTAGACTGTACATGCCTTCCCAAGTAGTAATACCGACATCTTTGTTACAGGCGGTGTCTGTATACAAGGGCGTCATTTCTTTGTCTTCAGAACTCAGAGCTTTGTCTTTCTTTCTCATAATACCCTGGATACTACTTTGTATAGTTCTCTGTTCTTCGCTCCTGTAGTTTTACAAATGAGGTAAGAATAATGATAGGAAAAAGGTGACGGGAAAGCTTTAAATGCTAAAGACTTATAAAATATACCACCTTACGTGAAATGGCTCTTCGATTATAACAAAACCATATTTCATTAATGATTGACAACCAATTCATTGATTAACATTAAAGCACATAACCATGCCTTGGTTTATGGAAAATATTTTTCGTACAATGAGCATAAAGACCTGCAATAAGGCGATCTGCGATTTGCTTCGCAATATCGCAGATCGCAATCTCGTGGAATTGCAATATCACAATACCGCAAAATCGCAAAATCGCAAAATCGCAAAATCGCTAGATAGTAGCATATGACAAACATCCATTAATGTGTTTTTCTGCGAAATGCGATTTGCGATATGTGCCATCGCATATCGGCGGTTTGAGGTTTTTAAGGCATGCGATGCGATGAATGTTTTTTAGTGCGTAGTTTTGCATTGCGATCTCACAATCTTAGAATTCCGCTTGTAAGGAGATATTCATTACCTTTTTGCGATGCGATATTTCTTAAAGAATGATTTTATTCTATCCTATCATAAAACTTAAGTTTTTTAGATTTTTCAAGGGATATTCTCCTAAGTCTATGATAGTAAGTTTTATAGTAAAAGGAAATACAAGCACTAATCGATTTTTAAATTTTTTGACTAAGGGCCCCCACTTATTTAGTATTAGTGATAATACTAAATAAGAAGGGGGGTTGTTGCTGGCCACAAAAATTGGCGATTCACTTGGAAGAACCAGTTATCTCTGCTTTTTCTTTTGAATTTTCTAAACTTTAAAAACAGAAAATTTTTCAGAAAATCAAACTTTATTATAGAAAGACAAAGTACATTATGCTTTTATCTATCAATGATATTTCGTTTCTTCTATATTCAACTTTGATTATTTACTTCCTCAAGCTAGTCCTTGTATCTACATCAGTTATTACTTGGTTTATAAAGATAAAAACAAAGGCTTCTCTGTAAATCAGTTTTAAATATGCTCATTTGTCGTAGGTAGAGCCTCTGCTGCCAGCAGGCATTTATTGCCTCAATAGGGTTACCTGTTACCCAACAATGATCCTGTATCCTACTTAGAGAAATATACAATTTTCAAAGAGAAATCCATATTCACACTTGTTGCTTTCATTTTTTTTTTTTTTTTACACTTAAAGAACAATGTCTTGGTTTGGTAGCCAATTTATGACAGTGCCATTCACTTGATTTATAACTTTGCTGAACAAGCTGGCTCGTGATGAGACCCCTTGTATTTTTATTGCAATAATCTTGAGTCATTTCCCTGTTGTGGTATGCAGTATTGGCAAAGTCAGCAAGCTATAATATCTATGATCATGATAAGTCAGCTCGTGATGAGACCTCTTACTCTTTAAGTTAAAGTGTATCATTGGATTATTCCCTAAACATTGTAATTTCCTAAGTGGGGAGGAAGTCATTGTTTCCTTAAGATAGCTCTGGATGACAATGGTAGAGTTTTTGGAAAGAAATTTTCTACAGAGAATCTTCGTTTTGTTATTGATACCTTTTATTGGACTGATATAAAACAATTTCCCACTAAAGGTTGCTTTTTATCAAAATTTACAAGGTTGAAACTAGTATCATTTCTAGGCCTAAAGTCTTTAACTGTATCTTTCAACAATAATGATCAATTTTCTATAAGAATTCTATTTATACAAGTGAAAAAAAAAAAAAAGAGAATTTGTATCTTTTTCGTGAATTCCAAATGTAACCATTTACAACTGGTTTTATTATGAAAATAAAGAAAAATAATATACAAAATAGAAGAATGATCTCCTATGGAAAATATTTTTTGAGGATCTGTTCGTTAACAGGTAAAGACTCTCTTTTTCCTGTTAAATCTTGTAACATAAAAGTAGATGGACCTATGACTTCTGCGATTTGGAAAGGACCAAGCCACATTCGTTGAAATTTTGTATGTTTCCCTTTTTCCTCATGAGCTTTGTCCCATTTTAAAACTAGATTTCCAATTTGAAAATCCTTTCTGGATATCATGTTTGAATCAAAAGAAGCTTTTACTAATGCTTGGTGATGAGCATGAGTTATTTTGGCCTGTTCTCGTTGCTCTTCTAGCTTAATTATTTCCAGCCATCTTAGTTGTAAGGAAGAAGTTGGTGCTTCATCAATATATTGAACTAAGGCTAAAGAGGGAATTGCTAGATGAGTTGGAAGAACCACTTCTTTCCCATAAAATAAATTAAAGGGAGAAGTGCGAATGGAGACTTTCTGCATTATTCGATCTTCCCATAAAGCATATATCAAAGAGTTATGCCAATTTTTGTGATTTTGATCAATGGTTCGCTTAATGATTCTGATTAAGTTTTTATTTGTAGATTCAGCTAACCCATTCCCCTGTGGGTAATAATTGGCAGAGTATTTAAGTTTGAAACCCCTTTTGAGTGCAAATTCAGTCATAGCATTACTAGAAAAATACGATGCATTATCGAACATTAAAGTAGAAGGTAAACCAAACCTGGTGATTATGAACTGATCTATGAACTCGATGATATGCTCGGCATTAGATGTCTTGAGAGGAACTGCCTCTACCCATTTAGTAAAATAATCAGTTGCTGTAAGGATATAACTATGCTGTTTAGAAGAGTGAGGAACGATCTCACCTATTATGTCCAATCACCATTGATCAAAAGGCTGCTCAATGTTGACTGGTTGTAGCGCCAATGACGGTTTCTTTTGTCTCCCAGCAACGGTTTGACAAACTTGACATTTCTTTACGTAGCTATGTGAGTCTTTGAATAGTGTGGGCTAGTAATAGCTTGCACGAGGGATTTTATGTGCAGTAGCGTCTCCAGCATAATGTCCGCCTGCTGGCCCATCGTGGAGTTCCTGCAAGACTTTTTCAGCTTCAAATTTCTCAAGACATCTAAGGAGAACATAATCATAATTCATTCTAAAAAGAACATCATTCACGAGTTGATATTGTTTAGCCTTCAACCTTAGAGCTCTTTTCTTGGTGTAATCAAGATTTGGAGGAGCATATCCATTCTTTAAATAAAATATGATATCAGCATATAATGATTCAACATCGTTTAGGCTTACCTCATACATTTGTATCTCTGCAGATGGTATTTCAGAAATAAGCGATGCTCCAGCTAGTATTTTGCAAAAGCCTTGACCTCTTACAATACTCGCTGGTTTGATTTCTACGTCATATTCTTATAAGGCAGTAACCCAATTGGCTCTTTTGTCACCCACATCTTTCTGTACTAAGAGATTTCTTACCGCTAGAAACGGTACTATGATTTTTGTATGGGTTTTAAGTAGAAAGGGTCTGAAATATTTAATTGCTTTGAAAACAACATAAGCTTGTTTCTCTACATTTGAATAATTCAACACAACCCCCTGTAAATTTGAACTGAAAAAAGCAATTGGGGCTTCTGCCTTGTCTTGATTTGCTTGAGTGAGTATTGCAGCATATGATCTATCAGAGGCAAATGTATACAAAATAAAAGGATCGGAAAAATTTGGAGTTGCTAAAGATGGAGTGTTAACAATTGCTTGTTTGATCAGATTAAATGCTTCATATTCGTCTTGGCCCCATTTGAAGTTTGAGTTCTTTTTAATCATTGCTTGTAAAGGAGATACAATTCTTGAAAAATTTGGCACAAATCTCTTTACAAAATTAATCTGGCCAAGGAAAGATTGCATAGCTTTCTTGTTGTGAGGTAGGGATATTTCGGAAATCTCCTTGATTCTATTAGGATCAATATGAATTCCAGATTTTGACACTATGAATCCAAGAAGTTTTCCTTCGCTTAATGCAAAAAATGATTTTTTTCGGGTTAAGTGAAATTCCATGCCTTTGAAAACGTTGGAAGATCTGTTTTAAATCTCTAAGATGATTGCCTCGTTTCTTGGAATATATAGTTATATCATCCAAGTAAATTACCACTGATTTGTTAACTAATCCCTTGAATGCGATATCCATGGCTCTCTGAAATGTGGCACCAACGTTGATTAGACCAAAGGGCATATTTTGATATGCGTAAGTGCCCCATTTGAATCTAAATGTGGTTTTCAATTGATCGTCGGGATGGACCAACACTTGGTTGTAACCAGAGAAACCATCTAAGAAGGACATTAATTCTGATCTTGCGACTGCCTGTAGTATTTGCTCCATGGGAGGCAAAGGAAAATTATCTTTTTGGCAGGCTTTGTTAAGATTTCAAAAGTCAATGAAAATTCTAATGTCTTCGTTCTTTTTCCTAACGGGAACCATATTGGAAACCCATTTGGAATGTCGAACGGGAAAGATAATCTTGGCTTTCAATAACTTATTGAGTTTAGATTTGATCTGGTTTTATAAATTGGGATGGATCTTTCTCAGCTTTTGCTGGACATGTTTTTCATCGTTTATCATTGGGATAGTATGTTGGATGATAGAAGTGTCATAAGTTTTGAGTTCATCGTAGTTCCAAGCAAAGACACTTTTGTATTGTTTCAAAGGATGAACATACGCTAATTTTTCTTCAGGAGCTAGGCCAAGGCCTAGGTTGATATTCTGTGGTTTGGTATCAGTTCCTAGATTTACTAATTCATAGTTCAAAGTTGAACTTTGCAGTTTTGAATTGGTAGATCTTTTGAATCGATCTTTCAAATCATAAAGGTCTTCTAACTTGACTACTGACCTTGGCATAGCATTATTAGTGCTATCATGTTGCAATTGTCTGTCATGTTGGTCCTCATCAATTATCTGATTGGTGTAAGATCCTTAAAATGTGAGGAAGCTTACAATATCAGGATCATCATTGAAAATCCTCCAATTGGTAATGTTATCATGAATAAAGGGTCTAAAGATTAATTTGATTGAAAATCGATCAGGGCTATAGTCTTCTGAAGGAATGAGTTTGGAAGCTACGTTAGCTAAGAGGTCTGCACTAGCATTCTGGACTCTGGGAATTGATGAAATATTAAATGCTATAAAGTGTTCAGTCAGATCTTGAACTAAGGATTGATAATGCTTTAAATGACCTGATAAACAATGTATAGTATTGTGTACCTGGCTGATTACAATTTCAGAATCTCCGAAAACTTGTAGATACTTGATGTCTAATCCGATTACTTTGTATAATCCTTAGACTAAAGCCTCGTATTCTGCGGTATTATTGGTGCAATCGAACTCGAGTCTGCAAGTTAGCATAATTTTGTTTCCCTCTGGACTAATCAACACGCATCTTTCTCCTGCTCCTTCATTAAACTTAGAACCATCAAAAAATAACTTCCAAAATAAATATTTATTTACAGGAGCATCTATAAAATTAATACATTTAGAACTATCTGTTTGAGAAAAAATTTCTATTTGAGATAAAACAGAATGTTCTAAGTAAGGTGAAGTATGAGCATTAAAATTTCCTAAGAAAGAATCAACTGAGTAGTTGCCAATGATATTATTGCTGTATGCTATCGATTCATTTTCTCCTTCCAGTTCTGTTACTATGTATTTCTGATGTTTTTCTCACTCAACCTTTATCTGATTTGGTTTACCATTGTAAGGGAGCCACATGTGTGACCAATCAGTTGCAAAGTATCCGTGAAGTTTTTCTGACCAATCTCTGCTAAGAATTAAGCCATAAAATTCTGGAATATCTGCAACTAAAATGTCGATAACTTGACATACCTTTGGATTAGATGACAACCTTATGGTAACCTGATTTAATTCCTCGATCACTTCAACTTGCGATCGATCTAGCTGAACTATGCGCACAACAGATTTTTGCGGTTGAATGTTCAACTTTGCACATATTGATTTTGGTAAAATATTAGATGAAGCTCCAGAATCCACTAAACAATTATGCAAATTTTTATTGAAAAATTCATAAGTAAGAAGAAATGGGGGAGTATGAGATCTCGACCTTCCTCCAATTAAAGCGATATTTTCTAGATAAACTTTATTAATCACATTAGTTGGAGGTCTTCCCATTTCATGGGAAGCTTGAGAGATTATAGGGGCGGGAAAAGGTTTTTCTGGTACAGCATGTAATTCTTTCAAAAGTACCTTTTTTTGGTGTTTTAACTTGCTCAATTCATAAAAAGTGATGTTAGCCCTAGTCTTCTTCATGTCTTCTATGATATTATACTCCATTTCATCCGAAACGATCAACGTTTTTGATGGAGTTGATGAATCTGTTTGGACTGGGCTGGTTTGAATCACTTTAGATGTTGTTTTCTTGGCTGCGAATTTATCCTTAGTCATTGAGCTTGCGCTCTTTCTCTTAAGAGTAGTTTGAGGAGGATCAAGTTGATTCCTACTTCGAGTGCTAACCGGGGATGCCTCTTGATCTTCTTCATTTGGGAGGATGAAATCCCACATACCTTGTACCTCTACAATTTCTTCTTCATCGGTAGTTTCTTCAGTAGCAATGTCCTCTTCTTCTTCTTCTTCTGATTCAACGCTTGTGATAGCATTTGGTGGTTTTGAATCGGTTGAAGGATTTCTTCTATAAGGCTTGTATGGATTTTTAGAAGATGTCTCTGCCACTTGTTTCTTAATGTCAACCATTTCGTTGGACATGGTTTTCAGAACTTTCTGCAATCCTTCTAAATCAAATGGATATTTCGATTGTTTTTTCTTGGGGTCTTCCTTAAAAGTAACCTTCTTGGATTTTCGTTCCCCTATTGCGTTTTTATTTTCTAGGGCTATGATACGTTTCTCTACTACTATTTCTTCCTTCATATTATCAGCTAAATTTTTTTTGTTAGCCCTGTCAATGAAGATTGCTATGTTCGATGGTAAAGCAGAAATGTACCATTCACTTCGCACTTCTTCGCTAGGCTTGGAAGCAGTAGGAATTTTATTTAACAATTTATTAAAACGTGAATTAAAATCCTTGATAGGTTCTTTTGACTCAACCCTAAGGTTAGACAGATCATTGATCAGTGTCACTGTAGACCTGTCATCACCGAACTTGGTCAAAAATTGATCTTGGAAGATATCCCAACTAGTGATAGATCCAGACGGTAATGAGAAATACCATGATCCAGCTGCTCCTTGTAGAGTATAGGGAAAAAGTCGGATGACAACGTCTTCATTGGTAACTCCATTGAGATTTATGGACATCATAAAGTTATTAATATGTTCTTCCGCTAGCGTGCCTACTTCAGGATTAAACTTAGGCAACCATTTTTTAGGATGGGCCGGTAATTGACTCAAGGGCACAGGCATTAAGACTGCCCCTGGGTTGTTCCATGGCAATTGGGCCATCACTGAACTATCAACAAAGGAAAGTGCAGAAGATGATCCCTGTGGTTAGGAAGATGAGGATATTACGATTCCAGATGTTTGAGAATGAGATGTGGAAGTTCCAGTAGACTGACGGAAAATAGTCTGAAGTGGAGGGGTGGATGGTTGACTTCGCAGTGAAGAGGTTGAGATGGATGATGATGATGAAAGTGTTTCGCTATCAGACCCTTTAGGTGATTTCCTTGCTCTCTTCCTTGTAGGTAGAGGTAACTCAGTTGGCTGAACGCCAAACTTTTCGCTCTGTAATCTGGTGAGAGGATGAGCTGGGTTATATTGCGAAGTCACACTGCCTTGAGATTTATCAGATATTTGAGGTGATATTGAAAATCGCTGAAGTTTATGGATCAAAGTTTCAACTTCAGGAGGTTCAATAGCAGATTCTTCTGAAAAGTCAGGGTTTGTAGCAGTGGCTATTGTTCTTTCGACTTCTGGCTCTAGATTTAGAGTTTCTAAGTGTGATGGGGAAGTCGGGGGAGATGGTGAGGGCGATTTACTCTCAGAATGGTATTTAGATTTTGACTTACTTTCCATTCATAGTTCGAGGCCCTCCTTCTAGCGCCAAATATGTTGAAGCCCCGAAAATTGGGTCTACAACAAGGAGGATACCCACCCGGTCCGGACCTTGGTTAGCAGCTCCTTTTCCGTTTGGTATAGTGGGTCCGACTGGGGATAATGGGACTAGTTTCCCAATATGTGTGTGTGTGTGTTGAGAATTGATATTTCCTTTCTAAAAGTTCCTAAGTGAAATGATTTTATTCTAATTCTAATTTAATAACATGCAATTGTATTCTAATAAACAGAAATGTCTAATTCTACACTAACCCGGGATGTAATCTTTCCGTTATGTGATCTAAAATGATTTCAAATAACAATTGGTAGTAAATATCATTCAACTATTATAAGAAATTAATTCAATAGAGATAAACCACTTCGTATAAAAATTTAGATGAAACAATTGTGAAAAAAATATCGCATAATAAGCTGCTCATATATTAAGCATAAATAAATAGCTATCACCGTACAAAAGTGCCAAATGATAACTCAAGCATTCAAGCGTCAATATATGAACAACTGAACATGAATATCACTTTAACAAAAATGCAGAAATAGTTAAGAGATAAAAGTACCATTTATAACTAGTTCTACTCATGAGCTTCAAGCAATAATGACTTATCTCTTCTTAATCCAACATCCACTAAGAGTACAAAAGTGCAACATCAGTAGTAGATATTAAACGTAGATATCAATAAATCCTATTCCATTCATTCATCAAAACCTCCTCGGAGGGTGCAAAAGTGCATGTTCTGAGGACAAGTTTTTGTCAAATTTCAGGACCCTTCTCTAAATGCATGAGAAGGGTTTAAATACTACTAACTAAATCTAAAAATAATTTATTACAAAAATGTAGGATACGGTTTAAATGACCATCCTCATTTTAGGCAAAAAATAAAGTAAAATTAGTACTAAATCTAAAAATAAAACTAACAACTAACTATTTGTGAATCTGTTCTTTGAAATTGCAAGCGTTCAACATTTGTTTGAGAAGAGTAGGCTGACCGACTTCAGACTTTGACTGTCCTGTGAAAATGGAATCAGTAAGAGCTGGCGCCATCTTCTCGGCAGAATTGATGATACATTTGAGAGTCATGCACTGGCTGTGTGGTTTTACCAAATACTCCCAGTAAGAATCCCAATTCAACTTAGTTAATCTTTTAATTGATTCTGCCTTTTCTTGAGCCTTCTGTCTCCAGTTTGTCTGCAGTTGCTGTGCTTTCAATAGATACCCTGGAGTGGTTTCTGAGATCAGATTTTCCTTGTGAAAATTTTCATTTATGCAGTCAATAACATTGTTTGCTGCTCTGGCTGCTTCTTCTGCTGCTTGCTCTGCTTTCCTGATTTGTGCATCCCAATTGTTAAAGAGCATTTCTTTGTGATTGTTGTTGATTATTGGTGCACTTGCTCTTTTCCCCTCCTCTGTTTATTTCCAAGCCAAATATTCAGTAACTCTTTTATCAATTAAATCATAATCATGTTGTAAGTATACGACTTGATTAGTAATTTTATCGCTTATTTCTCAATAAGAGTTCCACTGTGATATTCTTTGGCATAATATTTCCTGTTGCTGCAGTAGTTGATCATTTAAGGAAATGGATTCTGTGATGAATTTTGTAAACTTGGGATCATCCTTGTGCATATCTTGCATAACCTATAACTGTTTTTCTTTTTCAGCCAAACTGTTCTGGTACCCTATCTGCATTTTTTGGAAGTCCTACTGTAATTTTTCAAGCTATTTCTGTGCTTCATTGTTTGCATTGGCTTGTTGCAATTGTTGTTGCAAAACCTGTACTTGATCTTCTTTCTCATTTAGTAATTGCTGTTCCTCAGATGCTTTATCAATGGCCGCAGAGGCATATGCTCCCGTGATCAGAGATAATTTGGTGAGATTTTCAGTGGGATCGGTGGTAGGATCTTGCCATAGGATGTCTAATTGTTCTGCATCATGAGAGAGCACATTTTCTAATTTCCTTTTCTTCCTTTGTCTTCTCACTACTGCCTTGTGTTGTAGACTATAAAATACATCAAGAGGAGGAATTTCCTCTATTTTGAGCATAAGTTCAGAGGATGGGGTAATGGGAATATGTTCCATTTCTGAGACATTGCTAGTTATTCCTGTGATTATATCTTTTGTTGTCTGTACATTACTCACAGGTGTCTATGTGTTCTGTCCTTCAATATTGATTAAATCATTGAATGTCTCCCATTCTTTATCTAGCTCAGTTCTGACTGATGATGGTTGTACGATGAGAGGGAGAGGATTTAGCTGTGGAGAGGTTAAAACCTATTTCTGTGAGAGCTCCTTTGACTGGGCAGTATCCCTTACTAACCCTTCACTTTTATCATGGTCACTTTCAGATCTCTTAGAGTGTTTTTATGTTTCTTTCCCAGACTTAGTTTAGATATGTCTGTGCTTGAACTTCCACTGAGACTAATACTGGGAGTTGGTTCCCTTATGGGTTCCAAACGTAATTTATCCAAAGGGATACTAGCTAACCTTCTTTCCCTGTATATCTTGAACTCTTGAAATTCTGCTGGAGGAAATCGCATTTGGGCCGAATGTAGAGCTTCTTTAAGTGTGCCTTTCTCTTGGAACATGTCATCAAAAAGATCATCTTCTTTAGAAAACACTCTTATTTTTACTGTAGAAGTGAAATTTTTAGCAATATCATAAGGGTCGAATGGTCTTCTTGGAAATTTGAACAAATGTAAACATTGTAAAATCTCTTTCGGTAATAATCACATATAATGGAACATTGTCGACGCGTTTCGAACCAACCAGTGTGGTTCATCATCAGGACTAGGTGAGAGATCAGATCAAATCAATAAGCTTAAATAGATGTAGAGATGGTTAAACTAGCCGTTTAGAAAACGGCTAGTTTGACTTTTTAATAATTTATAATGTTTTTAATTAGTAATGGCTAGTTCCCTCCTACTATTAAACCATGTAATAAATTTATTCACTTAGTCAATAGATTAAAAAACTTATTAGTTATATTTATTTATTTATTATATATCAATTTTATTTATTAATTAAAGCGAGAGGCTAAAGAAAAAAATAACTAGAGAATAAATAAACAAATAAATAAATAAAATATAAAAAAAATAAAAAAAAATAAAATAAAAATAGCAAAAAAAAAAAAAATTAAAAAATTAAAAAAGAAAAAAATAAATAAATGAATAAATGAACATAAAATTAAAAATAAAATATCAAACTTTCAAAAAAAATAAAAATAAAAATAAAAATAAAAATAAAACATAAAAAGATAAAATAAATAAATAAATATAAAAATAAGTATAAATTCAAAAAAAAGAAAAAAGAAAAAAGAAAAAGGGGCAAAAATAAAAGAAAATCAGGGACATAAGGCAGGTATCCAACACCTGCTGATGTTCCAACCATCATCTCTGTTGAGATTAAGGGGTCTTTTTTCGATTTCTAAGACCTCTCTTAACTTCCGATGTTGGAAATGGTCAATCCTAGCAATGACCTTCGCCTCTTCAATGTAAATATGATGGTTAGTATTTTCTGCATGTTCAGCTAGGGCAGAAGAGCAGGATCTTCCATGCTTAATGTCAGTAGCATGTTCAGAAATTCTTTGATTTATAGATCGACCAGTTTCACCAATGTAAGGCGTCCCACAGGAACAAGGAATGATGTAGACACCTTTCCCATCCCTAGGGTCAATTGGGTCTTTAACCGATTTGAGAGAGCTATGAATCGTGTTAAGGGGCTTGAAAGACGAAGACACCCTATGCTTCCTAAGGACCCTCGCAATTTTATCAGTGGTTCCTTGAATGAACGGAAGACGCACACTGCGGGACCATTGACTAGGGTCTTTATTCTTTTTAGTTAGAGCACCTTTTGCTGCTTTAAGAAAAGCTTTAAGGCCTTGCGATCTACTATAACCATTTTTACAAAAGACACTTAACAGGTGAGACTTTTCCCCTTCAAGGTGAGACTCATCAGAGATCCTCAACGCCCTTGTGGCCAAGGTGTTTAGGACACCTAATTTTTGAGCAGGGAAATGGTGAGAACTAGCATGAAGGTATTGGTCAGTATGAGTTTTCTTTCGAAAAACTTGATGGGAGAAAGAGCCATCATCTTTTTTAGAAATAAGAATGTCAAGGAAGGGAATGCTTCCATCTATTTCATGTTCCATGGTGAATTTTATGGAGCGCGATTGATCATTAAGGTGACAGAAGAAAATATCTAACTTATCTTTGCCATGTGGCCACACGACACAAGTATCATCTACAAACCTCTTCCAAAGCTTTGGTTGGAAAAGAGCTGAGGAAAGAGCCTTGGATTCAAAGTATTCCATAAACAAATTAGCAACAATCGGGGAAAGGGGGGAACCCATGGAAACACCACAAGTTTGCTCATAGAATTCGCCTTCAAAACTGAAGAAAGTGGAGGTAAAGCAGATCCCAACTAAATGGGCCGTATCAGGATCAATAATGTGATTAATGACATCAATAGCCTCTTTTATGGGGATATTGGTTCGAAACGCATCAAAAATGTTCCATTATATGTGATTATTACTGAAAGAGATTTTACAATTTTATATGGAGCACAGAAGCATAGATTCTAAAAATGTAAACATGTTATGTTGTTTACTTCTTTGAATGCATGGCCTACATGAAATAATGAAAAGGCCCTACAGGCCATAGAAAATTGTGGTCAAATAGCCTTCTTTTTGTCTTTCAAATCTTTAGTCAAACCTCCTTCTCCGCAGGTTTGATAAGCAATTTCTCGTGCCATGAGTTTATCAGGAACATACAAAGGTAGGACATGAGGGGAAGCGAAACTTCCAAATACCCTAACATATGTAAACAGTTCTTCTCCAAACCATCTTGCGACAGGGAGTATATCTACCTCTTCTTCGGGAGAAAACCTTGGAGTGTCTTTATCATATAACATTTTGTACAGGGGCAACATGATTCCATGACATATCTTGTAAAAATAGGGAATGAACTTGGAATCCCACAATTCTTTATGATAAATATGAATGGGTTGGGGGTCTTGAGTTGTCCATTTCCAACCCATTAAAGGAAACTTGGAAATATAACAGATTGATTCCATCACATAAGCAGATAAGTAAAAAGGGGGATAAATTCTCTGAGAAACAGTTCTTTTAGACCGGTAATTCAAAATGGCTGTGGCTAAGTTATCAGATAATATCTTAGCCCAATCCACAATACTAGCATTAACGACAGCATTCAATAATGGTAGCCATTCAGATGAAAATTTATTAATGTCTGGCTTCCCAAAAAGCCTACAGAGCATAGCAGCAATAAAGCAATACGGGGAGGTAAGAGAACCAGTACTGTACATACCATGTTTATCCTTTTTTAGTGGTTCGTCCCTCCTTGACCAGTCCTTGGTGCATTTTGCCAAGTTTTTATTTTCTTTAGCAAACTTCTCCATGAACTGTTTGTTATAAGTCGCCTGTGGCTCCGGTAAATGATACATGAGTCTCAAATCTTGTGGAGTGAATGAACCAATAAGTTCTTGACCCTGAGTCTTAAATTGTCCGTTTGTGATATCAGTGCTGTCCAATACCCATTTAATCATGTCCGTGTATGGAAGAATTTTAGGCCTCGCTGCTATCCGGTGCAAGAATGAGCAAGCTAGCTCTGTAATAGACGCCTCAGAAGACCCATGTGAACCTGCAGTAGTTGTAACCTCCATTACTCTGGGATTCTCTTCCTCAAGTAGACTGTACATGCCTTCCCAAGTAGTAATACCAGCATATTTGTTACAGGCAGTGTCTGTATACAAGGGCGTCATTTCTTTGTCTTCAGAACTCGGAGCTTTGTCTTTCTTTCCCATAATACCCTGAATACTGCTTTGTATAGTTCTCTGTTCTTCGCTCCTGCAGTTTTACAAATGAGTTGAGAATAATGATAGGAAAAAGTTGACGGGAAAGCTTTAAATGCTAAAGACTTATAAAATATACCACCTTACATGAAATGGCTCTTCGATCATAACAAAATCATATTTCATTAATGATTGACAACCAATTCATTGATTAACATTAAAGCGCATAACCAGGCCTCGGTTTATGGAAAATATTTTTCGTACAATGAGCCTTAAAGATCTGCGATAAGGCGATCTGCGATTTGCTTCGCAATATCGCAGATCGTAGTATCGTAGATCGCAATCTCGTGGAATTGCAATATCACAATACCGCAATATCGCAAAATCGCAAAATCGCAATATTGCAAATTCGCAAAATCGCTGGATCATGGCATATAACAAACATCCGTTAATGTGTTTTTTTGCGAAATGCGATTTGCGATATGTGCCATCACATATCGGCGGTTTAAGGTTTTTAAGGCATGCGATGCGATGAATTTTTTTTAGTGTGTAGTTTCGCATTGCGATCTCGCAACCTTAGAATTCCGCTTGTAAGGAGATATTCATTACCTTTTTTGCGATGCGATATTTCTTAAAGAATGATTTTATTCTATCCTATCATAAAACTTAAGTTTTTTAGAATTTTCAAGGGATATTCTCCTAAGTTTATGATAGTAATTTTTATTGTAAAAGGAAATACAAGCACTAATCGATTTTTAAATTTTTTGACTAAGGGCCCCCACTTATTTAGTATTAGTGATAATACTAAATAAGAAGGGGGGTTGTTGCTGGCCACAACTGGTTGATAGGTTGGGAATGGGAGATTCAAATGGGGATGATGGAACCAAATATATATCAGCCCTCATGCCTCAAGAGGACCTTTAAACAACCCATTGTTGCCTCCATGGATGTTTCACTGTCACATGATGTCAGCTATTTGGAATGTTCACCAACATATAGCTTACACACTTGGGAGGGGTAGCTTGGAGATGAATTGATGGAACAACACCTTGATCTCTGGGGGATATTATCATATGAGGATGCTACAGGGGAATAAGAGGAAGTTCTTAAGTCCTATCCTTGCAATTTCTTGAGGACAAGCAACATTTGAGAGGGGAGGACTGTAATATTCCAAAATTTGCATACAACAAATTGGAATATTAAATTTTGCTGGTTTCACCTAGGAGATGAATAAATGGGTAAGGAGGCCCATGAGTAATAAAAATATGAATAATTTCCATCTTAATGTGGAATGGGATCACCTTAGGAGCTGAATTTTACACTTTCAGGTGTGAACAAGGGAAAAATAGATGTGGACAAAGTCAAGTTTGACTAAGTCAACATGCATTCTTGAGGAGGAAGAGATCACCCAAGTAAACTAGCTCAATGTAAACAAGGATCATCCTAGACACACATATGAGAGCTAGATTAAAGACCCCTTAGTGTGGAAGGAGGAAATGCAGGTGAACTAGTTCCAGTTGACCAAGTCAACAACGTTGCTACAAGAGGAGGGAAGCCAACAAGGACAACGCAGTTTTGAAGGAGGAATATTTACTAGGAAGTCACCTCATCAATGTGTGAGGTCCAGGGTGAGGAGGCTCACCAAGGATAAGAAGAAGGGGATAGCAGCAGGGAATTCATTCAACATACATCTATCTTTGGTATTTTGACTACTTGCATGCTTCAACTATTTAGCTGTGGTTGCAGCACTGTTTAGTGCAAATAATTCTCATGCGGGAATTCCATCCTCTTCTTTGGATCAACTTGCTTAAGGGATCTAAAGGGAAGGTTCTGAGCTTCAATTCCATCATCTAGCTTAGGGCCGATCATCCATTGACATCAACATCACAGTTACCTTCAGAAACTGCGTCTTTTATGCAAGTGTAGCAGTAGTAGGGTTGAACCCCTGGATTTTGTGCTAGTGTTTGAGGAGGAGGTGTTTATTTCCCTCCGAAAGGTCTAATAAGGAGGGCCTTGGGCCATTTTATGTATTGGTCAGTTATTTCATGTTATATTTAGTCATTTCAAATACAGAGTTTCATTAGACTGCATTATTTTCTGCAGTATTTCCTTTTATACATGTGTAATGCTGGAAACCATTTCCGAGTGCCTTATTTCTTGTGTAAAAGAGGTTAAACCTCCATTTATTTGCTACATGATTAATATGATATTTATATCAGTATTATTTCATCATTTTCTGTAGAAAAAATTATGGGGATTACGCTCCTATAGTCTTCAGAAATTCTGTATGCTGAAAGTCATGGGGTTGGGGTGTTTTTGCGCTATCCGGAGTTGGGAGATCTGTTTAGAGTAGCTAGAGTTATTTGTTTTAGCTCTAATTATGTATGGGGATTGTATATTGTCCAAAATAAGGGATCCAAGTCCCAGTCCCCACAGTTATTGCGTTATTTTCTAGAAACAACCTTTCTCATGCAGTAGCTGCTCATTGTCCTGATTTGGAAATATTATAAGATATTCTAAAGGCTGCCATTTTTCCCTCATTTTGGATATTATAGAGTTGGATATGGTATGAATAGAGTCGGGTAAACCTCCCCTCACAAGTGAAATAATTCATTATTATTTTCATCATAGGGGCATACCGGTGAAGGAGATGAGAGAAAGGGAAAATGGTTTTCTTATCATCCTTATATCTGGGTTTGAGGTATGGTTCATAATAGCTCACTTCAATTTTTACTTTTTTAAACCATTTCTCTCCCACATTAGGGATCCCTATAGCATCTACAATGGTGTTAGTGGACATGGTAAAGGTAACCCCAGCAAGTGTAACCTATTTATCATGAATATTAGTGATGAACAACCTGGTCAAAAAAGGATGATATTTGATCTACTATACCTTCTCACAAAATTCAAAACAACCCACATGTTTGAAACAAGAAACAGTAAGAGGAGAGGCCATGAGCTCCTTTGTGGTCATAGGTTCAAACCTATTGATTTTCCCTCCTTATGATCACCTCTCTTTGGTATTCCTTCCTCAATGATCTCTCTGTCATACTCTTCAGTCATCTTAAGCTTAATAGTTTGGAAACCCTAGAGATGAAGTAGAAGGGAGTGGGAAGTGGAATTAGTTTTAGGGACAAGGGATAGGGAAAGGGATTTTATGATGCTATAAGATGATATGATAGGGTTTTTAGAATGATGTATGAGTGTAAGGTGGGATCTAAGCGTGAAAATTTGGGAATAAGGAATAAACTAGGGTTTTTAGCATGATCAACCTCCAAATTTTCACATAGACACCAAACTAGCATTAAAATCCTTTTAAATACTGCAAAGAGGGTGAAATATTAGGTTACTTACTTGCAAGAGAGGTGGAAAGCACTTTGGTGAAGAGTTGAGAAAGTTTGAATGAGTTTCAGTGCTTAAAAGCCAAGTTGGGTAGTAGCACAACACAGGAGTATTAGCACAGCGCCTCTGTGTATTAGCGCAGTGCCAAGAAATTTTGTACTGAGTTTTCTAGGATTAGCACAACGCTCCTGGGCATTAGCACAACGCTAAGCAATTTTTGCCCAAATTTCTCCAGAACTTGGATTTTCTCCTTTGTTGAAGGCTCTTTATGTTTTAATGACAACAATGATGTGCTTTGAGGTGCTTTATGAGCTTTATAGCTTTAGTGAATTTGAAATTTATTTCAAATTACCCATTTTTCTAATGTTTACTTTCCTCTTTGTTACTGATATTCTTTTGCTTTTTGAGTTTTGGCATTGCAGGTTTTGATCAACATTGGTTCTCTTGCTCCACTTCAGACGGAAATAATTACATTTGACAGCTTTGGGATAAAATTATTACATATAATTACATAAAATTACATTTTGGAAAAATAAAAATAAATTACATTTTTGACTTTTATATCAAAATTAAATTTTGATATAAAAGTCATTAAACTGAAAAATACAACTTAAAAACTATAATCTTTACATCATGATGATTTGGAAATCAAATTTCTTAATCAGTCCCTCTCATATATGTGCTAACCTTATCTGAATGAAGGAATGAACTTGAGAAGTGAAAAACCCTAATGACCTAACGGAACCACTTTTTGACCTGACCTTGTTTGAGATTTAAAAGACTTTTAAGTGAAAAAAACATTTCCCTAAGTGTTATTATGCTCAAGGGGACATGGGAATGAGTCAACAATATGAATCTTTGAGGGAAAATTGATCTTATTAACAAGGACAACCACCAGTGGAACAATTTAAGTCATGACCTAATGGAATGATGAAAAATTTATTCAGTATGAGATACCTAAGATGCACATGCAAATGTGTTTTGATCCCTGGTGGAAGTATGCAAATAATGACACTAACACACTGGAAAAGCGGGAGGTCTCACTACCCTATGGAAGGATTCTCGCTTTGAGCTCTCAGAATCTGCAACCTCTAGATATGCTCTAACCACTATTTTGAAAATCGTCGGCACCTTGGACAACATCTTTATAACCAATGTCTATGCTCCACATGCCACTGTGAAAAGACTTGAGTGGTTAATTAGTTTGGGAAAAAATCTCAGTTCCTTCCACCATCTCCTCAAAGTCCTAGCGAGTGAATTCAACATGATATTTAATCTGGGGGGAAAACGTGGCGGTATAAGGAAGTTGAAAAAAGACTCTGAAGCATTTCAAGCCTTCATTGATGAACTAAAGCTCATATATATCCCCACCAAAAACAACACTTTCACCTGGAACAATAGGCGAGGATGAGACAAGAAGGTTTCCTCTAGGCTCGACTGATTTCTCCTCTCGAGGAAATATATATCAACTCTTGGGAAACAAAAGCCTGCATATCCCCTCAAGTAGGATCTGACCACTAGCCCATTAATCTTAAGGTACATATCTTCGATGGCCCCATAAAAAAACCCTTCAGATTTGAGGCTTTCTGGCTTGATCACCCAGAATTTATGGACAAGATGAGAGAATGGTGGGCTACTCCCCAACCCACCGAAGGCAACAAAATGTACAAATTTCAGAAAAAAATGAAACATATTAAAATTGAAATCAGAATATGGAATAAAGAAACCTTTGGAAACATCATTTTCGAGAATAAACTGCTGGAACTCAAATTATAGGCCCTGCAACAACAAATCATTAGCAATGGCATGAATGGGAAAATAAAGCAAGAGGAGCTACAAATTAATTTTTTTTTGAAGAAAGGTTAGCCCAAAAGGAAAAAATTTGGCATAAAAAATCTCGTATAAATTGGTTGAAATGTTGGGAGAAGAATACTGCCTTCTTCCATCGCTCCATGATCCAGCACAAAAGGAAATCATAATCCTAAGCTTCAAGACCACGCAGGGAAACATCATCAACACTCATAAATATTTGGAAGCTAAACTCAATAAATACTTTGGTGATCTCCTCACTGAAACTAACAATGCAAGGGAGGATGCTATAAAGAAAATAACATAGCACATCCCACACATTCTCACAAAGGAGCACAATCAAATGTTGGTCAGAAAGGTTTCTCTGCAAGAGGTCGAGGAGGTTGTTATGACCATGCCCAATGGAAAATCACCTGGACTGGACAACTTCACTATTGAATTCTTTAAAGCTTGCTGGCCAATCTTAAAGGATGAAGTTAACGACTTGTGGAAGAATCCCGAATCCAAAAGTCAGTCTTGAAAAAACTGAATGCCACTTTTCTCACTTTGATCCCAAAATTTGACAAGGCCGAATCCCCTGATCAATTCAGACCCATTGCACTATGCAAGTTCATTTACAAAATAATTTCCAAGGTTCTGGCCAACATAATTGAAAACAACCTTACCCCTCCTCATATCTCCTCAACAATCTAGCTATGTTGAAGGCAGACAGATAATGGATAGCATAATTCTATCTCAGGAAATCATTCACTTTCTCAAAGAGAAAAAGAAACTTGGAATGCTCATACTGCTAGATATGTCAAAGGCCTTCGAAAAAATTAGTTGGGTTTACATCAGGATAGTGCTGAGAGCTTTCAGATGCAACACGGAATACAATAAATAGATCATGGATATGGTCTCTGGAGCATTCTTCTCCATTCTCCTAAATGGCTCCCCCTCACCCATTCTCAATCCTACCCGAGGCATAAGGCAAGGAGACCCCATCTCCCCCTTCCTCTTTGTCCTTATGGATGAGGGCCTCACTTGCTCTATTATGGCAAGTTCCTCAAGTGGTAGCAATGCTGACATCAATCTAGACAAATCCACTTCTCCCTCCACTCATCAACAATTTTTAGATGACACCTTGCTTATGGGAAACCCCTCTTTTAAAGAAGCCCTAGCCTTCAAATCCATCCTCGTTGATTTCGCTGAAGCCTCTGGCACCTCCATCAACCTGATCAAATTCAAAATTTTCTTCATGAACACATCTTTACCAATCCAATTACATATTGCAAATATTCTAGAATTCAAGCTCAACTCCTTTCCTTCAAAGTACTTGGGAGTCCCCCTCATTGACAAATATCTTGCCAAATCAAATTGGGAAACTCTCATAACCAAACTGAAGAAAAATCTGGCCAATTGGATCTTCCGTACCTTAAACCTAGTTGGCCGCTTAGTTCTTGTCAAATATGTTTTGCAAGCCATTCCCCTCTACCAATACTCTGCCATGGCTGCCCCCAAATCCATCTCCTGTCAACTCAAGACTATCCAAAGAAACTTTATTTGGAAAGGAAAAAAATAAAAAGGAAAATTTTCATTGGTAGCTTGGGAAAATCTATGTAAGTCCAAGCTAGAAGGAGGATTGGGACTAAGAGATCCTGACCTAGTTGGAAAATTTCTAGGAGCTAAAACATGGTAGAGTTGGATCAAAAACTCGCAAACCTCATGGGCAGCCTTGTGGAAAGCTAAATATGCTCCTTCCTATAAATATGAAACTCTCATCCATTTAAACGATACAATCCGTTATCACCAAATTGACCTTGATTGGCTGCTCATCAATCAACTCAATGTAACTCTTTCAAACCACTTCTAACTGAAGATTAGCCTCTTCAGTTTGAGAGGGCTCTCTCAAGGGGGGTTTATGATTTTGAATAATGATAGTACTAGATGGATAACTCTATGGAATTGTAACTTGCTTTGGTATGATTGCAGGTTGAAAAATGCAGGCTTGCTACCATTGGGCTTATGGAGTCAAAAATCAGTAGTCTTAGTGACAATGTTTCTTCACATGGAAGCTGAGGTAGATAGAGGTTTTCAACAGAGATAATTCACACATACAACATAGGAAAACACAGTCATTTAACCACTAAAGGAATTCAGAGCATAATATTATGAATTCTGAGTAATTAGGGATGAAATCTATTGCAAATGATTAAACATAAGATAAAGATCAACAAGACATGAAAAAAATCATGAGAATCTCATGTTTGGAAGCAGAATGTCACTTTATATTACTGATAATAGTAAAAAACATATAAGTAGCACTTTGGTGCAAATATTCTCCAAACCCTTGCTTCTTTGATGTTTTGTCTATAAATAAACATTCTTTACAATATGGATGATATGCTTGGTGGCAAGATCCTCAAATTCTACTATGACACCTTTCATAACTTAAATCCATAACTTAAAACAGAAAACTGACAGCTACCTTTAAAGAAATAAACTCCTAATAGGACTCTATCTCCTATTTATTACATTCCTCTATCATATCCGTGAATCAGTTACATGATGGATACAAATTTAATGTCACATGCTCGAAGGACACATGACCAAGTTCAACATCACTTTACAAATTTAAAGCACCCCTAGATTTGTCAAGCATAACCTTGCTTTTTAGGAATGGATGACCTTCATCTTCAGCGTTGTTTTGACTAATGACCTGCCTTCATGGCACTCCCTTTGAGTCATAAATATCTGATAATAAGATCCATTGACATGATGGAGGTCTTTCGCTGGCTAAAATTGCTTTTAATATGCTCAAAATCCTTTAACAATTGCTCGCTACGAAAACAGGACAATTTCGTAGCGATTTTCAGTAGCGTGGGAAATGTGGATTTTCCATCCATATTCTTCACTTATTTTCTGTTCCATCATGTTAATCATGTCATGACACCTTACCACCATGGATCCCCCTCCTTAAAACATGCCAAAAGTGAGTTTAAATGCAAAAAAGCACCTACATATTTTTTCGTAGCGTATTCCTGGCTTCAAGCTTGAGGTATGCTACGAAACTGTGTAAAAAACTAGAAATTGTTCCTTTCAAAATTATCTTCAAAAACTGACCTCCAGCTGAAAAATTTGGGTTCTATGCATGTAATGAACCTCCTAAGGCATATTCCATCTCAAATTATTACTCATGTGGTGTTTCTTCCTCATTTACAATCAGTTCACTAATGGGCTCTTCTACCACTGTCATATTCAAACCTTTCTTTTCCAGCTCCATAGGAATTAGATCCAATTGCTGCTCTATATATTTCACTTTGTACTTTAATGCCCTATTCTTGGATTGCAAGTGCAAGTGGACCATTTTGATGTGCTTGACCTCTCATCTTAGTGGTTGATTCCACTTTATCAACTTTTCTATCTTGTCCAAGGTCTTTGAGACACTTGTGACTTGATCTTCCTAGATTTTCGTCATTTGTTCAAACTGAACCTTCTCAGCTCTATGCTTCTTTTCCTCTTGGTTCAGAACTAATATCTCCTCACCTGCCACTTTCAACTGCTCTTTAAGGGTTTCAATTTCTGAATTTTCACTAATTTTCTCTTTACCCTTTCTTTGTTTGATAACCAGCTCTTCTTTTGCAGGTGAAGAGATATCTATGATGCTTGGTGGCTGAGCAGTTTCACTGACCTTCTCAATCTCTTTGCTGCTTTCCATGACCTTTATTGCATGCCTGGTCATTGGCTTTCTAGGTTGAAACATGAAACTAGCATCATCACCTGCAAATTCTAATTTTATAGCTATATTTGCTTTCTTCAGTTTGCTTCCTCCATCTTGAATATCTTTAGCTTGCACAATGGGTGATACTTCAATGTCAATTACATGCAAGATGTCCTCTAAGTTTCCTTTAGCCATTGTTTTTCTCCTAGTAACTCTCTTGTTGCCTTGTTTGCTAACTATTTGCTTCTGTTTTGCAGGTGATTTTTTAGGTGTGCCAATCTTATGCAAAGGCTTTGTCTCCATGCTCACTCGTTCTGGTGGGGATGATCTATTCCCTTCTTCGACTTCCTCTGCCACTGTTGGTGATGAAATATTTCTAGGTTTTGAGGCTCTCTTAGGAGTGACATCATCAATTTTGAAACCACTCATGAATATAAAGGAAGTCCAATAGCTGTCTAGTCTCTTCAACTCCTCTACCACCAACAACTTAATCAAAACATGATGAAGAAGAGAAGTTTTAGTGCCCTCTGTTTTAATCTGAACCTTATCTGAAATTTTACTTAGACTTCTGTATAAATAAAAGGGAAAGTCAAGTGACCTCTTACCCACAAAATGCAGAAGAAGCCTAAGGTGGTAGGACTAGACCATGTGAAACCTTCCTTCACAGGTAAAATGCTTCTGAATGATCATCAACAACTTTTAATAGTTTTCCTTCATGAAACTCCTAAGGATAGCATTTGTCAGCTCAATTTCACTATGCTCTGGTTTGATGAACTCTTTGCAATCCTGCATTGTGAAATTGATGCCTTTAAACCACTGTTCCCCTCTTGTTGCTACTGAAATGCTGTCTAGTGTCACTATTAGGCTCAAGATTCCCACTTTTGAAGCTGTTCTAGTGAAACTATTAGCAAAATCCTTGGAAACCTGTAGATGACAACCCTGAAACCTTTGAAAGAATTGCAAGCAACCTGTTCTTCTGAAAATATCCATGGCAGTTGGGTCTTCATTGAGAAAATTCATGCCCATGGGCTCATACCTGTGGTAGTGACCACCTTTTTTTGTTTTCTTCCTTGTAGCCATGGGTGGATTTATATATTCTCAGCCTCGCTTGCTTGATGACACCTGCAATCTTTAAATCTGCTAGCAACCTACTTGGCACGATGAAGCAGCTCTCCATAAATCCAATTACATGCAAATATAAAGCGGAGTATGAAAAAAAACTAATTGGGTAAGGTTTTATGGTTTAAATGACAGCTCATGCATTAATCATGACACATGCATGCTAAAAAGGGTAATGATGACCTAAGACATGGCTTTGTACCTTTGAATTAACCATAACAGACTCCAATGACCTCCACCATAACTCCTCCAATCATGAACCGACACTTCACATCGAGTTTGACAAGACAGACAAGATTTTTTTTTTCGTAGGGTGATTAGTTTAACTTCTGACAGTTTCGCTACGAAACTATTCGAAAGTTTCATAGCGAAAACTATTGTTTTGCTGTTTAAAATACTACGAAAAGTTGTAAAACTAACTTAAGCGCCCTTTTTAAATTTAAATGCATAGGGAATGGAAATTGACACCATATGATGATTGATGGGACATTACATGACCTAAATGGAGGTGGCCTTGAACCTTAGGATAGGTTAAATATGTAAAAAATGAAATTTTCCTATACCAACTTGAAAAGGCTTAAGGAGACCTTATCCTTTTGATGAGTGAACTGTATGACCATGTTAAGTAATGTTTCACAAAATTATGGGTGATAACAGTGGCTCTAGCTGGGATGGTGTGCCCCTGTGGTACACCGAAGAACCTGTAGTTCCAGTGCCATCCATCTTTTTCGAAAATAAAAGCTCTGAAATTTTCCAAGCCTTCTTCAAACTCTAATGGCCTTCACCTTAGGCTCAATTTTGATGATCAACTTGTCTCTATTAGTAGAAAATCATAATAAAATGGAATATATACAATGGAGTGAAAAATCAGTAGAGCTTAAGAGCAATAGTGCTTTATAAACCTGCCATTGAGAGGCCCTCCAGCACAAAGTTGTCCATCCATCTCCTGCAGTAAATAAGTGTTGTTGCCATGGAATGCAGCTACCATGAATGGACCTTTACAGATATTCTAAAACATACCATTTTTACCCTTCTCTTCAATTCTGGCCTCGCACTTCAATACCACATCTTGAATCTGAAAATTTTCCTCTTTGACCTTCCTATCAAATGTCTTCCTTATTTTGTTTTGAGACTGCTAATGGATGTTATATAATTCCTCCATTTTTTCCTGCAGAGCTATCAACTGGTTTATTCTCCTATGAATAGCATTAGGCTACACCTGTAATCCTTGCAGCAATTTCATAACAGGCACTCCCAAGGATGTAGGAAAAATGGCTTTAGCTCCATACACCAACTCATAAGGTGAAGTTCCAATTAACCTTTTTGTACATACTCTATCGGCCCATAGAGCATACTTCAACTTCAAATGCCATGATCTTTTGTTTTCCTACAACACCTTCTTAATAATTATCACAATTCTTTTGTTAGAAGATTCATTAAGGCCATTACCCTGTGGGTAATAAGCAGTAGAGTGTCCAAGTGTAATATGATATTGATGACAAAAAATGATCAAACTTTTGGATTTGAAAGCATCTGCATTGTCAGTGATAATTTTCATAGGACAACCAAACCTGGACAATATGTTATTCTCTAAGAATTAAATGATGACTGAATCATTTTCTTGCCTTGTTGGGATTGCTTTAATCCACTCGGTGAAAAAATCAGTTGCTGTCAGGATCTAGTGATGCTGCCCTGAAGATGATGGATGTATTTCACCAATAAAATCTAGCCCCCACTATTTAAATTGAACCTCAACATAAATTGGCATCAAGGGTAAAGGAACAAGCTTTTTCTTACCATAAAAATCTGACATGCATGGCAGGCAACTATCTTCTTGTAAACATCTTTGAACATGGTAGGCTAGTACTACCATGCTTTGAGAATTTTGTTTGCTGTGGCCTTCCAATAGTGATGACCTCCACAATATCCTTAATGAAACTCTTCAATCAATTTTTCAACTTCCTCTTCCAGCAAACAATTCAAAAGAGTTCCACCAGTATCTTTCCAGTATATATTTTTATCTATAATGCAGTACCTCAGAGATTTCAGCTTCACAAACCTTGCTTTAGATTTAGTAAATTTAGAAGGAGCTCTATGATGATGTAAGACAAAGACAATGTCTCTGTACCAGTCAGATAGAATGTATTTCTCTTCAATAGGAATCAGCTCTTCATCTTCAACTGATAATTCTGAAATTTCCGCAATAAAATTCATATCGAGACAGTCAAAATTTGACTGTGCCATCAGCTTTGCTAGCCCCTGACCTTTAACCAATTTTGTAGGTCTGATTTATATATCATACTCCAGAAAATTAGCTATCCGCTTCCCTCGCTTACCATCAGGATCAACTTGAGTCAATATTTCCTTCACTACAGCGTTAGGCACAAATGCTATGACATGAGAATGCAGAATATAAATTCTGAAGTCTTTGATTTCTTTGACCAAAGCATATGCATGTTTTTCTAATATGTTGTACTTCATATTTGAGTTAGCAAGGGTTCTTATAAATAATGAAATGGGCTGTTCTATACCTTGCCGTCCTTTCTGCAGTAAAACTCCAGCAATTTTGTTTTCTGATGCAAATGTAAAAACTAGAAATTGTTTTGAAAAATACGGGCTAATTAACACTGGGGCCCGAGTGAGTGCCTTCTTAATTTCCTCAAATGACTGCTTTGCTTCAAATTTCCATTTAATGTCAACTCATTTTTTGAGCATCTTGGTTATATCTTTGAAAATCTCATCAAAGTTGGGAATAAACCTTCTAACACAATTCACTCTTCCAAGGAAAGACTGAATTTCCTTCCTGCTTCTAGGTATATCTACTTTCTGAATGGCGTTGACTCTGTTTGGATCAATATTTATCCCATATTTTGATATAATGTGCCCAAGAAACTTTCCATAAGTTAAAGAAAAGACATTCTTAGTGGGATTAAGAGAAATACCAAATCTCCTACACTTTAGCTGAACTTTTTCCAGATGCTTCAAATGGTCTTCCTCTCTTATTGAGAATACAATTATGTCATTCAGATAAACAACCACCATATTATCCTTCTCCTCAGAAAAATAAATGTCCATTTCTCTTCGAAAGGTATCTCCTGCATTCATCAGACCAATGGGCATCTTGGCATACATGAATGTCCCCAATGGTGTAGTAAAGGAAGTTTTCTCCTGGTCTTCTGGGTGCACTAATATTTGATTATATCCTGAAAAAACATCCAACATAGAAATCCTTTAGGAACGAACAATATTCTGTAGAATTTGATCCATCTTAGGGAGAGGGTAACTGTCCTTCAAAGAAGCTTTGTTCAATTTTCTGAAGTTAATGCAGATTCTGATCTCTCCACTCTTTTTTCTAACTGGTACCAAGTTAGCATGCCATTTAGAGAATATGATAGGGACAATAATTTTTGCATCAAAGAGCATCTTAATTTCCTTCTCAATCAGAGGCATGAGTAGTGGATTAATCCTTCTCAAATTCTGTTTGAAAGGTTTCTCATTTTATTTAATAGGAATGGTATGCTGAATAATCGTAGGATCATATTTCTTCAAATAAGCATAACTCCATGCAAAAACATCAATGGAATTTTTCATCATCTCAATATATTTCTATGTCATCTCTACAGAAAGAAACTTAGAAAGGTTTATCATTTTAGGCATTGCTACTATACTAATATTACAACTCTCTACCTCTTCATCATAGCTTGCATCCTAGGAGATTTGAACACATCATTTTGGTCAAAAATATTTTCAAGTGGAATGAGACCCTTGGGTATACAATTATTCTTCAGCTGCAAAACTTCAGAATTACCCTTAGTTTTAGCAATCATGTTTTGCTGATCTACTTGTGTGCTTTCAAACTCCTCTTTTAATTCTATGAAGTTTTTTACTTGCTCGTCATCTTCAAAAACTTTCCAGTGGATGATGTTGTCTGGGATAGTAGGCCTATGACGAACTTCAATCTCATATTTTTCAGTGGAATGTGCAGGGATAACAAACAGACTTGCAGAAACAACTAGGGAATCAAGTACTTAGATTTGATCCCTAGTTTTCACAATAAATGAATATTCTTGAAAATTTTCTAACATCTCCATGATCAAATTTCTGTATTCTCTCATTCTCACATCCTTGGTTTGATATACACCTTCAACTTGTTTAATAACCAATTCAGAATCTCCACAAACTGAAATTTTTTGGGCACCCAATCTTTTCAAAATTTCTAAACCCAAAAACAAAGATTCATACTCAGCCATATTATTTGTGCAATCAAAGTTCAGTTTGAAAGAATAGCCTGCTCTAGCCCCCTCTCTTCTAGCTGATCCATCAAAGTGCAATAACCCCCAACCCTATTCCTTTTCTTCAATGATTTCCTAATTTTTAGCTTGCTAACTTTCCACCTCCTGAATTTCTTCTTTTCTTTCATCTTCTGCTTCATCAGTTAGCTCATTGAAAATAATTATTGATCCTAATTCAGTTTCAACAGCATAAATTGGGAAATTCTGAGGTTTATCCTTACTGCTTACCATATAATCCATCCTTGTCTCTCTGTACAACCTTATTTGCTCACAAAAAACATGAATGGTAGCATATGTTAGGTCCATTTGCATGGTGCCTTTGATCTTTGACGCCCCAGACATGGATAGAAGCATTCCAAACTTGGGTGGAATGTCTGCTACCACAATGTCCATTGCCACTAACTTGGCGGGGACTTGTGTAAGACCAACAACAACATCTTTTATCAATCCAATGCACTGAACTCTTTTTGAATCAAAATAAAACAAATCCTTGTATGGCCTAATGATTTCCAATCCCATCCTTTCCATAATCACTTTAGGCATGAGGTTATGAGAAGCCCCTGAACCCAACATGGCATTGTGTAAGGTCATGTCATGGATACTAAGGCTGACATAGAAAGGAGGCACTTCTTCATTCTGCTCATCTTCCAATATTGGTCTCAAGTAAATGGTTGGATGATATTCTTGTACATTAAGGATATATGCAGCTCCTGGTTGGGAATTCAACATTTTTACAATTTTACTTCTGTACTCATTCACCTTAAGAATTTCTCCAAAAGGGACTAGGATCTTGATTTTGGAAATCTCATTCTTCAAACTGAAAGCAGAAGTAATATTTTCAATTTCTTTGACAGGAGGAGGAGGTGGTGGATCTTTTCTAGCCCAGCTGCTTTAGGAGCATATTTCTTGGGCTGTGTTTTATTTGTAGTAATGGGGACATTTCTATTTCTGAGGTTGTATTGCTTCTGCATCTCAAATATTGCATGTTGATAACCCTTAAGGTAATCAGATGGTTCCTCACCCTTGTTTACATCATGATCAGACTCGTCATGCTCTTCTTTAGTAAAAAAAATTCCAGACATGTTTTCATCTAGGCAATGAATGGAGTCTTCTGGGATCTCAGATTGATCTTCTTCATCAACCAAATTTTGCTGAAAAGGAGGCCTTACTTGAGGGTCAGGATTATTTCTATTTTCCCTTGGTCTCTATTGATTTTGAGGTCTTCTGAACTGTGGATTTCTAAATTTTGGTTCATGTTGTGCAGGAGGTGTAGAGGCATTTCCAAGGGAAAGCCTATCCATCAGTTTTTCCATTGTCTTCATCATGGAGTCAAATTTGTCATTTGAGGTGGAAGGCTTATCTTTTTCTTTCAATTTTTTTTTTCCCATCTTGGGTTTCTTGGTTGCTATCATATTCACTTCCACTTTCACAACATAATTTTTCATTTCAGCTAGTGAAGGGGATTCTCTTTCTCTATGCAGGATAGAGAAGTCATAGTCAAATGCCTTAGCATAGCACAATTGAGCTGCTCCTGGTGGAGGCTTAAGATGAGTAGGCATGGAATCATAGACTTATTAAATCTCTCGGAGAAATTTTGGATAGTTTCATCTACAACTCTTTTCAGACTATTGTATTTAATGAGGGCCTGCACATGGTTTGTTCTATTTCCCCACTTTCTCAGGAAATTATCCTCAAACTCATTCCAATTATGCAAGCTTCCTGGAGCAAGGGCTTTAAACCACTTTTTGACCTCACCAGTGAAACTTTGAGAAAATAGTCTCATTTTGACATCTCCATGGTCAACCTGCTTTCTGTCAATAAAGTCATTGAATTGGTCTACATGTTCTTCAGCTGTAATTTATTCATCACTTCCCCAAGTTTTAATTCTCGTAGAGTATTTACTAGGGAGAGCATTAAGGACAATAGGGAGAACAAGTGGAGCATACCTAGCAGGTGTAGCAATAGGTGGAGGTGGAACATTTCTAGCAATGATGACAGGGACTATGGTATTTTTAGGGACAATAGTAATAGAAGAAGAACTGTTAGGAGGTAGTGTAGCTGGTCATTGTAGTCCAGTTACAAATGAGCTCCAGTCAGATAAAGGAATACTCGATTTTTTTCTTAGCGAAACTTCAAATGGGTCTAATTCCTTCAACTTATCTAAAGATTCCCTCTCTAATAATAACTCTGATGTGACCCCCCCCATAATTATTCTTTATCTTTTTGGGTCACTAATGATGAGGTATCAATACCTCTTCTTTGCAAGTCTAAAACAATCTCAGTCAATTCATTTTCATTTTCAGATCTAAACAAGACTACCTGAATTTTATCATCAAACTTTTTATCTTCAAGACTTCTTAAAACTTTAGAGGACAAAGATCTTGAATGTGATGGAGTACCTGATTTTGAAGAGCTACCTTGAATGCCTCTGGAAATTGTGTTTGTATTATCCACTATAGTAGGTGGGTTAGGATCCGGATTGCTCCTTGTGTATCTCCTTCTCGAAGCCACATTTAAGCATGAATTTTTGAGATGGTGTCACCAAGGTAGTTGCAACCTCGAACATATTTTGAGCTCCTGCTACATCCAAGAGTTGAACTTCACTTTTTGCACAAAAACTTCGTGAAACATGTCTTCAGACTACCAACAGATGCACCAAAATTTTATCACCAAATTGACCTTTATTGGCTGCTCATCAATCAAATCAATGTATCTCTTTCAAACCACTTCTAACTGAAGATTATCGTCTTCAGTTTTAGAGGGATCTCTCAAAGGGGTTTATGATTTTGAATAATGATAGTACTAGATGGCTAACTCTATGGAATTGTAACTTGCTTTGGTATGATTGCAGGTTGAAAAATGCAGGCTTGCTACCATTGGGCTTATGGAGTCAACAATTATTAGTCTTAGTGGCAGTGGTTCTTCATATGGAAGCTGAGGCAGATAGAGGTTTTCAATAGAGATAATTCATAGATACAACATAGGAAAACACAATCATTTCACCACTAAAGGAAGTTAGAGCATAATATTATGAATTCTAAGTAATTGGGGATGAAATCTACTACAAATGATTAAACATAAGATAAATATCAATAAGACATCAAAAACCTCATGATAATGTCAGGTCTAGAAGTAGAATGTCACTTTGTATTACTAATAATAGTAAAAAACATACAAGCTGCACTTTGGTGCAAATATTCTCCAACCCCTTGCTTCTTCGATGTTTTGTCTATAAATAGACATTCTTTACAATATGGATGATCTGCCTGGTGGCAAGATCCTTGAATTCTACTATGACACCTTTCATAACTGAAATCCATAACTTAAAACAGAAAAATGATAGCTACCTTTAAAGAACTAAACTCCTAATAGGACTCTATCTCCTATTTATTACATTCCTCTATCCTATCTATGAAATAGTTACATGATGGCTAAAAATTGAATGTCACATGCTCGAAGGACACATGAACATGTTCACCACCACTCTACAAATTTAAAACACCCCTAGATTTGTGGAGCATAACCCTGCTTTTTAGGAATGGATGACCTTCATCTTCAACGTTGTTTTGACTGATGACTTGCCTTCATGGAACTCCCTTTGAGTCATAAATATCTGATAATAAGCTCCATTGACATGCTGGAGGTCTCTAGCTGGAAAAAATTGTTTTTAAGATGCTCAAAATCCTTCAACAATTGCTCGCTACGAAAACATGACAGTTTCGTAGCGAGTTTTAGTAGCGTGGGAAAAGTGGCTTTTCCAACCATCTTCTTCACTTATTTGTTGGTCCATCATGTTAATCATGTCAGACACCTTACCACCATGGATCCCCCTCCTTAAAACATTCCAAAAATGAGTTTAAATGCATAAAAGCACCTACACAGGTTTTTTCATAGTGTATTTCTATCTTCAAGAGTGAGGTATGCTACGAAACTGTGTAAAAAAATAGAAATTTCTCCTGTGTTAGTATGTTTGGTGCACACATGTACGAAATCACACCAAATTAAGGGGTGTGGTTTACCCTCCTAAGTTATTGGTCACAGGTAGAAAAAGAAGTGGATTCAAGCAAGTTAGTGGAATAAGCTAGAATCAGAAACACACTAGATAGAGAAATAACATGCATATATAAACCAAAAATTAACTAGAACTAAAACAAATAAAACAAAAGCTCTGAATAGAGTTAAAAAAACTACAATAATCCAAATGGTGGCTCTTTCAGCCCCTCTTATTGAGTGCTGGTAGGAAATGAGGATGAAACTTTAACCCTCTTGCCAAAGGGCCCTTAGAACATGGGTTCTAAGTCTCGATGCAAGGATTGATTTACTTCCAAGCTTGCTTTGGTGCAAAGTCTCCCTCTCTCTACTGTGGTGGAATGAACTTGTTGGATGGCCAACAATTGAGTCTCCTCTATCTTTAGCTCCGGATCACACACTACTGGTATTGCTTGGGGGATTTCTGGCCAGCATAACAATGTGCTCTCACATTCTTCATCTCTTGGTGGCCTTATATAGGAAAATTCAAATCCTCCTTCCATTTCTTGGTACATTGTGGATGGTAACCTAAGAGAGGGGTATGATTCTGTTGTGTGCCACAAATATTCCATTGTGTGCTCCCTTGATGTCTAAGGAGGCTTTGGTGGCTGTCCTTAGGCAGCTTCAAGTGTGGAATCACTGTCCTAGAGTGTGCTTTTTGTGGTCCCAGAAAGTGACTTTCGCCACTCCTAGGATTGTGCACATTTTGGGTTAAAAGGTGCGCAAAGGTGGTCTTCTCGAAGGATTATGTGTGCAAAAGCATTTAAGACTTGCTCAAATTTGATTTTTCCTCAGATCTTAGAAATTTTTAAATACTTTCTAGATTCTCTAATGTCTTTCAGTCTTGTAAATAATTCTGCCTGACATTAAATAATGTTTTCTTCTGCTTGTACGATTTTCCAATGTTAACAGTTTCCCCCTAATGTGTGAGGTCTAGGAAGAAATATATAGCCGAAATACATTATAGTTTCTTTTCTGTATACTGTGCGTAGAGAGAGAGAGACCTGCGTGAAGCTCGGAATTGGAGACACCCTGTACCGGTTCAAAGAATGACCATGTCTTATGGGACCCCTGTAAGCAAATATAATACAATATATATACAAATTTTCTACGAGGCGGACATGTCCCATGCTCGTAATGTTGTGGCTAGTTAAACAAATCTATTTGACAGATACATGTTCTTTCTGTGTCACTAATGGTAGTGATCTGGTGGTTGCTGATGACGAATATTGATGCCCTTTGGGGTGTTTTTTCTTTGAAAATAGGTGGAATGTGGTACCCATATGTGTAAAATTGGTATGGCATATAGCTGCACATTGTACGCATAAGTGTTGGCTAGGACCTTCCCGTGTAAGAATTTTGAAAGAGACGCTTATGAAGGCATGGGTCTTCGACGAATTTGATCAAAGTGCAATGGTTGTAAGGTACGATACCATCTTGACATGAAATCTTTTGTTGTTTTCGAATGTCAGGAGGATCGATGACATCTGTGGGAAATGATGTCTCCCACAATGCCACCCGAGGATGCCCCTTTTATGGAGAGGGGTGATCCAAGGTACCACTTCCTTTTTGGAAAATAAGTGTTGAAGTCGACAAAAAGGACGCCTCAACCAAACGAGGGGTCAATGATATGAAGGGCTAGGAACCTGGATGCGATGGGTTTAACATAGGCATGTTGGCGAGGGGTGACTAAAAATTGATGATGGGGATTTAGTGGCCCAAGGTTAGAGTATACTAAGCAGCTTGGTGAAAGTAATAGTTATTTTTGATGGGGAAATCCCTGGAGTCGGTAGGAATTACAAGGTAGGTATAAACTAGCTAAGAATGTCATGGTGGCTTGTGTGTGAGGGTATAATATTTTGACCAAGGGTGTTCAGGGACTACTGCCATGGGAGAAAAGATGAATGAGAGGGTGGGGGACGTAGTGCACCATTTGCGGTCTTTGTACACTTACCAAAAGAATAAAATAATGGGGTTTGGTTTGTACAAAACACAAAGACAGGTGCCCCAAAACATGAAAGTGTTCTCTCACTGATGTTGTGAGGAAGGTGTTTTACTGAGGGTGGGGGCCCCATTGGTTGGCCTCATGTGTGAGGTTGATGAAGTAGATGAAAAAGTATCGCAGATGGGATTATTATGGTGGAGGTATGGTGCACCAAATGTGAGGCGTGGTAGTGTGCTTTTGATCTGCTTGTACAACCTTGTCATCCAGGAAGGGGGTTTTATTCTGTATGGTAAAACTTGACCTTTATGCATGGTGGATGGATAGGCATGAGGTGCTTCTCGAACTAAAGTGGTATGGCCATGCCATCACTTTTGCTATTATATGTGGCCTACTGTGGTTGATGAGCATCATGGAGGGGAGGCCCTACCGACTAACGAGGATGTTTCTCATGTGCAAGGTGAGGTGATGATAAACACGGTCAGATATGTGGAACCTATGGTTGATTTCTGATGGATAAATGATGTCAGGATATGCAGAGTTTTTTGGGACTCTATCATGCTGGGGGTAGAATGATACCTGCTCTTGAAATTTTAGTGGATGGAGTTGTGAATGGTTTGCGAGCTTTCCTGCAAAAAAAACTACCTTAAGTGAAAGTATCTTCTTTATCAAATATTATTGAAAGTCATGAGCTTTAAAAAAGAAGATGTAGAGGGCATACCTGCCGGTGCTAAAAATTTATTTTTTCGGGAGTGTGAATGCCTGGCATCGCCTCTGTTTACTATGGAGTGCGTTATCACTCTAATAATTACCAAAGTTGTGATATTTTGATTTTATAGTTTAACGAATATTAGAGGTAACCACAAACCTACTTTTAAGCTTTAGGATCTAGCCTTCCTAAGGCTCAAAGAGGTCTCTCTATAAGATTTAACTTTGATTTTATGTTTGATTTTAGGCTACTTATATAGGGAAAGTTGGTTTTGGGGTTTTGGTTGGTTTTGGTGGGAAAATCACTTAATGAGATGGATAGCTGTGAATTTGTAGTCCATTGAGTAGATGGAGTCAATGTGTCAAGCAGAAAGTTCAGGATCAAGGTCTAAAGTCAAATTTTCATAGGGCAAGATAGAAGAGTCACTAAAGATCTTCAAAGGCTGAATTGTGAAGTGGCTTTAATCGGGATAAAGAGAAATTAAGAATTATTTGATCCAGATAAGGAGTGAAAAGGTAGGGGTCAATCGAAATTAGGGAGAAATTAAGGGTTCCCTAGTCTGGATATCAGCAGAAAACATTAAAATGAAAACCAGTCAATAACAGAGTGCTTTTAACAAATTCTGATATAACAATTCTTGATTTCACATTAAAATTTAGAACAAATTTATGAATGGATAGAAAACATAAGAAAATAGACAGATAATAGTAGAAAGTACTTCACTTCAGTGGCGCAACACATGAATCCAACAATATGATGCTTTATTCCTTGAAATCTAGTCTTCTGACTTGAGCTTGATTACAAAAAACCCTTAGGTTCAGAATGTTCCAGCTATAGAAATCTTTGGTAATTATCCCCACTAATACTTCAAATGATGAAGTATTTATACAAAAAGTAATACAAAATATCCTAGAATATTCCTAGGAATTTTTTTTGGAAAATAAAATATCTTATTACAAAAAGACAATGACAGCTGCATAACAAACTTGCAAGCTGTCCTATTTATTGGAATTAAATAGTAATTTTGTCGGATTTGGGGCAGCTGGCCATTGAGTTGTCTTTAATGCTATAAATCTGATATTCAATCAGTTTTGAAGCTTTATCTCCCACCTGATACTCTTTAACTGATACACTTTAACCTCTGATACTTTTTAACCTACTGTTTTGACTGTTTTATTGCTTTAAAAATCTGTTTTTACTGTGTAAAAGCAACACTATGTTCTTTTATCTTCTTTCACTGCAAACTGTCTTTTTAAAGTAAATTTGTGAGCTTCTACCAAAACTCTTCTTCTAGTAATTTAATCTTTATAAGTTTTCTGAAATTCTCATATTCTTCAGTGTACCTTACAAATGTTGGCTTGACCACAAAGAGGTGTTTTATCTCATGCTGTACATAAAACAAGTTTTCAATGCTTTTGCATAACACTTTACCTGTTGGAACTCCTTGCCAATCTGCCTTGTTCACTTGTTCTCTGGAAAATTCCCTTATCTTCTTGTTGTAATATTCTTGCTTCATTAGTTTATCATTGATAACAAGAATATTTGGTAAACCTTTTTTCCTCAATGTGTCAAACTTAACCATGAATCTAGTTATGGCCATGTCCATATTTTAACACTTCTCTTCCAACTATTTCATTAAGTTTTTCTTTGAAAATACTTTTCTTACTTCAAGAATTGTTTCAGTTCTATCAGTTATCCCTATCTCATCCAATTCTTGCTTGTTTTTAGTATTAAGAAACTTGATTATTTCTTGGGCTTCTTTAGGCTTAGCACTTAGCTCTTCTTTTGTCTTCAATATTTCTTCTTTGACTACCTTAAGCAAGATTTCTGCTCATAAATCACTTGAATGGATGGCCAAGTATCATTAATTGACTCAACAATTTTAGACCATAGTTGATTTCTAATGTATGCCATGGGCTCTTTCAAGGTTAATTATATTTCTACCTTCTTTAAATATTCACTTAACCTTTTTTCCTTTTGTTTCTCTATTTTAGCATTTATTTGTGCTAATTTCTTGGCATCTTCCAAGTTCTTGATTTGCTCTTTTAATCTATTTATCTCATTACTTTGTATAGACATGTCCTCCATGGCTTTAATGAGTTTGATGGCCTCATCTGACTGTTGAACTGCTGAAGTGGAAGATTCAATGGCTGAAGTAGTGGAAGAAGTGACTGGCACTGTTGCGGCCAATGGTACTTTTGGTGCTAACTCTTCTTCTAAAGTTGAAGGCACTACTGTTGTTACCATGGGAATGACTCTAGGAGGAACATTTTGAGTCTTTGCAACTTCTTTTTCTTGGACAAGGTTGTCCATATTGTTGCACACCTAATCCTCTATGGGTAGGTGTGGAAGGCGAACAATCACAAAGAAGTCCAAGTGACCTTGGAAGATGAATCCAAGAGTCACACCATTGTATTATAAATGTACATCTATGGTGAATAATATGAATAACTCATGCTTATCTTTCTATGTGTGTGTTTGGTTTCTCATCCACCATGTGTGTGTTTAACATGGTATCAAAGCCCCAAGTTTAGAGTTCCCCATTAAGCTTCTGAATAACACTGGCCTATCTTGCATTAGTGCAACCTCTACCATCTCCCAACATATGCGTTGCCTCTCATTTACTCTTATTTCTATATTTGGAATTCTCGCTACTGAAATATTATATAACTCTCCCTAAGCATTTATGAATTCCATTCTCTGATCTCTGTGCTTATAACAGTTGTCCCTTGGAATACCACTCCCTCAGCCCACACTGCCCACTCCTCACCATTGAAACACCTCTTTCAACTCATCTATCAATGCAGAATTAGAATTCCGTAGAAGTGTGGTGCAGCCGGTGTCTACTACGGAGATGGAGTTCGTAGTAACGGATCTGGTCAATGATGTTCTGGTACGCCACAAGGGGCTGGTGCCCGATCTCTTCAGAGAAGGCCACTCCGTTGTCGTCGAGGGCTTTCTCCACCTCATCTCTACTTATTCATCGATGGAAAACAACGACACTGAATCCTTCCATCCCTTGTCGACTGGGCATATTGCGTCAGAAAAGGAGAGAAGCAACAACTGCTAGTTTTCTACCATCTCCCTTTCTATGAATCCTTGTGCGTGCTGTCTCATTCCTATATGTTGAATTAAATGCCTTGTGTTGCGTTTTCTTCCTATGGTCCCATAACTGATTTTCCATTGCTCCATTTCTTGGGACTGATTTTCACAATTAAGATTGGTGGGCTTTGCTTATATTCTTCAATAGATGATTTTAATCCCAATAACGATAAAAGAGTGATGCTTTCCCATGAGATAATTCGGTTAGAAGAAATAGCCCGGTAGAAGAAGTGACTATGGAATCTGGAAAATAAAACCAGTACATGCTTTGCTGGAGATGAAAGAAGCAGATGTATGCTTTCTCCCATCAACTTCTTCTCTAATTTTGTACCTTTTCCCATCATTCGACAATGCCCACAGTCCATACAACTGCACTGTCTCTCCCATCATTCGACAACTCCCACGGTAGCTTTGAATCTACCTCCCTTCTTTGCATGGCATCTATAGATTGAGACCTTTACGCTCTTCAACACTGTTCATATGCATAGAGACAATGGAAGCATAATATTTGCATCCACCACACTGAAGGCTTCTCCTTTGGTTCATGGGTTCTCCACTTTTAACACCAGAGAGAAATAAGGGCCTTCTGTCTATGTTTGAACTTGGCAACAATTAGAGGATTGCAAAAGACCAATAGTTGAGGTGCAGTAGTAAATTCTTGGATAAAATATGAGAAACTTGTACAAAAAGAAAAGAAAAGAAAGGTGAACCCGAAACATGATTGGGCATGTTTATAATGGTAATCATCGTAGGGTTCTTTAGGTTGGCCTCTTGGAATGTTGAAATATTGAAGGAACGTTAGAGCTAGAGCTAGAAGTCAAGAACACTATTTTCATTTTTTACATGGTCTCTCATTCCTAGAGGTCCATACCTCACAATGCTCCTCCACAGTCACTGCGCAACTCTCAGATGATTGGGCTACCCATCTTTCATCTTTGCAGTGTTGACATCTTGCACTAAACTAGAGGTACTCTCAACTCCATTTACTCTGTGAACTTCAAATACTATAAGAGGCACCTAACAAATTTCAGAATATTGGTACAATTTTCCTACATTGAGATTTGGGGAGTATTTTGTTAGTCCTTGAAGATATCAGCTTTTGGTATTGTTTCTGTATATGATTTCTACAAGAATTATCCATTAAAAGAGAGATAATTTGGAACCTTTTTGTAATGCTAAGTCAGTTATGTTTTCAGTCTTCCATGATTTGAGTAGTAGAGTTTGTACTCTAGGAATTCCATAGTTGGCAGTTCAAGAAATATTAAAAGGTGTTTGAAGTCACTAGTATTCTTTTGAAAGTAATTTGAACGACATTGTAAATGGGTGCATTATCGGTTGAAGCCGACACCCTTCATTTCTTTAGCTTGAGTTGTTTGAAAAATGGCCAAATTTTATGATGTATTACAGTCCTTGGAAACTTTGATACAATCAATTGTTGATGACACAATCCGAATCAGTAAAGACACTCTCTTTGATATCCAGAATTTCTTGCAAGATGCACAAGACAAGATTTACTTTTTGCAGTTGGAGTCACAGCTTCAGCAAGAAGAATTATAGCAGTGGAGTCATCATTCTGAACTTGTTTCTGTTCAGAAAATTGAAAAGGATTCTCATCAGCAGCAAGAATATAAAGTTGTAGTTGATTCACATTCAGTTCCTTGTACAAGAGCATATTTGCATGTAGATGCAGCAGCTCAGTCTACACTTCCCAAGCCCATCATCAGACCTTGGGAAGATCTTGTTGACAACAAGCACAGAACTAGTCTTGGATATGACAAGGAGTTGTCATTTCATATTCCGGACTACTCCAAGCCCATCAAATTTCAGAGTGCCAGATTTCTTTATGGCAATTCAACTTCAGCTGTTCTACATTCTACTCCTCTTCCACAGCAACAACAACAGATTGTAAAATGCCAACACTGTGATTGCGTTGGCCATATGAAAGATAACTGTTTCGATATTCACACATGTAAGCACTATGGTTGGCACACCAATTCTTCACACAGATGCTTCAAAAACAAGCCTCCTGCAAGAACAAAGATTCATCTTGGATGGTTCGCTTCTTGGCAATGGGCATCAACAGCCAAGAAGATGTTTAAGTCACATATTAGAACTTGTTCTAGAATATTGAACAATCTTGCAGTTGATTTTTCACCATCATCTCACCTTGTACCTGACAGGGGGGAAAATGGTGGTCATCTACAAGCTTTGACGCCACATCAAGTGAGCCTGAGCCACAATCTCTCATTCCAGATTCAGAGTTGTATCCAGAGACAAAGCAGTTCAAGTGAGCCTGAGCCACAATTCATCATTCTAGATTCAGAATTGTAGCCAGAGACATGGATTCCCATGAGCATGCCTTTGGTTGGTGGACAACCTTAAACCATCTATGTGAGGTTGATATTCTTCCTCTTTCAGAACACTTCCTCTAGAAGAATACTTCAACTTCTTGCTAGCTTTGGAAGAGTTCCAGGAAATGCATCAAGTATTCCAGTGTTGGTGGTCATCCTTAAACCATCACAGGTTGTAGAATTCCATTCTTTTAGGTTGAAGGTCTCCCTCTTCAAATATGAGGGACACTTCCTCTAGTAGAAGTCCTCAGCTTCTTTCCAGTTTTGGAAGAGTTCTGGGAACTGCAATAAGCATTGCGTTCTAGTGTTGGTGGTCATCCTTAAACCACCTCTTTATCCCAAAATTTTAGAGAGTTGATTCAGCCTAAGTGCTGCCATGCATACTTTGTAGATTTGTATTACAACTCTCTTCTTAGACTCACACATATCCCTTCAGATTAAGGGGTGGAATGTTGGACACCTAATCCTCTATGGGTAGGTGTGGAAGGCGAACAATCACAAAGGAGTCCAAGTGACCTTGGAAGATGAATCCAAGAGTCACACCATTGTATTATAAATTTACATCTATTTTGAATAATATGAGTAAATCATGCTTATCTTTTTATGTGTGTTTTTAGTTTCTCATCCACCATGTGTGTGTTTAACACATCTCAATTTCCATCTTGTTGATCTGTGTTTTCATTTGTAGTATGAGACTCCTCATATCATCTTTTCGGTTTTCTTCTTGAAAAATCTCCTTAGCATGTGGATGTTCTATTGGAGGTAGTTTCATTTTCTTTCTGAGTGCTACAATATTAGCATTTTTTATTTTTACCAATTCTTCTATAGCTTTCATGTTAGCAGGGTCATACCCTACCTCAATCACCAATTCCTCTAAAGACTTGATTCTGGTGTCTTTAGCTTATGAAGAAGCTTTTTCAAACTTAAGATGATCTCTTATATTTTTCAAAGTGTTTTGGAGCTTTTGGGCACTCGTTGCTTTTGTGGTCATGGTATAATAAAGCATTTCTAAGCTTTGCTTGTGGAACTCAATCTGATCCAATGGATGAATGTCCTCTATTGGAATTTCAATATCAACTCTCTTGTAATCTGATGCTATTGTAGGTTTAGGCACTATTGGTTGTAGCACTGTCATTAGAAACTTTTTATTTGTATAATCAAAGGCTAAAAGCAACCTATTTTGAATCCTTGGAGTCTGCTTCAAGTATTGTGAATAGATCTCATTCTTTATCTCCTCATTTTTGGCCTTGATTTGTTTATACTTTTCTTTGATATCCATGTCTTTATCCTCTTCTTGTTGTGATGAAGATGTCTCCATGCTTTGTTGTTTCTCAATCATCTGTGTGTTAGAAGTAGAAGGTTGTTGCTCATTTTCAATCACTGTATGAGTTACAGTGTCTTTCTTTGTATTTTCTTTATCTAAAACCTCAATTGTTTCCTTTTCTTTGTTTACTGGATTAATATTTGGTTTCTTATTGTCCTGAGCTTAAATCTAGTTCCTGTGGTTTTTTTAGCAATATATGAGCTTTCTTGATGGTTCTATCCTCCTGAATAGGAGTCTGAAAAGTGTGACTAGTATCACATTGCTTGACAGTTTCCATCAATGTATTTTCCAGCCATTCAGCTTGGTTGGAAAATTTTTCAATTTTAGGCTTCTTATCATGGATATATGGGGTTAATTTTCATTTCACCCTCATCTTACTGATTATTCCATAAGGATCATATTTCCACAAGAAAATTTCATCAAAATTATATTCTAGCAATTGTTTTGTTGTCTCTGTACCTGGTTCCCTTTTGTTGCATATGAAAGGACCCACTTGGTTTTTCAATTTGAATTGAGTTTTCTTTTTAGCAGCCAAAATTTTTATAGAATCTGAGTTTAGAATTTGTCATATATACTCTAAGGAAAACACTCTCATTGAAAAATAATTTGGCAATTTATAGGGCAAGAGGTTTGACCCATAGACTTTAATCTCTGTGTGGTTTTGGTATAGGTACCAATCACCAGTTCTGCTCTGCTATGATAGCTGTAAAAATTTCTTAATCTCATCACTTATCCTTGGCTGTACACTGTTTGTAAGCATATTTATCAATGGGTGAATAAAAAATTCAGTGAAATTTGCATAAGTGAACTCTGTTGACTCTTTTATGATTAAGGAAGTCCAGAAAATAACTGACATTGGATTTCCTTCTATATCCAACTTTTGAAGGACTATTGGGAATTTATCTACCTGGAAGTAGAGGAACATATGAAAGAGGAAGGTGTTATATCTGAAAATACCTTCAGTAGGAAGTTTTACAAGTTGGTCATTAATACTACCAGCTATATACTCACCATAGTTATAAATGACTGTAGGGGGCTGACCAGGCACAAAAGTGGATAGAAAACCAAGTATAGACTCATCAGTGTGCTCATCAGTAAAGTAACGAAGGATAAAAGACAACATTGAGATAATGTGTCTTGATCCTTTTGGGAATTTAGAGGATGAATATGGAGGGTTAATCTTTGGGATTTCAACATATGAAGGAATGAATATTTGAAAGATTTGAAATCTTTTAGGAAAGTCTAAATCTAGATAAAGCTTGTAAGAGCTTCTATAGACAATGGGACTACATTAGGATTTGGTTGCAACTGAAGCATTTGGTTTATGGACTAAACAGTGATACTGAATAATGATTCTTTCTCAGCATTAACAATATCTCTTTGGTCAGGGGAATATTGATTTTGACACAATCTGATGACCTTAGGACACTGATGGGTATGGGGAACTACATATTTGGGAAAATTGTAATCCAAAACATGTACTTCATCAACCTCATCCAAATATTTCTCTTGACTCCAGCAGTGGAGGTCAAGAAGATTATATTCAATTACTGGATCAGTGATTTTATAGTCAATATCAGCTAAAAGGGTATGTTCAACATCTACAATAGGAGGTTGTAGTGGATTAATGACAATTGTGCTTTTAGAAGCCATTACTAGATTTGTTTTTTGACAATTTAGCCCTCTAGATCTTAAAAACTCTGTTTTTTAGGTTTTTATATACTTTTTTAAGCTTATAATGTTTACAGGAGGTCTTTTTGGTATGACAGAGGTCTCTTTTGAACATCAATAAGTAAAATTATGGTTTCTTCTGGTTCAAACTTTCAATTTCTACTCCAAAATTAATCTTTAAACCATTTATATACTCATGAAAGGCTTAACAAGGGTTTACTACTCCTTTCTTTGATAAAACAACCCTAAAATAGTCAAATTCATGCACTAAGGGCTTTCTGAGCATTTGTAAAAGAGATTGAATCATTCAAAGGGTTTCTAAAGGTCAGCAAATGGCTAAATTTCTTCAATTTGCTTTAGAAAATAGGTTACAGTTTCCAGAAACTATGAAATTATCAGGGTTTTTGAAATAGAGATGAATATATGAGGAAATCAGGATTTTTCTTGGTGAATAGAATTTGATAGGTTTAATTTATAGAGAGTGCTTATTTTCAAATGATGGAAGGGTATTTTTCTAGAAAAATACATGTAATTTTAGGTTTTTGTCTCGAAAGAATGGTTTTCTGGAAGTTGAAGGCTTTCAAAAGCTGGTTGAAGTCTCTTGGGTGGTCGGAGCAGCAACTTTGATGGATTTTTAGTTGGTTTTTCACATGAAAATAGGGCGGCAACGTCTTTTCTTTAGTCGGAAGCAATTTGTGAGAAGAAAACGCAGAAAAAGGTTTAAATGCATGCAGTTTGCTATTTTATAGTAATTTGGGTCTGAAACAGTGTTTACATTAAATGAAAATCAATTTAAATGGGGGCGGTTTGGTGCGGGGAGGCTATTACCACTAAGCAGTTATCGCATGATCAGAGGGCGGTAAACGGTTTTACTCGGAAGGATGTGATCTAGTGATTTTATGCCGCGTGGAGGAGAGATAATGGGGCAATATCACCCATATCAAAAATCTAAAATTGATTATCAACCATACCATTATATTGGCGATATGGATGATGGGCAGTTGGATTGGGCGGAGGGAGTGCGAACGGTCAAGATTAACCCATAGAAGTGCAGTGTAGATGGGTGTGGGGCCCGAGAGCTTTTATGCAGTGGGGTTAAGTTTTATGTGTTAAACGTAGTTTAAAACATAAAGTCTTATGTTTTAACGAGATAGGCGGGTAGGTGGTTTACATAACAAATAGGCTATATACAAGTGTAATGTAACCTTTGGAAAATTAATATATACCAAGGTTATTTTAAACCTATGGGGGAGCAGGAATGTATCACATGGGGAATTGAAACCATAGGATAAACAATAATAATGTGGGTTGGGCTATTTTACATAAAGGGTTTTAATATATTACGGGATGGAAGGGTATATAATGGAGTTAATATATTAAGTTAGATGTTATTATGAAATGTGCAGAAATGTAAAATACTGTAGGTAAGGTGTAAATATGATATTTTAAGCGGATTTTCTTCATGGTGATGCCTAACATAATCATTTAACACTTTTACTTAGAATAGAGCACTTTTGTGTGTTTTTTGAGTATTTTGTCTGAAATGAAATTAGTTTAAGGGGTTTTTTACTTTTCCTAAGCAAAAAATGTGTTTTAACTTAGGACAAGGGATTTTATCTTAGGAAAAAGGGATGATGTTGAGGAAAAGGGTTTTTATGAAGGGAATCCAATACTTAGTGCCAATCAGTCATTAAGCCTTGGGTTTGGTCCCAACAAAAGTCAGAGAAATTCTCCGAGCCTTTATAACTAAAGGTTTTCAGTATTGGAATACATTATGGGGAGGAAAATCAGTAATTTTCCAGATGTTGTTTTATTCATGCCTTGTGCAACTGCTTTCTAACTACCCATCATTTATTCTATCATTTTTTCCTTTATTTGCATGGGTGCATTTGAGATTGCAAACCCTAATCCATTTTTCTTCTAAAGCAGGACACTATCTAATTCTAACCTTATTTCATCCGAGAGCTCAAATTAAACTGTTGAGCTCCTTATTTATTTTCTAAATATATATTGATTTTTCAAGTTTAAACTATTTGATATATATTTATTCTCTATCTATAAACATGAAATTTAAAGCATGAAAAAGTTCAGATTAAACTATTTAACTCATCATGGATTATAGCATTTTGAACAAGCTACACATAATCATTTTATTTTGTAGTAAAATTAAAAAGAAGTGGAATTTTAACTTGCATCACTTTCATATCTTATTCTTATCTCTTTTTTATGTTTTGGGTCTATTATTTCTATTCTTTTTGATCTTTTTCTTTTCAAGTCCTTTGATTTTTATTTTAGGACTTTTACCCTCTTTTCAGTTTTTATTATTTTCAAATATGGGAAAGCAACTTGCAAAAAGCAAGGTATGTACATATTTACAAGACTAATCAAAGTCAATTAAAAAATTATAAACCCTATTATTATAGGACCCTAACAATTGCTCCACATGGGGATGGCATTTCCTAGTGAAATGTCAAGAACTTTGAGACTAGTAGCCTTTGAATTCTAACTGTGTTGACCTTGTAAATGTTGTCTGAGCTCTACAATTATTCATACTTACGATATTTTACCTTTCAAATCTTAGGGCCTTCTCTTCGGGCTTCAAATTTTTTAGGAAACATCCAATCCAACCTAAAATCTGTAATGTTATGTACAATGGATAAAGTAAACAAAGTTAACTATTGGTTATTTCTGAAGAGTAGTAATGCTTTTGCATTCTACCATTGATAGGTCCACCTAGTAGATCTGATCCATCCATTTTTTTTAAAAAGAAAGCATTGTTACCCCTGTAACCATAAATAACATAAGGTCCTTTCCATAAGAAATCAAATTTCCCATGTTTACCTTTCTCTTCTCTCATTGAATCCCACTTTAGAACTTTTTCACCAATATAGAAATCATCTTCTTTACTCTTTTTATCAAAACATTTCTTAATCTTATCTTGGATAACTTGAGACTTAAGATAAACCTATTCTCTTGTTTGTTGTAAGTGAATGGTTTTGTTAATCCTTATTTGAATGTCATTGGTATCAACTTGTAATTCTTTGATTATTTTCAATATAGGTAATCCTAAGGAAGATGGAAAAGCAACATCCATTCCATAAACAATCTGGTAAGGGGATGTACCAATATATTTTTTGCTGGTAAGTCTATCCGCCCATAAGGCATTAACTAACCTCTTGTTCCAAGTTTTCTTGTTGTCTTCTAGTAATTTCTTGATGATGTTCACAAGGCTTTTATTGGAAGATTCAGCAAGGCCATTACCTTGAGGGTAATATGTAGTAGAATGGCCAAGGGAAATGTGGTGTTTGTGGCAGAAATCAATCATCTTTTTGGATTTGAATGCAGCTGCATTGTCAGTGATAATCTCTTAGGGGCATCCAAATCTTGAGAGTATGTTGTTTTCTATAAAGGAGATTATGACTATGTCAGTGGCTTGCCTGGAGGGTATGGCTTCTATCCACTTAGTAAAATAGTCAGTGGCTGTCATAATCCACTTATGTTGGGATGAGGATGGAGGGTAAATTTCACCAATGAAGTCAAGACCCCATTGTTGAAAAGGCATTTCTGAGATGGGTTTTAAGGGCAGGGGTAGCAGCTTTTTATTTCCTTCAAATCTTTGACACTTGTGACAGGAAGTCACATAATTTTTTACATCTGCAAACAAAGTAGGCCATTAAAAACTAGCTCTCAGGATTTTGTCTGTAGTAGTCTTCCAGTAGAGATGTCCTCCACAGTCACCTACATGAAATTATTCTAAAACTTTGTCAGCTTCTTCTTTAAAAAAAAAAAGTCAATAAAATTCCACCATGATCTTTCCAAAAGAGTACATTGGCTATGATACAAAACTTTACTGCCTTTAATTTTAAAAATCTAGCTTTTGTTCCTGATAATCCAGGAGGAGCTTGTAAATTTAGTAATACAAATACAATATCTGCATACCATGGTGAGTCTAAAAAGGCTTCACTGATCTCTGAAGTCGCCATCTCTTCTTGATCATCTACTTGGGCAATAAAATTAATATCTAAAGCATGAAAATTTGATTTAGCCATGAGTTTGGCTAAACCTTGACCTTTTATGAGTTTGGTGGGTTTTATTTCTATGTCATATTCCAAAATTGTGGCAATCCACTTGCCCCTTTTTCCATCAGGCCCATTCTATGTTAGAATATCCTTTACAACTGCATTTGGAACATAACCAATGATATGTGAATAAATAATGTACACTCTAAAGTCTTTTACGGCCTTTACTAAAGCTAGGGCCTGATTTTCCATTATGTTATACTTTGAAGTGGAATCTCTGAGTGACTTGCTAAAGAAAGCAATGGGATGTTCAGAGCCCTGGTCATTCTTCTGCAGTAAAACTGCAGCAATAGTGTGTTCTGAAGCAAATGAGAAAATAATGAAATCCTTTTTAAAGTCAGGATTTATAAGGACTGGTGTTTTTGTTAAAGCTTGTTTAATTGATTCAAAAGATTGCTTGGCTTCAACAGTTCATTTAAGTACTAAGTCTTTTTTCAGCATATTGTTAAGTTATCTGATTATTTCTGCTAGATTTGAGATGAATATTTTAAGGAAGTTAATTTTACCTAGAAAAGCTTGTAATTATTTAATATTCCTAGGAGGAATGATGTTTAGAATTTCCTCTATTCTAGCTGGGTCTATCCTAATTCCCTCTTTAGATATAATATTTCCTAGTAATTTGCCTTATTCCAATCCAAATAAAGTATTCTTAGGATTTAGAGAGATGCCAAATTTCCTACATTTAAGAAAGACTTCCCTGAGATGATCCAAATGTTCATAATCATTTTTTGAAAATATAGTAATGTCATCTAAATAAATCACTAGGAATTCATGAATTTCCTTTGCAAATGATATATCCATAGCTCTTTGAAAAGTGGCTCCTGCGTTCATTAACCAAAAATGCATTTTTACATACATAAAAGTGCCCCATGGAGTAGTAAAATCAGATTTGGCTTGGTCTTCTGGTTGGACCAAAATCTGGTTATATCCAGAAAATCCATCTAACAGTGAAATTGTGGAAGAACCAACCAACCTCTATAAAATGTGATCCATCTTTGGTAAAGGGTAATTATCTTTTAAGGACACCTTATTTAAATATTTTAAATCAACACATAATCTAATTTATCATGTATTTTCCTAGTGGGAACTAGATTAGAAACCCTATTAGAATATATGATTGGTGCAATTATTTGGGCATCATACATTATTTTTACCTCTTTCTCAATTAAAGGCATCAAAATAGGATTGATCCTTCTTAGATTTTGTTTAAAATGTTTTTGATCTTCTTTTATAGGTATTTTACGCTATATTATGCTATTGTCATAGGATTTTAAGTCCTCATAACTCCAGGAAAATACATACTGAAATTCCTTAAAAAGAGCTATGTATTTTTCTTTTTCTTCCTGAGGTAAAGCCTTTGAAAGTTTAACATCTTAGGTTTTAACTCTGTACCTATATTATATTCCTCAATATCAGATCTTAGTGGCTCCATTTTAGGTTTTCTTGCAACATCAGTAGAGTCAAATAGATCTTCTAAAGGAGTTAAGCCTTTTGGTAAAAAATTATCTTTGAGGTTCAAAATATACGATTCATCATCTGCTAACTCTTCAATCTCTACTTTTTCTAAATTCTCTATGTCTAATTGACTAAATTAAGTAGGTTTAGAAAAATATAGATTATTTACATCTATATTATTCAAGTCAATCTCACTATCTAAGTTCTGATCTATTGTACAGTCTGTGTCTATATTACAACCCTGAAATTCTCCTTCATTGTTCATGAAATGATAAATCTGTTCATCCTGTGAGAAAATTTGCCAATATTTAAGATTATCAGGAATTACAGGTCTATGTTTTACTTCTGCAGTATATCTATGATTTGGTTGAAATGGTAGATTACAGGTATTGGCAAAAGTTGCTAAGCAGTGAACTTGTATGTTCTGTTTTCTTGGTATTGAAGAAAAATCACATTCTAATAATTCTTTAATCAAATCTAAAACAATATCTCTATATCGGCTTAATCTTGGATTATAAACTTAATATTCTCCAGTTATCTGTTTCACAATTAACTCTGAATATCCCATAATTGACACTCTTTTACCTCCTAAATTCCTAACAATCTGCAATCCTAAAATAAGAGCTTCATATTCAGCCATGTTGTTTGTGCATTTAAAATTCAGTCTGAAAGCATGGCCTTCTGCATAATTTTTTTCCATATTATTTATCCAAACTCTAGCTCCTGCTCCTAATTTATTGACTGAACCATCAAAATATAGGTGCCATAATGATTCATGAAATATGTTTTCATTGTCTAGTGCTTTGTTTTTATCTTTTAGTTTAGTTTTGTTTTCAATATCAGTTTCAGAGTTGCATAAAATGAATGAATCCATGTTAGTAGGTGTAGAGTAGATTGGGTAATTTCTTGGTCTTTCTACACTACTCACCATATATTTCATCATTGTTTCTCTATAAAGTTTCTTTGGTTGGCCAAAAACTAATATTGTTGCATATGACATATCAAGTTGTAGAGATCCCTATAATTTAGCTCCCCATTAGTGAGATAAGAGAATTCCATATTTGGGAGGGATGTTAGCTACTACAATGTCCATGAGTATGATTTTACCAGGATATTGAACTAATGTGACACACAAATCTTTAATCAAACCTAAAAATTTCGCTTTGCTGGAATCAAATGAAAAGAGATCTTTGTAAGGCCTAGTGATATCTAAATTCAAGGTTTCCATTATTTCTTTTGGCATTAAATTGTGTGAAGCCCCTGAATCTAGCATTGTATTGTGTAATATTTGATCATGAATAGTTAAGCTAATGTAAAACGATGGAACTGCTCCATCTTGGTGTTTTCCATTAACATGAGGACCAAAAATTAACCCTGGTTGATCATCACTTAGATTTACTGAATCTTCTCCATCATTCATGTTTAAGGTTTCAATGATAGTTTTTTTGTACAAATCATGTTTTACCAATTTTGTCAAAGGAATTGGTATTTTTAATTTGGAAATTTCAGCTTGAATATTAAATGGAGCTTGTGATTTTCCTAGCTGAATTATCTCTTCTTTAGTAACTGTAGTTTGAGTAGGTTTATCTGCTTTTTCTACAGCTGTTTTCTCATTTTCAGTTTGTGTTCTACTGTCTTAACATTTTTAATTTTCTTTTCAGGAATAGTTTGAGAAGCAGTAGATGTTTTTGCAGATTTTGGATTTTTAGAAGTTGTATTAGCAATGGGAGTTTTTGGATCAGCTGATTTTGGGTCAGCAGTAGGTGTTTTAGAGTCTACAATTGCTGTTTTGGAAGAATTAATTGTCTTGACAACAGCATATTTTTGTGAATCTGTTGATGTTTGGACAACTTCATCTGTTATATCAACAATTTTGCGACGAGGTGAAATTTTAGGGCTTGAAATTTTCTGGGATAAATTAGAGTTTTGCTTATTTTACCTAGGGAGAATTTGCAGAACTTTAGTGGTGGGAGCTTCTACTGCTTTCGTTGTTTGTGTTTGAACATATTTCTTAGTAGAAGGCTTAACGTTTTTCTTGCTTCTAAGGTTATATTGCTTATGTACTTCATTGATAGCAAACTCATAACCTTTTTTGTAATCAAATGATTCATCAGAATCTAATTGCAGTTGTTGTAAATCATATAACTCTTGATCTTGTTGTGTAAGTGTTGTGGCCAGCAACAACCCCCCTTCTCATTTAGTATTAGTAATAATACTAAATAAGTGGGGACCCTTAGTTAAAAAATCCAAAAAATCAATTATTACTTGTTTCCCTTTTCAAATAAAACTTTCTATCATAACTTAGGGAAATTCCTTAGAAAATCCTTAAGAAACACTTAAGTTTATGATAGATTACAATAAAATCTTTCTTTGAGCGAAATAGCGCATCCATCGCAAATGGTAGATATCTTTTGTAAAACTGAATCTTTTAAACTGTGATTTTGCGATATTGTGATAACGCGATCCCAAAAAGCCTATACATTAAAATATTGGTTGCAAATCGCATATCGCAGAAAAGATGTTAAACGAATACTCTTTATATATCTGCGATTTGCAATTCTGCGATTTGCGATTTTGCGATATTAGAAAATGGCGATTTTGCGATATTTTCTATATTTGCGATGATTATGCTTTGAGAAAAATGCGATTTGCGATACTGTGATATTGCGATATTGCATAGCAAATCGCAGATCGCATTATCGCAGATTCTTCTAGTGTGTTGTCCAAAGTAAATCTTTTTATAAATAAATATCCGTTATGCGCTTTGATGTCAAAATTAATGAATGGATTATGGGAAGGATTTCATTTTGATTGAAAGGTTGTTTCACGTTTTTTATCCGCCTTCAGCATTTAAAACTATCCCATCACCTTTCTCATCTCATTACTCTCACTTAATTCGTAACACTGCAGGTGCGAAGGAGCAGAAGACTATACAAAGCATTCACAGAGCATTATGGGTAAGAAAGAGAAAGCTTCAGGTTCTGAAAACAAAGAAATGGCTTCACTGTATGCGGATACTGCTTGCAATAAGGATGCTGGTATAACCACTTGGGAAGGAATGTATAATTTGCTCGAAGAAGAAAATCCCAGGGTGATGCAAGTTGCGGCTACTGCAAGTTCAAGTAATTCATCTGAAGCAACCCTTAAAGAACTGGCTTTTTCATTTCTGCACCGGATAGCAGCAAGACCAAGAATTCTTCCGTATACAGACATGGTAAAATGGGTGCTGGATAGCACCGATATTTCAGATAGGAAATTTAGAACTCTTGATCAAGAGCTCATCGGGTCATTCACTATGGAAGATTTGAGATTGATGTATCATTTTCCGGAACCTTACGCGACTTATAATAAACAATTTATGGAGAATTTTGCCAAAGAACATGCAAATTTGGCGGAATGCACAAAGGAATGGACCAAGAGAGATGAACCATTGAAGAAAAACAAACACGGTATGTACAGTACTGGTTCACTCACCTCTCCATATTGTTTTGCTGCTGTTATGTTATGCAGGATTTTTAGAAAGCCTGATATAAATATGGTCTTACCTAAATGGCTTCCATTATTAAATGCTACTGTCAACGCTACCATTGTAGACTGGGCCAAAATATTGTATGACAATTTAGCCACTGCTATTTTCAATTACCGGTCTAAATGAACCATTTCTCAGAGGATTTATCCTCCTTTTTATCTGTCTGCCTATGTTATGGACGCTATCTGCTTTGTTTCTAAATTCCCTTTGATGGGTTGACAATGGAAAATTCATGATCCTTTGCCTATTCATGTGTATCATAAGGAACTGTGGGAATCTAAGTTTGTTCCTCATTTTTACAAAATTTGCCACGGCATAATTTTGCCTCTGCACAGAACATTGTATAATAAAGATGCTCCAAGGTTTTCCCCGGAAGCACAAGTCGACATTCTTCTTGTCGCACAATGGTTTGGGGAAGAGTTGTTTACTTATGTGAGGGTTTTTGGAAGTTCTGCTTCCCCCCATGTTTTGCCCCTTTATGTTCCGGATAAACTTGTAGTTCGGGAGATTGCTTATCAAACCTGTGGTGAAGGAGGTTTGAAAAAGGAATTAAAAGAGAAGAAGAAGGGCATTTGGCCACAATTTCCCGTAGCCTGTGGAACATTTTCATTGTTTGATGTCGGTCACGCATTCAAGGAAGTAAGAAATATTACATGCTTACAATTGTTTAAATTTGCAAAAAGGTTATTCAACCCTAATGAAGTTGCTAAAAATTTCACCACTGTAATCAGAGTAAGGATATTTTCCGGAGAAGAGGTTCCTTTCGATGATATATTCCTAGGAAAATCCACACTGAAATAAATTCTACATTCAGCACAGATGCGGTTATCTCCAGAACAATTTCAGGAATTTAAAGTTTAAAGAGAAAGAAGACTGACCACTATCCCTTTGGAAAATTTGTGTTTGGAACCTGCAAGGGAACCAACTCCTAGTGTCAATATAAGTGGTAGCTCGGACACAGAAAGGTCCAAGTCGAAGTCTGACAAAGAAACTTCTGAACATTCTAAAAAGACTGATAAAGATGAAAGCTCAGTGAAAGATACAGCTCAATTAGAAGAGCTTTCACAACAATAGACTTCAACCACACCATAGTTGAATCTTCCACCTCTCAATATACAGCAACAGTCAGTTACAATTGAACTAGACAAAGAATGGGAAACTTTTAATGAAATGCTTAATGTTGAAGGGCAAATTACACAGACCCCTGAACAAACAACAAAAGCTTTAAGCACAGGAATAAGCAGTAATGTGACAAACACAGAACATATACCTGTCACTCCCTCTTCTGAAATCGTACTTAATGTAGAGGACATTCCTCCTCTAGATGTATTCTACAACCCGAAGTATAAAGCAGTAGTGAATAAGGCAAAGGAAAAAGAGAAAATTAGAAGGTGCAATTGCTACTGAAGTAGAACAATTATATGTCTTATGGAAGGATCCTACTACAGATCCTACTGATAATCTTGTCAAGTTATCTCAGATTACAGGGGCATATGCTTCCGCAACTATTGACAAAGAATTTGAGGTACATCTCTTATTAAATGAAAAAGAAGAACAGATACAAGTTCTGCAACAGCAATTGCAACAGGCACACACCAATAATGAAGCACAGATGAAACTTGAAAAGTTACAACAACAACTTCAAGAAATGCAAATTGGATATCAAAAAAGTTTGGCTGATAAAGAGAAACAAATACAAATTATCCAAGATCAGCACAAAGATGATCCTGAGCTTCCAGAGTTTATTTCAGAAACTATTTCTTTAAACAATCAACTACTGCAACAAGAAGAAGTATTATGCCAGAAAATCTTGCAATGGAACTCATTTTGTCAAGAAAGTGATAAGATCACTAATCATGTCGTAGATTTACGAAATGATTATGATCTAATTAATGAAAAAGTTACTGATTATTTGGTATGGAAAAAGACAGAAGAAGGAAGAAAATCTAGTGCACCAATTATCAATGAAAACCACAAAGAAATACTTTTCAATAACTGGAGGCAGAGAAAGCAACAGAGGAGTCAGCTACAGTAGCAAACAATCTTACTGATTGTGTAAATGAGAATTTGCACAAAGAAAATTTGATTTCAAAAACTGTTCCGGGATATCTTCCACAGGCGCATCAATTGCAGACAGAATGGAAACAAGAGGCAGAAGAAAAAGAAAAATCAATTCAAGGATTGACAAGATTAAACTGGGATTCTTACTGGACATATCTAGTGAAACCACACAGTCAATGCAGTGCGCTTAATTGCATCATAAATTCTGCTGGGAAGATTGCGCCTACACTTGCCGATTCTGTCTTTTTAGGACAGTTGAAATCTGAAGTCGGCCAACCACCTCTTCTCAAAACAATGCTGGATGCCTACAAGTTTAAAGATCAAGTTCATAAGTAGTTAGTTAATAGTCTTTATTTTTAGATTTAGTTTTAGTTTTACTGTATTTTTGCCTAGGAAAAAGACGGTCATTTAAACCGAATCCTTAATTTTTGTAATAAAATATTTTTAGATTTAGCTAGTAGTATTTAAACCCTTCTCATGCATTTACAGAAGGGTCCAGAAATTTGTCAAAAACTTATCTTCAGAACATGCACTATTGCACCCTCAGAAGAGGTTTTGATGAATGAATGGAACGAGATTTATTGATATATGTGTCTAATATCTGTTACTGATGTTGCATTTATGTACTCTTGATAGATGTTGGATTAAGAAGGAGATAAATCATTATTGCTTCTAGCTCATGAGTAGAACCAGTTATAAATGGTATTTCTATCTTTTAACTGTTTCTGTTTCTGTGATAAAAGCAATATTTATGTTTAGTTGTTTATATGTTAATGTTTGAATATCTGAGTTATCATTTGGCATTTTTGTACGGTGATAATTATTTATTTGTACTTGGTATATGAATAGCTTAATATGCGATATGTTTTCCACAACTGTTTCATCTAACTTTTTATGTGAAATAGTTTATCTTTATTAAATTATTTTCTCATAATAATTGAATGATCTTTATTATCAATTGTTATCTGAAATCCTTTTAGATCGCATATATTGAAAGATTACATCCCGGGTTAATTTAGAATTAGATATTTCTTAGAATACAATTTGCATATGAATAGATTAGAGATATGTTAAAAGCATTTTAATTAGGAATTTTAGAAAAGAAATATCAAATCTCAAACACACACACATACATATTGGGAAACTGGTCCCATTATCCCCATTCGGACGCACTACACCAAACGGAAAAGGAACTGCTAACCAAGGTCCGGACCGGGTGGGTATCCCCCCTTGTTGTAAGACCCGATTTTCGGGGCTTCAACATATTTGGCGCTAGAAGGAGGGCTGAAACTATGAATGGCAAGTGAATTGACATCTAAATACCATTCTGAGAATAAATTACCCTCACCATCTTCCCCGACTTCTCTATCATACTCAGAAATTTCAAATCCAGAGCTAGAAGTCGAAAGAAGACCTGACACTACTACAAACCCTGAATTTTCAGACGAATCTGCTATTGAACCTCCTGAAGTCGAATATATTATTCATAAACTTCGGCGATTTTCAATATCACCTAAAAAATCTGATAAATCTCAAGGCAGTGTGACTTCGCAATACAATCCTGCTCATCCTCTTACCAGATTACAGAGTGGAAAGCTTGGCATTCAGCCAACTGAGTTACCTCTACCTACAAGGAAGAGAGCTAGGAAATCACCCAAAGGGTCTGACAGTGAGACTCTTTCATCATCATCATCCATCTCAAACACTTCATCGCGAAGCCAACCACCCACTCTTCCACTTCAGATTACTATCCATCAGTTCACTCAATCTTCCACATCCCCTTCTCAAAACATAATATCTTCATCTTCATAGTCACAAATATCATCATCTGCACTTTCCTCTGTTAGTAGTTCAGCGATGGCCCAAATGCCATGGAATAATCCAGGGGCAGTCTTGATGCCTGCACCCTTGAGTCAAATACCGGCCCATCCTGAAAAATGGCTGCCTAAGTTTAATCCTGAAGCAGGCATGCTAGCAGAAGAACACATAAACAATTTTATGTTGTCCATAAATCTCAATGGAGTTGTTAATGAAGATGCTGTAGTCCGAATTTTTCCTTATACCTTACAAGGAGCAGCTGGATCATGGTTTTTTTCATTACCATCTAGATCTATCACTAATTGGGATATCTTCCAAGATCAAATTTTGACTAAATTTGGTGATGATAGGTCTACAACAACATTGATCAATGACTTGTCTAATCTTAGAGCTGATTCAAAAGAACTTGTCAAGGATTTCAATTCATGTTTCAATAATTTGTTAAACAAAATTCCTACTGCTTTCAAACCAAGCGAAGAAGTGCGAAGTGAATGGTACATTTCTGCTTTGCCATCAAACATAGAAATCTTTGTTGATAGGGCTAATAAAACAACTTGAGCAGACAATATGAAAGAAGCAATAGCAGTAGAGAAACGAATCATTGCTTTAGAAAAGAAAAATGCAATAGAAGAACGAAAATCCAAGAAGGTCACTTTTAAGGATGATCCAAAGAAAAAACAACCAAAAGATCCATTTGATTTAGAAGGATTGCAGAAAGTTTTGAAAACCATGTCTAACGAAATGGTTGACATTAAGAAACAAGTGGCAGAAACATATTCTAAAAAGTATTTCAAACCTTTTAGAAGAAATCCTTCAACTGATTCAAAGCCACCAAATGCCATTACAAATGCTGAATCAGAAGAAGAAGAAGAAACTGCTACTGAAGAGACCACTGATGAAGAAGAGGTTGTAGAAGTTCAAGGTATGTGGGATTTTGTCCTCCCAGATGAGTAAGACCAAGAAGCATCACTGGTTAGCACTAGAAATAGAAATCAACTTGATCCTCCTAAAACTACTCCTAAATCAAAGAGTGCAAGCTCATTGGCTAAGGATAAAGCCGCACCCAAGAAAACAACATCCAAAGCAATTCAAACTAGCCCAGTCCAAACAGATTCATCAATTCCATCAAGAACATTGATTGTTCCGGATGAAATGGAATACAACATTATAGAAGATATGAAGAAGACTAGGGAAAACATCACTTTTTATGAATTGAGCAAGTTAAAACATCAGCAAAAAGTACTTTTGAAAGAATTACATGCTGTACCAGAAAAACCTTTGCATGATTCTATAATTTCTCAAGCTTCTAATGATATGGGAAGACCTCCAACTAATTCAATCAGTAAAGTTGATCTTGAAAATATAGCTTTAATTGGAGGAAGGTCGAGATCTCATACTCCTCCATTTCTTCTTACTTATGAGGTTTTCAATAAAAAATTGCATAACTGTTTAGTGGATTATGGAGCTTCATCTAATATTCTACCAAAATCAGTATGTGCAAAATTGAACGTTCAACCACAAAAATCTGCTGTGTGCATAGTGCAGTTAGATCGTTCGCAAGTTGAAGTGATTGGCGAACTAAATCAGGTTACCATAAGGCTATCATCAAATCCAAAGGTATGTCAAGTCATTGATATTTTAGTTGCAGATATTCCAGAATTTTATGGCTTAATTCTTAGCAGAGATTGGTCAGAAAAACTTCATGGATACTTTGCAACCGATTGGTCGCACATGTGGCTTCCTTATAATGGTAAACCAAATCAGATAAAGGTTGAGCGAGAAAAACATCAGAAATACATAGTAACAGAATTGGAAGGAGAGAATGAACCAGTTGCGTACAACAATAATATCATTGGCAATTACTCAGTCGATTCTTTCTTAGGAAATTTCAATGCTCATACTTCACCCTATTTAGAACATTCTGTTTTATCTCAAATAGAAAATTTTTCTCAAACAGACAGTTCTAAATGTATCAATTTTGTAGATACTCCTGTAAATAAATCTTTATTTTGGAAATTATTTTTTGATGGTTCTAATTCTAATGAAGGAGTAGGAGCAGGATGCGTGTTGGTTAGTCCAGAGGGAAACAAGATTATGCTAACCTGCCGACTTGAGTTTGAATGTACCAATAATACCGCAGAATATGAGGCTTTAGTTCAAGGGTTATATAAAGCAATCAGATTGGATATCAAATATCTGCAATTTTTCGAAGATTCAGAAATTGTAATTAAACAGGTACGTAATACTATACATTGTTTATCAGGTCACTTAAAGCATTATCAATCTTTAGTTCAAGATCTGACTGAACATTTTATAGCATTTAATATTTTGCCAATTCCTAGAATCCAGAATTCTAGTGCAGACCTATTAGCCAATGTAGCCTCTAAGCTTATTCCTGCAGAAGACTTTAGTCCTGATCGATTTTCAATTGAATTAATATTTAGACCTTCGATTCCTGATAATGTTACCAATTGGAGAATTTTCAACGATGATCCTGATATTTTAAGCTTCCTCACATCTGAAGGATCTTATACCAATCAAATAATCGATGAAGACCAACATGACAAACAATTACAACATGATAGCACTAACAATGATATTCCAAAGTCAATAGTCAAGTTAGAAGACCTTTATGATTTGAAAGACCGATTTAAAAGATCTACCAATTCAAAATTACAAAGTTCAACTTTGAATTATGAATTAGTAAATCTACAAACTGATACCAAACCACAGAATATCAACCTAGGCCTTGGTCTAACCCCTGAAGAAAAATCAGCATATGTGCGTCTTTTGAAACAATTTAAAAGTGTCTTTGCTTGGAACTACGATGAACTCAAAACTTATGACACTTCTATCATCCAACATACTATCCCAATGATGAACGATGAGAAACCCGTACAACAAAAGCTCAGAAAAATCCATCCCAATCTAGAAAATCAAATCAAATCTAAATTCAATAAGTTATTGAAAGCCAAAATTATTTTTCCTGTTCGACATTCTAAATGGGTTTCCAACATGGTTCCTGTTAGAAAGAAAAACAGAGATATTAGAATTTGCATTGACTTTCGAAATGTTAATAAAGCCTGCCAAAAAGATAATTTTCCTTTGCCTCCCATGGAGCAAATATTACAGGCAGTTGCATGATCAGAATTAATGTCTTTCTTAGATGGTTTCTCTGGCTACAACCAAATGTTAGTTCATCCAGATGATCAATTGAAAACTACATTTAGAACCAAATGGGGCACTTATGCATATAAAAAGATGCCTTTTGGTCTGATCAACGCTGGTGCCACATTTCAAAGAGCCATGGATATCACTTTCAAGGGATTAGTTAACAAATCAGTAGTAATTTACTTGGATGATATAACTGTATATTCCAAAAAACAAAGCAATCATCGTAGAGATTTAAAGCAGATCTTCCAACGCTGTCAAAGATATGGAATTTCACTTAACCTGAAAAAATCCTTTTTCGCATTAAGTGAAGGAAAACTTATTGGATTCATAGTGTCAAAATCTGGAATTCACATTGATCCTGATAGAATCAAGGAGATTTATGAGATATCCTTACCTCACAACAAGAAAGCTATGCAATCTTTCCTCGGCCAAATTAATTTTGTAAAGAGATTTGTACCAGATTTTTCAAGAATTGTATCTCCTTTACAAACAATGATTAAAAAGAATTCAAATTTCAAATGGGGTCAAAACGAATATGAAGCATTCAATCTGATTAAACAAGGAATCATTAATGCTCCATCTTTAGCAACTCCAAATTTTTCTAATCCTTTTATTTTGTATACATTTGCCTCTGACAAATCTTACACTGCGATACTCACTCAAGCAAATCAAGACAAAGCAGAAGCCCCAATTGCTTTCTTCAGTTCAAATTTACAAGGAGCTGAGTTGAATTACTCAAATGTAGAAAAACAAGCTTATGCTGTTTTCAAAGCAATTAAGTATTTCAGACCCTTTTTACTTAAAACCCATAGAAAAATCATTGTACCATTTCCAGCGGTAAGGAATATTTTAGTCCAAAAAGATGTGGGTGAGAAAAGAGCTAATTGGATTACTTCCTTACAAGAATATGATGTTGAGATCAAACCAACAAATATTGTAAGAGGTCAAGGTTTTTGCAAAATACTAGCTGGAGCATCACAGATTTCTGAAAAATCATCTGAAGAGATACAAACATATGAGGTAAGCCTAAACGATGTTGAATCATTATATGCTGATATCATTTTTTATCTGAAGAATGGATATGCTCCTCTGAGTCTTGATCATACCAAGAAAAGAGCTCTAAGGTTGAAGGCTAAACAATATCAGCTTGTAAATGATGTTCTTTTTAAAATGAATTACGATTATGTTCTTCTTAGATGTCTGGAGAAATCTGAAGCTGAAAAACTCTTGCAGGAACTTCACGATTGGCCAGCAGGTGGACATTATGCCGGAGATGCTACTGCACATAAAATCCTTCGCGCAGGCTATTACTGGCCCACTTTTTTCAAAGATTCACATAGTTATGTAAGAAAATGCCAAGTTTGTCAAACTGCAGCTGGAAGACAAAAGAAACCATCATTACCTTTACAACCTGTCAACATTGAGCAGCCTTTTGATCAATGGGGATTGGACATAATAGGTAAGATCGTTCCTCACTCTTCTAAGCAACATAGGTACATCATTACAACAACTGATTATTTTACGAAATGGGTAGAGGCAGTCCCTCTCAAGACTGCTAATGCCGAGCATATCATTGAATTCATAGATCAGTTCATAATCACCAGGTTTGGTTTACCTTCTGCTTTAATGTTTGATAATGCATCATATTTTTTTGGTAATACTATGACTGAATTTGCACTTAAGAGAGGTTTTAAACTTAAATATTCTGCCAATTATTATCCATAGGGAAATGGGTTAGCTGAATCAACAAATAAGAACCTAATCAGAATTATTAAGCGAACCATTGACCAAAATCATAAAAATTGGCACAAATCTTTAATATATGCTTTATGGGCAGATCGAATAACGAAGAAGGCTTCAATTGGCACCTCTCCCTTTAATTTAGTTTATGGGAGAGAAGTGGTTCTTCCAACTCATTTAGCAATTCCTTCTCTAGCCTTAATCCAATATATTGATGAAGTACCAACTTCTTCTTTACAACTAAGGCAGATGGAAATAATTAAGTTAGAAGAACAACGAGAAAAGGCCAAAGTAACTCATGCCCATCATCAAGCATTAGTTAAAGCTTCTTTTGATTCAAACATGATAACCAGAAAGGATTTTCACATTGGAGATCTAGTTTTAAAATGGGACAAAGCTCATGAGGAAAAAGGAAAACATACGAAATTTCAACGAATGTGGCTTGGTCCTTTCCAAATTGCAGAGATCATAGGTCCATCTACTTTTATGTTACAGGATTTGACGGGAAAGGGAGAGTATTTACTTGTTAATGGACAGATCCTTAAAAAATATTTTCCATAGGAGATTATTCTTCTATTTTGTATATTATTTTTCTTTATTTTTTAATAAAACCAGTTGTTAATGGTTACATTTGGAATTCACAAACAAAAGATCAATTCTCTTTTTGGATTTTGTTTCTTCATTTTTATAAATAGAATTCTTTTTAGAATTTTTGATCATTATTATTTAAAGATACAAGTTAAAAGCTTTAGCCTACAAATGATATCAATTTCAACTTTGAAAATTTTGATGAAAAAGCAACTTTTGGTGAAAAGATTGTTTTATATCAGTTCAATGAAAGGTATCTGTAACAAAATGAAGATTATCTGTAGAAAATTTCTTTCCAAAAACTCTATAATTGTCGTCCAGAAATATCTTAAGGAAACAATGACATCCTCCCCATCTAGAAAATTATGATGTTTAGGGAATAATCCAATGATACACTTTTAACTTAAAGAGTAAGAGGTCTCATCACGAGCCGACTTATCATGATCATAGATATTATAGTTTGCTGACTTTGCCAATACTGCATACCACAACAGGGCAATGACTCAAGATTGTTGCAATCAAAAGACAAGGGGTCTCATCATCAGCCAGCTTGTTCAGCAAAGCTATAAATCAAGTGAATGGCACTGTCATAAATTGGCTACCAAACCAAGACATTGTTCTTTGAGAATAAAAAAGAAAAGAAAAAGAAATAAGTGTGAATATGGATTTTTTCTTTGAAAATTGCATATTTCTCTAAGTGGGATACAGGATCATTGCTGGATAACAGGTAACCCCGTCGAAGCTATAAACGCTTGTTGACAGCAGTGGCTCTACCTACGACAAATGAGCATATTTAAAGCTGATTTACAGAGAAGCCTTTGTTTTTATTTTTTTTAAACCAAGTAATGACTGATGTAAATACAAGGACTAGCTTGAGGAAGTGAATAATCAAAAGTTGAATATAGAAGAAATGAAATATCATTTTTAGATTTAAGCATAATGTACTTTATCTTTTTATAATAAAGTTTGATTTTCTGGAAAATTTTCTGTTTTGAAAAATTTAGAAAATTCAAAAGAAAACCAGAGATAACTGGTTCTTCCAAGTGAATCGCCAATTGTTGTGGCTAGCAACAACCCCCCTTCTCATTTAGTATTAGTAATAATACTAAATAAGTGGGGACCCTTAGTTAAAAAATCCAAAAAATCAATTAGTACTTGTTTCCCTTTCAAATAAAACTTTCTATCATAACTTAGGGAAATTCCTTAGAAAATCCTTAAGAAACACTTAAGTTTATGATAGATTACAATAAAATCTTTCTTTGAGCGAAATAGCGCATCCATCGCAAATGGTAGATATCTTTTGTAAAACTGAATCTTTTAAACTGTGATTTTGCGATATTGCGATAACGCGATCCCAAAAAGCCTATACACTAAAATATTGGTCGCAAATCGCATATCGCAGAAAATATGTTAAACGAATACTCTTTATATATCTGCGATTTGCGATTCTGCGACTTGCGATTTTGCGATATTAGAAAATGGCGATTTTGCGATATTTGCGATATTGCAATGATTATGCTTTGATAAAAATGCAATTTGCGATACTGCGATATTGCGATATTGCACAGCAAATCGCAGATCACATTATCGCAGATTCTTCTAGCGCGTTGTCCAAAGTAAATATTTTTATAAATAAATATCCGTTATGCACTTTGATGTCAAAAGTAATGAATGGATTATGGAAAGGATTTCGTTTTGATTGAAAGGTTGTTTCACGTTTTTTATCCGCCTTCAGCATTTAAAACTATCCCGTCACCTTTCTCATCTCATTACTCTCACTTAATTCGTAACACCGCAGGCGCGAAGGAGCAGAAGACTATAAAAAACATTCACAAAGCATTATGGGTAAGAAAGAGAAAGCTTCAAGTTCTGAAAACAAAGAAATGGCTTCACTGTATGCGGATACTGCTTGCAATAAGGATGCCAGTATAACCACTTGGGAAGGAATGTATAATTTGCTCGAAGAAGAAAATCCCAGGGTGATGCAAGTTGCGGCTACTGCAGGTTCAAGTAATTCATCTGAAGCAACCCTTAAAGAACTGGCTTGTTCATTTCTGCACCGGATAGCAGCAAGACCAAGAATTCTTCCGTATACAGACATGGTAAAATGGGTGTTGGAAAGCACCGATATTTCAGACAGGAAATTTAGAACTCTTGATCAAGAGCTCATCGGGTCATTCACTACGGAAGATTTGAGACTAATGTATCATTTTCGGAACCTTAGGTGACTTATAATAAACAATTTATGGAGAATTTTGCCAAAGAACATGCAAATTTGGCGGAATGCACAAAGGAATGGACCAAGAGAGATGAACCATTGAAGAAAAACAAACACGGTATGTACAGTACTGGTTCACTCACCTCTCCATATTGTTTTGCTGCTGCTATGTTATGCAGGCTTTTTGGAAAGCCTGATATAAATATGGTCTTACCTGAATGGCTTCCATTGTTAAATGCTGCTGTCAACGCTACCATTGTAGACTGGGCCAAAATATTGTCTGACAATTTAGCCATTGCTATTTTCAATTACCGGTCTAAACGAACCGTTTCTCAGAGGATTTATCCTCCTTTTTATCTGTCTGCCTATGTTATGGACGCTATCTGATTTGTTTCTAAATTCCCTTTGATGGGTTGGCAATGGAAAATTCATGATCCTTTGCCTATTCATGTGTATCATAAGGAACTGTGGGAATCTAAGTTTTTTCCTCATTTTTACAAAATTTGCCACGGCATAATGTTGCCTCTGCACAGAACATTGTATAATAAAGATGCTCCAAGGTTTTCCCTGGAAGCACAAGTCGACATTCTCCCTATCGCACAATGGTTTGGGGAAGAGTTGTTTACTTATGTGAGGGTTTTTGGAAGTTCTGCTTCCCCCCATGTTTTGCCCCTTTATGTTCCGGATAAACTTGTAGCTCGGGAGATTGCTTATTAAACCTGTGGTGAAGGAGGTTTGACAAAGGAATTAAAAGAGAAGAAGAAGGGCATTTGGCCACAATTTCCCGTAGCCTGTGAAACATTTTCATTGTTTGATGTCGGTCACGCATTCAAGGAAGTAAGCAATATTACATGCTTACAATTGTTTAAATTTGCAAAAAGGTTATTTGACCCTAATGAAGTTGCTAAAAATTTCACCACTGCAATCAGAGTAAGGATATTTTCCGGAGAAGAGGATCCTTTTGATGATATATTCCTAGGAAAATCCACACTGAAAGAAATTCTACATTCAGCATATATGCGGTTATCTCCAGAACAATTTCAGGAATTTAAAGTTTACAGAGAAAGAAGACTGACCACTATCCCTTCGGAAAATTTTTGTTTGGAACCCGCAAGGGAACCAACTCCTAGTGTCAGTATAAGTGGTAGCTCGGACACAGAAAGGTCCAAGTCAAAGTCTGACAAAGAAACTTCTGAACATTATAAAAAGACCGATAAAGATGAAAGCTCAGTGAAAGATACAGCTCAATCAGAAGAAATTTCACAACAACAGACTTCAACCACACCACAGTTGAATCTTCCACCTCTCAATATACAACAACAGTCAGTCACAATTGAACTAGACAAAGAATGGGAAACTTTTAATGAAATGCTTAATGTTGAAGGGCAGATTACACAGACCCCTGAATAGACAACAAAAGCTTTAAGCACAGGAATAAGCAGTAATGTGACAAACACATAACATATACTTGTCACTCCCTCTTCTGAAATTGTACTTAATGTAGAGGACATTCCTCCTCTAGATGTATTCTACAGCCCGAAGTATAAAGCAGTAGTGAAGAAGCAAAGTAAAAAGAGAAAATTAGAAGGTGTAATTGCTACTGAAGCAGAACAATTAGATGTCTTATGGAAGGATCCTACTATAGATCCTACTGATAATATTGTCAAGTTATCTCAGATTACAGGGGCATATGCTTCCGCAACTATTGACAAATAATTTGAGGTACAAATCTTATTAAATGAAAAAGAAGAACAGATACAAGTTCTGCAACAGCAATTGCAACAGGCACACACCAATAATGAAGCACAGATGAAACTTGAAAAGTTACAGCAACAACTTCAAGAAATGCAAATTGGATATCAAAAAAGTTTGGTTGATAAAGAGAAACAAATACAGATTATCCAAGATCAGCACAAAGATGATCCTAAGCTTCCAGAGTTTATTTCAGAAACTATTTCTTTAAACAATCAACTACTGCAACAAGAAGAAGTATTATGCCAGAAAATCTTGCAATGGAACTCTTTTTGTCAAGAAAGTGATAAGATCACTAATCATGTCGTAGATTTACAATGATTATGATCTAATTAATGAAAAAGTTACTGATTATTTGGTATGGAAAAAGACAGAAGAAGGAAGAAAAGCTGGTGCACCAATTATTAATGAAAACCACAAAGAAATACTTTTCAATAACTGGGATGCACAAATCAGAAAGGCAGAGAAAGCAGCAGAGGAGTCATCTACAACAGCAAATAGTCTTACTGATTGTGTAAATGAGAATTTGCACAAAGCAAATTTGATTTCAGAAACTGTTCCGGGATATCTTCCACAGGTGCATCAATTGCAAACAGAATGGAAACAAAAGGCGGAAGAAAAAGCAAAATCAATTCAAGGATTGACAAGATTAAACTGGGATTCTTACTGGACATATCTAGTGAAACCACACAGTCAACGCAGTGCGCTTAATTGCATCATAAATTCTGCTGATAAGATTGCGCCTACACTTGTCGATTCTGTCTTTTCAGGACAGTTGAAATCTGAAGTCGGCCAACCACCTCTTCTCAAAACAATGCTGGATGCCTGCAAGTTTAAAGATCAAGTTCATAAGTAGTTAGTTAATAGTCTTTATTTTTAGATTTAGTTTTAGTTTTACTGTATTTTTTCCTAGGAAAAGGACAGTCATTTAAACCGAATCCTTAATTTTTGTAATAAACTATTTTTAGATTTAGCTAGTAGTATTTAAACCCTTCTCATGAATTTAGAGAAGGGTCCAGAAATTTGTCAAAAAATTATCTTCAGAACATGCACTATTGCACCCTCAGAAGAGGTTTTGATGAATGAATGGAACGAGATTTATTGATATCTGTGTCTAATATCTGTTACTGATGTTGCATTTCTGTACTCTTGATAGATGTTGGATTAAGAAGGAGATAAATCATTATTGCTTCTAGCTCATGAGTAGAACCAGTTATAAATGGTATTTCTATCTTTTAACTGTTTCTGTTTCTATGATAAAAGCTATATTTATGTTTAGTTGTTTATATGTTAATGTTTGAATATCTAAGTTATCATTTGGCATTTTTGTACGGTGATAATTATTTATTTGTACTTGGTATATGAATAGCTTAATATGCGATATGTTTTCCACAACTGTTTCATCTAACCTTTTATGTGAAATAATTTATCTTTATTGAATTATTTTCTCATAATAATTGAATGATCTTTATTATCAATTGTTATCTGAAATCCTTTTAGATCGCATATATTGAAAGATTTCATCCCGGGTTAATTTAGAATTAGATATTTCTTAGAATACAATTTGCATATGAATAGATTAGAGATAGGTTAAAAGCATTTTAATTAGGAATTTTAGAAAAGAAATATCAAATCTCAAACACACACACATACATATTGGGAAACTGGTCCCATTATCCCCAGTCGGACCCACTACACCAAACGGAAAAGGAACTGCTAACCAAGGTCTGGACTGGGTGGGTATCCCCCCTTGTTGTAAGACCCGATTTTCGGGGCTTCAACAGTAAGAAATATAGCGTTATCATCATTAATACCCATTAGATTTATGGTTTCTTCATCATCTTCATTCTGATTAGAAATTTCAGCATAGTTATCTTGGAAAGGTGGTCTTATTGTTTGGTCAGGTGCTGATTCTCTAGATTTTCCATTATTAGTGTTTTTCCTGAAATTGGAATTTCTAATTTGTTGTTGGTTATCCCATTGTGGCTTCCTTTCCATATTATCTAACCTATCCATCATTCTCTCTAATGTTTTTGCTAATTGATCTATTTTTTAAATTTGAACTAGTTGTCTCTTCTTTTATTTTTACTCTTCTTTCATTCCTTAACCTAGCTTTCTTTGCTAACAGATTTGCTTTTACACTAATAGCATTACTTTGCATATGCTCTAAAGTTTAAGGATTCCTCTCTCTTAACTGATATTCTATGTCTATATCAAATCCATCAGGGAATTTGAGAAGAACAAAATCTAGAGGAGGCTTAAGATTAACAGGAATTGAATTATAAATGCTATTGTATCTAGTGCAATAATCTTGGATTGTCTCATTGGGTGCTCTTTTAATGCTCTCAAATTCTGATAAGATTTGTAATGGATTTTTCTTCTTTTCCCATCTATTAAGAAATAATCTATGAAAAAATGCTAAATCAACAATACTGCAAACATTTAAACCTTTAAACCATTTTTTCACCTCCCCAGTTAATGTTTGAGAAAAAAGTCTCATTTGGACATGAGACTCATCTATTTCATGAAGTTAAAAATAGTTTTTCATCTTATTTACATTCTATTGGGCAGTGTATTGAGTGGTTGCATCAAATTGAGGTATTTTGCTTTGATAGTCCTGGGACATGTCATGTAATTGGGCTGGAAGGACCAAGGGAGCATATGTAGTAGCCATGGCTTGAATTCTGGCCTGGCTAGGAGGTAGGTTAGAAGTACTTGCTGATGTAGTTAAAGAACTTTCAAATGAGATTGTGATATAAGAATATGTACTAGAAAAGGTGGTTGAGAAACCAAAAGATGAAGTTGGGAAATATGAAGAGGTATTTGGGAATGAGAGTGATGTATTGGAAAATGTAGAAGGAAAACCAGTGGATGGAGATGAGGTGGTGGAGGTTGGGAATAATGCTCTAGGTTGAAATGGTTGCTTAGGAATAAATGGATCCATGGAATGAAGTGTGGTGGAGATAATGGAGGATGTGGTGGCAAATAAAGATGAACCTTGAGATTCTAAAAGGTTGGTATCTAAATGAGTGGTAGAGGGCTTAGGGTAATAAGCTGATAAAACACTTAATTCAACTGAATGCTGAAAAATAACTTCATTTATTTCCTTAAGTATAGTAGCATTTATTGCATCAAGCTTATCATAAACCTTAAAAATCTTTGATTCAAAATTTATTGAAACAGTTTCCTACTTAGTTTCAAGAAATGAAATAAAATCAGGATCTATAACAGTACTATTTAAGTCACTTTCTGATTTGTTTCTGAATAAAGAATGTTCAAAATTTAAATCAAATTCTAAGTCTTGTATACTTGATAACTGTTTTGGAAAGGAATTTTCTCTAACTAAGGAAACTTTATTACCTAAATCCTCTACTTTTTTATTCTTTTTTCCAATTCTATCAGGATTATCTACTATGACAGCAGGTTGTGGATCTGGATTTGACTTGGTATAGTAGACTCTTCTGGAAGCCAGAATTACAATTTTTTATGAAAATATACTCACAACTTATTAAAACAGTCTTAAGGTGAAAAGATAATAAAAATATTTCCTTTAAGACTTATTTAAAACTGAGGATTGGTTAGTGTCCCTAGCAGAGTTGCTAGTATGTTATCACTCTAATAATTCCAAAAGTCATGAGATTTTGAGTTTATTGTTTAAATAATATTAGAGGTAACTAGAGACCTACTTTTAAGCTTTATGATCTAGCCTTCCTAAGCCTCAAAGAGGGCTCTCTCTATAAGATTTAACTTTGTTTTTATGTATGATTTTAGGCTAGTTATATAGGGAAAATTGGTTTTGGGGTTTTGATTTGTTTTGGTGGGAAAATCACTTAATGAGATGGATAGCTGTGAATCTGTAATCCATTGGGCAGATGGAGTCAATGTGTCAAGTAGAAAGATCAGGATCAAGGTCTAAAGTCAAATTTTCACAGGGCAAGATAGCAGAGTCACTAAAGATCTTCAAAGGTTGATTGGTGAAGTGGCTTTAATCGGGATAAAGAGAAATTAAGAATTCTTTGATCCAGATAAGGAGTGAAAAGGTAGGGGTCAATCAAAATTAGGGAGGAATTAAGGGTTCCCTAGTCTTGATATCAGCGAAAAACATTAAAATGAAAACCAGTCAATAACATAGTGCTTTTAACAAACTCTGATATAACAATTCCTGATTTCACATTAAAATTTAGAACACATTTATGAATGGATGGAAAACATAAGAAAATAGAAAGATAACAGTAGAAAGTACTTCACTTCAGTGGCCCAACACATGAATCCAGTAATATGATGCTTTATTCCTAGAAATCCAGTCTTTTGAATTGAGCTTGATTACAAAAAACCCTTAGGTTCAGAATGTTCCAGCTATAGAAGTCTTAAGAAATTATCCCCACTAATACTTAAAATGATGAAGTATTTATACAAAAATTAATACAAAATATCCTAGAATAGTCCTAGGAAAGTTTTTTGGAAAATAAAATATCTTATTATAAAAAGATAGTGACAACTGCATAACAAACTTGCAAACTGTCCTATTTATTGAAATTAAATAGTAATTTTGTTGGATTTGGGGTAGCTGGCTATTGATTTGTATTTAACGCTAGAAATCTGATCTTCAATCAATTTTTAAGCCTTATCTCTCACCTGATACTCTTTAACTGATACACTTTAACCTCTGATACTTTTTAATCTGCTATTTTCACTGTTTTACTACTTTAAAAATATGTTTTTACTGTGTAAAAACAACACTATGTTTTTTTATCTTCTTTCACTGCAAACTGTCTTTTTAAAGTAAATCTGTGAGCTTCTGCCAAAACTCTTTTTCCGGTAATTTAATCTTTGTAAGTTTTCTGAAATTCTCATCTGCTTCAATGTACCTTACAAATGTTGGCTTGAACACAAACATGTGTTTTATCTCTTGTTTTAAATAAAACAAGTTTTCAATGCTTTTGTGTAACACTTTACATGTTGGAACTCCTTTTCAATCTACCTTATTCACTTGTTCTCTGGAAAATTCACTTATATTCTTATTGTAATCTTCTTGCTTCATTAGTTTATCATTGATAATAAGAATATTTGGCAAACCTTTTTGCCTCAATGTGTCAAACTTAACCATGAATCTAGTTATGGCCATGTCCATATCTTGACACTTCTCTTCCAACTATTTCATTAAGTTTTTCTTTGAAATTACTTTTCTTACTTCAAGAATTGTTTCAGTTCTATCTGTTATCCCTATCTCATCCAATTCTTGCTTGTTTTTAGTATTGAGAAACTTGATTATTTATTGGGCTTCTTCAGGCTTAGCACCTAGCTCTTCTTTTGTCTTCAATATTTCTTCTTTGGCTACCTTAAGCAAGTCTTTCTGCTCATAAATCACTTGAATGGATGACCAAGTATCATAATGATTTTGGACCATAGTTGATTTTTAATGTATGCCATAGGATTTTTTAAGGTTAATTTCCTTTCTACCTTCTTTAACAGTTCACTTAACCTTTTGGCCTTTTGTTCGTCTGTTTTAGCATTTATCTGTGTTGATTTATTTGCATCTTCCAAGTTCTTGATTTTCTCTTTCAATCTATTTATCTCATTATTCTGTATAGACATGTCCTCCATGGATTTTTTGAGTCTGTTGGCCTCATCTGACTGTTAAATGCTGAAGTGGAAGATTGAGTGGCTAAAGTAGTGGAAGAAGTGATTGGCACTGCTGTGGCCAATGGGACTTTTTGTGCTAACTCTTCTGCAAAAGTTGAAGGCACTGCTATTGTTACTATGGGAATGACTGTAGGAGGAACATTTTGAGTCTTTGCAGCTTCTTTTTCTTGGACAAGCTTGTCCATCTCAATTTCCATCTCCTTGATTTGTGCTGTCATTTGTAGTATGAGACTTGTCATCTCATATTTTTGGTTTGCTTCTTGCACAATCTCCTTAGCCTGTGGATGTTCTGTTGGAGGTAGTTTCAGTTGCTTTCTAAGTTCTGCAATATCAACATTTTTCTTTTTTATCAATTCTTCTGCAGCTTTCATAGTAGCAGGGTCATACCCTACTTCAATCACCAATTCCTCTAAAGAATTGATTCTGGTGTCTTTAGCATATGAAGAAGCTTTTTCAATCTTAAGCTGATCTCTTATATTTGTCAAAGTGTTCTGGAGCTTTTGGGCACTCATTGCTTTTGTTGTCATGGTAGAATAAAGCATTTATGAGCTTTTCTTGTGGAACTCAATTTGATCCAATGGATGAATGTCCTCTATTGAAATTTCAATATCAGCTCTCTTGTAATCTAATGCTATTGTAGGTTTAGGCACTGTTGACTGTAGCATTGTCATTAGAAAATTTTTATTTGTATAATAAAAGGCTGAAAGCAGCCTATTTTGAATCCCTAGAGTCTGCTTCAAGTATTGTGAATAGATCTCATTCTTTATCTCCTCATTTTTGGCCTTGATCTGTTTATGCTTTTCTATCCTCTGCTTGTTGTGATGAATATGTTTCCATGCTTTGCTGTTTCTCAATCATCTTTGTGTTAGAAGTAGCAGGTTGCTGCTCATTTTCAATCATTGTATGAGATACAATGTCTTTCTTTGGATTTTCTTCATCTAAAACCTCAATTGCTTTCTTTTCTTTATCTACTGGATTAATCTTTGGTTTCTTATTGTACCTGAGCTTAATTCTGGCTCCTGTGGTAGTTTCAGTAGTATATGAGATTTCTTCTCTATTTATCCTTATGGTTCTGTCCTCTTGAATAGGAGTCTACAAAGTGTGACTAGTATCACCTTGCTTGATAGATTCCATCAATGTATTTTCCAACCATTCAGCTTGGTTGGAAAAATTTTCAATTTTAGGCTTCTTATCATGGATATATGGGGTTAATTTTCATTTCACCCTAATATTACTGATTATTCCATAAGGATCATAGTTCCACAAGAAACTTTCATCAAACTTATATTCTAGCAATTGTTTTGCTGTCTCTGTACATGCTTCCCTGTTGTTGCATATGAAAGGACCCACTTGGTTTTTCAATTTGAATTGAGTTTTCTTTTTAGCAGCCAAAATTTTTATAGAATCTGAGTTTAGAATTTATCTTATATACTCTAAGGCAAACACTCTCATTGGAAAATACTTTGGCAATTTATAGGGCAAGAGGTTTGACCCATAGACTCTAATCTCTATGTGGTTTTGGTATAGGTACCAATCACCAGTTCTGCTCTGCTATGATAGCTGTAAAAATTTCTTAATCTCATCACTTATCCTTGGCTCTACACTATTTGTAATCATATTTATCAATGGGTGAATAAAATAGTTTGAGAATTCTGCATAAGTGAACTCTGTTGACTCTTTTCTGATTAAGGAAGTCCAAAAAGTAATTGATAGTGGATTTCCTTCTATATCCAACTTTTGAAGGGCTATTGGGAATTTATCTGCCTGGAAGTAGAGGAACATATGAAAGAGGAAGGAGGTATATCTGAAAACACCTTCAGTAGGAAGTTTTACAAGTTGATCATGAATACTATCAGCTATATAATCAACATAGTTATAAATGACTACAGGGGGCTGACCAAGCACAAAAGTGGATAGAAAACCAAGTATAGACTCATTAGTGTGCTCATCAGTAAAGTAACAAATTATAAAAGACAACATTGAGATAATGTGTCTTGATCCTTCTGGGAATTTGGAGGATGAATATGGAGGGTTAATATTTGGGATTTAAACATATGAAGGCATGAATATTTGAAAATTTTGAAATATTTTAGGAAAGTCTAAATCCAGATAAAGCTTTGTAAGAGCTTCTATAGACAATGGGACTAAATTAGGATCTGGTTGCAACTGAAGCATTTGGTTTATGGATCCAGCAGTGATAGTGAATAATACTTCTTTCTGAACATTCACAATAGCTCTTTGGTTAGGGGAAGAGTGAGTTTGACACAATCTGATGACCTCAGGACACTGATGGGTATGGGGAACTACATATTTGGGAAAATTGGAATCCCAAATAAGTACTTCATCAACCTGATCCAAAAAATCAGCTTTTTAGGTTTTTATATACTTTTGTAAGCTTAGACTATTTATAGAGGTATTTTTGGTATGACAGAGGTCTCTTTTGAACAACAATAAGTAAAATTATGGTTTATTTTGGTTCAAACTTTCAGTGTCTACTAAAAAATTAATCTTTAAACCTTTTATAGACTCAAGAAAAGGATTAACAAGGGTTTACAGCTCGTTTATTTGATAAAACAACCCTAAAACAATAAAATTCATGCAATAAGGGCTTTGAATCATTCAAAGGGTTTCTAAAGGTCAGCAAATGACTAAATTTATTCAATTTTCTTTAGAAAATAGGTTAGAGTTTCCAGAAATTATGAAATTATCAGGGTTTTTGAAACAGAGATGAATATATGAGGAAATCAGGTTTTTTTCTTGGCGAATAGACTTTCAAAGGTTTAATTTATAGAGAATTCTTCTTTTAAAATGATGGAAGGGTATTTTTCTTGAAAAATACCTATTATTTTAGGTTTTTTACTTCAAAGAATGGTTTTCTGGAAGTTGAAGGCTTTCAAAAGCTGGTTGAAGTCTCTTTGATGTAAACTGGAGGCTCTGGGAAGTTGCAGCAGCAAATTTGATGGATTTTCTATTGGTTTTTTACGTGAAAATAGGGCGACAATCTCTTTTCTTTAGTTAGAAGCGGTTTGTGAGCAGAAAATGCAGAAAAAGGTTTAAATGAGTGCATTCTACTATTTTATAGTAATTTGGGTATGAAACAATGTTTACATTAAATGCAAATCAATTTAAATGGGGGCATTTTGGCGTGGGGAGGCTATTACCACTAAGCGGTTATCGGATGATCAGAAGGCGGTAAACGGTTTTACTTGGAAGGATGCGATGCAGTGATTTTATGCCGCGTGGAGGAGAGATAATGGGGCAATACCACCCATATCACAAATCCAAAATTGATTATCAACTACACCATTATATTTGCGATAAGGATGACGGTCCGTTGGATTGGGCGGAGGGAGTGCGAACAGTCAAGATTAACCCATAGAACTGCAATGTAGATGGGCATGGGGCCCGAGAGCTTTTATGTGGCGGGGTTAAGTTTTATGTGTTAAACGTAGTTTAAAACATAAATTCTTATGTTTTAACGGGATAGGCGGGTAGGCGGTTTACATAGAAAATAGGCTATATACAAGTGTAATGTAACCTTTGGAAAATTAATATAAACCAAGGTTAGTTTAAACCTATGGGGAAGCGGGAATGTATCACATGGGGAATCAAAATCAAAGGATAAACAACAATAATGTGGGTTGGGCTATTTTACATAAAGGGTTTTAATATATTACGGGATGGAAGGGTATATAATGGAGTTAATATATTAAGTTAGATGTTATTATGAGGCGCGCAAAAGGCCAAGGCAAATTTTTTTTGAGCTTTTGCCTATTTTTGATGTTTTTCTGTTGCTGACGGGTTCCTGTTTGGATGATAGGTTGTTGTGGAGGGAGTGAGATTGGCCCAAGATCCATACTGCATTGGCTACTGATGTTGGGGCGTGCCGTCAGCTGGCGCAATCAGGGCTCCTGAAATTCACAGAAAACGAGCTTCCTCGGTCACGGGACTGATTACTTCGTTACTTGATCCAGCATTGGCGCAGGAGGCACAACATGTTTGTGTTGCATGGGAATAACCTGGCCATCCATCCTGAGAGGGATGTATATTTTGTGATCGGGATACTACCTCATGGTGAGGCGCTGAGGTATCCACTCCCTTTTGGGAGAGTGGATTTGGAGAGGTTCCAGAGGTGTCATTGTTGTGGGGCGCCTCTTATGGAGGGGTTTATCAACATTGCATCAGTGACATATTTGGCCGAGTGATGTGCTCTGGCAGTGATTGTATGACTTGCAGGGTCGTCGGCTCCGCATTGGGCATCTAGCCCGTAGGTTGGAGTCTTGTGCCAGCCTAGGGTCAGACACTTCTTTGATTTTGCCTATTTTTTCTATGACGGGATGGTGACATAGCTCAACAAGGTCCGCAATGGATCAAATTTTTTTGCATACGCGAACATTTTATGCAGCATTATGTACAAGAGGGTAGTGCTATTGAGACCAGTGGTGGCGGTGCCTCTAGGGGGGCCACGGGAGCCTCGCATGAGGAGGTGGGCTCTGGTGATGCCGCGAGGTGGTGGGGGCATGGTGGGGTGTTACTGGAATGCCACGACGGAGGCCTAGTTCGAGGTGAATCCCCAGATGTTTCTGCCATTCCCATATGTAGGGATGGACTTCTGGTGGGATCCAGAGATGGGTCTCCCTCCTAGTTATTCTTGGGGGCCAACAGGTACATTTTTTATGTTTTCCGCATTTCTTTGAGTATATTTGTGCTTATGTGTTTTGATGGTGACACTGACATAGTTTTGGTTACTCTTGCAGATGTTAGCGAGGTAGGACTCCCCGTGGCTCGATTGGTCGGCCACAGTCCTCTTCGGGGACCTTGGGGTGGTCTTGGAGGGCAAGGAGGAGATGCTGCTAGAGGACCTGGTGGTGGTGCTAGCTCTTCAGGAGAGGGTAGCAGCTTGGCTGCTAGCGAGGCTACGGCCGAGCAAGCTCATGCTGATGTAGAGGCGGTACGTGCAGATGCAGCGGAGGTTTGCAATGTTGAGCTGACTACTTGGGTGTCAGTTCTAGAGGATGCCTGGGGTCGAGTGGATCACTTGACCTAGGGGATGACTTCTCGAGGTTTTATGGATGATATTGAGGAGGTCTGGCTAGAGATGGTGATGGCCCGGGAGAGGGACTATCAACCTATTTTACGTCGGGTGGTAGTCTCAGTTGTGACATCGACTCCAATGGTGGTACCGAGAGCAGTTGTGGGTCCAGGTGTCCCTCCTGAGGGGGCACTGCCCTAGAGTATACTTGTACATAGGGAAAGTACCCATTATGAGGATGATTCCCCTATTTTTGATGACTTTTTTGTATCTTTGGGCTAGCCGATGGGTCAGCGAAACTATTTTTTGTACTCAGACATATACACCATAATATATATATATATATATATATATATATATATATATATATGAGAGATATTTTTTGCGCCTCTACATGTTGTACCCCCTGGTTCGGTTTATGGATGATGTTATACTAATGGATATCTATGTTTTTGGATTTTTATGTATGATGGTTTATTCAAGATGCATTTAGTTTAGGATATTGTTAGCTATGTGATTAGCTGTTTGGTTTTGACTCCTTACCACATGTGTAAATGTAATATAGTAAAATTATCTGCTTAATCATTTTGCATGCAAATATTTTGTAAATAGATGTGTATCTCTTGTCTCAAATGTTTGTTTTAACTGTGACACTACTAACTGGGAATCGAGGTAGACATGCATATGGCGTATGCCCTGATGGAGGGTGACGACGTCATATTCTGCTTGATCTTTTGTTGCTGAACCGATGGACACACTGTTTGTATAGAATAGTGATCAGTCAGGGTGATAGATGACCTAGGTAGCTACTACTAAACTTTGAGACCATCTTGATGCTCCATTAGCAAATCAAAAATAAGGTTCAGGTTGGTGGCCCATGGTGACACTTTGAGTGCGTTTTGTAATAAGTATTTTGGTCAAGAATTTATAGTGCTTGGGTTTGTGTACGTTCACTCTAGGGAAGGGCCATCTTGGCCCTTATGGGTATAATTTCTTGAGGTAAAGGCCGTTGACGAGGTTGTCGAGGCATGTCCCATTCGGTTCCGTGAAGATGTATGCCCCTTGGCAAAAGAAATGTTTGATGATGTAGGGTCCTTTCCACAAGGTTTCAAACTTTCCTAGCCCTAGGGCTTCTTTTGCGACATCATAGTGTAGGACTAGTTCTCCCTTGGTGAATGAGTGAGGGTTGATGTGGTGGTCGAATAATGCTTTTACCTGTTTCTTGTGGGCCTAGTTCTGTTGCAGCGACTACCGTTGACTTTTTTCAACAAGCTCTAGTTGTACTAGGCACTGTTATAGAGGTTGGGTATCATCAAGGAGTTCTATAGCAGCATACAAATTTAGGATCTCGCTGAAATCAATACAAAAGTGCAAGGTACCTTGATATTTTGTGACAGGAATAAGGTGGAAATCCTGGGATGTGGGGGCGGCTGAAAGCCTATTTACGATATGCGATGATACAAATTGTATATGGTGAATCGTGTTGTCAGCGTTTGGTGGGGGAAGAATCTCTGTGATGGGAGTTTGTGTAAACATAAGGTTGGGTTCCCCCCTAGGATGGTCAATTTCCTATGGTTGGAAATTGTGCCTGTTGCAGAGGTGCCTGAATGTTTCCATCAGTGACCATGCCTCTGGTTCGTGGTTCTGGCCAGTGCAAATGGTGCATAGTACCACTATGCCAACGGAGTAGATTGTATGGGAATCAACACTACTCATCGTCCCTGATGTGGATGCTTGGAAAGGATTTGTTGTAGAAGAGGTGGTCTTCTGCTTCCACTTCCATGTTGTTTTCTTATTTGTGTCTAATTTTTTGGGGGAGTGTAGACTTAACGCTGCTCTTTCCGCTCTTAGCTTGGAGAGATGTGCACATTTGATCATATGATGAAATTGTGAACAAATCTGGCAATAGGTGCGCGTGATATTCTCTTGGTTAGAAAGAAGTCTCTGAGGGAGTGAAGAGACTGTGCGAAAACTACTTACGAGGGGCTTTAGTTCTTTGCACTAATTGACTCAGTAGTCATTCAGGTCACATAGTCCACATGTTATCCTAGGTTTGGCCTAGGTCATGCTTAGTTGGTGTGTCGCCTTAGCTTTCCCATCACGCCCATGTGGGTGTGGGGTCGCTGGTTGAGGGGTGATGTACTTCCTAAATCGCCTAAGCTCATTGTCCCGTTTATTCTCTATTGTATGAATCATATTGATGTGTAGGAGGAACTCGCACGATGTAAGTACAATGTTGTTCATAGTGATTTCCCTGACATACTAGGAAAAATAACCTAGATATGGGGGTCCCATTGTGCTTAGTTTGTGGTTTGGCAGGGAACCAACATTGTAATGCTACTAAATTAGGGCAAGTGGCAACCACATGATTGGGTGTTTTGCATAACGCGCATGTTGGTCATCTCTGTAGAGAGCGGTTGGGGGTAACTAGGGGTTCCCTGATTGGTCATTTTTCGGCTGACAAGAATAGGATGGATCTGCTCATCGCATCCTCTTGGGTTCTAGAATCTCCAATTTAGGTTCTAAAATCTCTCATGTGATTTCCCAGAAGATTTATTTTAATAAGATTGTCCTCTTCCAAACATTGGCATGTATCGCGTTTCGATAATGGAGAATGATGAAATAAAGAGGCAAATCAAGGACTTGTTGGACAAGGGACTCATAAGGCCAAGCACTTCGCCATGCGGTTCACCTATAGTCTCGATTCCGAAGAAAGATGGGACTTTGCACATGTGTGTCGACTTCAGAGCTTTGAGTAAGATAACTGTAAAAAATAGATACCCACTCCCAAGGATAGATGATTTGTTAGATCAGGTGAAAGAATCAAAGTATTTCACTCAGTTAGATTTACGAAGTGGATATCATCAAGTAATAATTGCAAAAATTGACATATGGAAGACTGCATTCAAAACTAAACAAGGACTCTTTGAGTGGTTGGTTATGTCATTTTCTTTGTGTAATGCAGTGACGAATGTCATGCGTGTGATGGATAATGTTTTCTTGATGACTTTGGATTGTGTATTTAGATGATATACTGATTTTCAGCAAAACAAGAGAAGAGAATGTCTTGCATGTAAAGAGGGTACTTGATGTTTTGAAGAAAGAGCAATTATTTCTTAAGTTGTCTAAGTGCGAATTTGGAAAAACTTATTTGGTTTATTTGGGACACATTGTAGGAGGAGGCCCATTGAGAATTGATCTTTTAAAGTGGAAGCCATTGTGAATTGGCTGTTGTGAAACCAACTCCAAAAATAGAAGAAAAGAGATATCAACGCCTTAGAAATAAGCCACTTCGAGGGGGAAACCTCCAATACATTATATGAATGAAAAATTCTTGGATGATACAAATTACAAAACCTCCTTTCTATATATAGGAGTCCATGGGGCCACAATGTAATCCTAGCTGACCTAACAATAATAATTTAAGGGCACAATAATAAAAATATGGGGGTTACAAGGGTACAATAATAACAATAAGGAGGTTACACTAACAACAATAAGGGACTATACTAGTAATATAGGGACCTAACATGCCCCTCTCCTTCAAAAAAGTGTTGTCCTCAATGCTTGAGTAGCTCTGGGTGCTTCTGTATAAAATTCTCATCCTTCCATGTAGAATCTTCAGTGGGTAAGTTCTTCCACTTGATGAGATACTCTGAAATTGATCGATTCCGTAGCTGTCGAGTTCTTGTTTCCATGATCACTTCAGGTTCCAATATGATTTTTCCTTCCTCATCAAGTTCTGGCAATATTGTTTGAGCTGGAAGATTTTCACCTATAACCTTCTTTAAGCATGAAACATGGAAAACTGGATGTACTCGCGAAGAAGCAGGAAGCTCCAATTTGTATGCCATAGTACCAATCTTTTGCAACACCTTGTAAGGACCATATTACTTTGGTGATAATTTATTATCCTTCTTAGCTTGCTTGAGGGACATGTTGAAGCCTCGAAAATCGCTGCTACAACATTGGGGGATAACCACCCGGTCCGGACCTTAATACAGCTCCTTTTCCGTTTATGATAGTGGCTCCGACTGGTTTAACTAGGTCCAGTTACCTTTTCCCTATCGCTATTGGTTTACGATGTATCGTTAACTACCAATAGACAGGGATATCAGATCAATTCTTCTTGCTGATCAGGCAAGAGAATGACCCTTAAGCTGATTTGGGTTCAGCAAAACCACAACTAAGATTTTTCCTCTTCGAGAAGAGGACTTAAAAGAATGTAGAAATTAATCTAAATGCAAACTTATTCTATAATGCAAGCAAAAGAAACTAATCTAAATCCTATCTCAATTAGGTAGATATAAATATATCCCAACTAAGAGCAATATAATTAAGTAATGAGGATTAAAATATGTCTGGCTTTAAATTAATGTCAAACCAACGAAGAAATTCAATTTAGCTCACATTTGTGAGTACCAAAACATATTCTATTGAGACCATTTGACTAAAATAATAAATCAACAACACTCCGGAAGAAATTCACAAAGATGATATTGATTATCAAATCAATCAAGCCAATAATTAAACAATAATATGTGGAAGAAATTCACAACATATTATTATTTAAAAAAAATCAGTTTTGTAAGACAAATTTCTGAGCAAATCGTTACTCAGAAATCAGAGTTAAATCCATAAAAACAGAGATACATAACAATTTGAGACAAATTATCCATATCAACAGAAATGCATAAACATGAATAAAATGAAACAACAATTTTATTAACATAAAAATGAAACTGGTGTTTGATACAGAAATGCCAAAAATACCAGTTAATTGAATCTGCTTCTCTAATCCTGATCTCTAACAGTACTTTACATTACTTGAATTTCTGCTTTCAAGACTAGAGCTGCAGAAATGCAAACTCCGCCCATCATGCATAATTCAAGACATAAAGAAAAACCCTCAATAATGTTCAGATCTGAAATTTTTCTCTCCTCCCCATCTACAACTCTAAACCCCTATTACAGAAATGCTTTTAGAAGTCTGGAATTGCAGAGGAGAGCCTCCCTGTTCCATTCTGCAATCTGCTATTTATAATATTTGCAAAGGAATTCTTGAGATGAAAGTTTGTTGAAGACAATCTGCCCAATCACTTTTATTTGCTCAAAAATTTCATTCTTTTAATTGATGGAGCATTTTCATTGATTAAGATTTTTTCTTCATATCTCTTCTACTGTTTTCCTGCAAAAAGAAATCAAAATAAATTAAGATGCAACCATAAAATCAAAATACCATTTCTGGCATTTAAAACAAATCCAATCAAATTCTATTTAAATAAATAATTAAAAATAAAATATAAGCTCTCTATTGATGCCTGGGATGGTTTAATTAGCCAAGGATATTATTGATGAATTAATTTGCAATTAGAAGAGGCTTGGACAAATGAAAATGCAAAAAATAAATCAGAAAATTGATTTTATTTTTAGAAATTCAGAGCTTGATCTTCTGCATGATTTTTGACCCAATTAATGACCAAATCTATTAGTAGAATCTCCTCAAAAATTTTCTCCTTGATTTTATCTTTCCAATGAGCCGTCCTGGGCCTCATTTGGCCAAGTAAAACTCAATCTATGAGCTTCCAAAGTCGATGAGTCAAAACTGGCATAATTCTGGAAATTCTGTTGCTGGGCTAAAAATCAGAATTTTTAATTAGAAATTTAATCCTAAATTAGATTCTAATTATCTAATAATTAATTATTAACTAACTAATATATACAATTAATTTTAATTAATTATCATCTAATTTAGAAATTAATTAAGTTACAAAATTAAATTAATATAGAAATGATTTGAAAAAGTTAATTTAAATATAATTAATATTATAATTCAAATTATATTAAAATTATAATAAACATTATAATTATAATATAATTATTATAATATAAAAAATATAAAAATTAATAAACAAACCATTGAAATCAATCCAAACCCAAAAACTATAAAACAAACCATTGAAATCAATCTAAACTTATTAATTCATCCATGTGAGTTTGTGGAGGGGAATGGTGAGTGGAGTGTGAGGTGAGGGTGACGTGAGGGTGAGTGAGATGGAGGTACGGTAGGCATAAGGGGTGAAACAAAAAACTTTGTATTAAAATCTTTTAACACATCGCATATCGCCTTATCGCATATCACATTTTGGGTTATCAAATGTTAAAGCATTTTAAGAATTTGCGATAAGGCTTTTGCGAGAAGGAAATTTGCGAGATATCGCATATCGCAAGAACCTTGGATCGGGGTTTTTCAAATGTGCATATTATAAAAAATACGATGGATCCGATATTGCGATATGCGATGGATCCGATATTGCGACGTGAAATTTTTATTTTTATTTTATTTTATTTTATTTATTTTTTATATATTAAGTTTTAATTTTAATTAAATTAATTGTATTTTATTATAATAATTAATTTAATTAATCTCAAAATTTAATGTTGAATATTAGTTTTTTATTTTGTTTTTATTTTAATGATGTTTAGTTTAGTTATGAAATTTTCTAAACTACGGCGACTCCAAAAATAAATAAAATAAATAAAAAACGTTTTTAACCCAAACTAGATAAATGATGGGACTTCAAAGGAGTATCATTTTCAAACCAGTTGACCAAATTAGGCAAAACATTCATCAATGGGAAGCTTATTAAAAATCGATTTTAACAAAGCAATCAAAACAAGAATACAAAGAAAATGAAAAATTAACAATCGTGTAGGATAATCAAAATAAAATAAAAATCCTAAAAGGCATTTAGCCAAAAATTTATAGAAAGGGTCCCCATTATTTGAAGTGAACAAGTCAAAAATGGGGGGGGGTTGTGTTTTATAACAACAATGGCGACACACGGGAGAAGAACCAGTTATCTCTGTTTGATATGAATAAGATTTTTCTAAAATCAAACTAAAACTAATTTAAAGAAGAGAGAATTATGTTTGAAATGATTGACTAGGTTCATTAGTATGAATAAAAGCAAGAATCATCTAACTGTAATTTTTCTTAAAATTCCTCATAAATTAAAATATTTCAAAACTCTATATCAGTCCTTAATTAGTTGTAGAGATAAAGCAGGGGTCACTTTACAGCTTAGCTTTTAAAATATACTCATTTGTCACAGGTAGAGCCACTGTTGCCAGCAAACATCTATAGTCTCGACAGGGTTACCTTTTACTTTTTTTTTTTTTAATTTTTAATTTTTTTTTTAATTTATAAATAATTATAAATCTTAAAATTCATTGTCCCGGGGTTTCGTGTCAGTGCGACAATGCTATCTACCTGTTGTGTTTAATCTAACCGAACAAGCTGGCTCGTGATGAGACCCCTTGTCTTATAATTGTTTTCAATCATAAGCCATTACCCTAGTTTGTTTAGCAGTGTTGGTAATGTCAGCCTATATTTCTCCTATGATCATGGTAAGCAGGCTCATGATGAGACCTCTTATCTTTTAAGTTTAAATATATCTCTGGATTATACTCTAGAAAAATAAGACTCTTCGGGACATGGAGAATCATTGACTCCTTAAGAGTTAAGAACGACAATTTCAGAGTTAAAAGGTGCTTTGCTGTAAAGTGTCTTTACTTGGTTAAAAATAAATTTTCTTGAATAATAATAGAACTTTGAAAGATTTTAATAAAATATTTAAATCTCAAAATGATTACAATTTTGATGAAAAAGAATTTTCTCCAGATTTTATGATACTTTGTCAGCTTCTCTCAATTGATAATCTCTTCCTTAAGCATGTCTACCTTTATAATAAGAAAATCAAACTTTACTAAGAGATTTAAGAAAAAGTTAATAGATGACTATTAACAATTTTTTCTCCGTGTATGTTGACCATTCTTAGGTAACAAGTAGGCTTTCCATATAAATCATGGCAAAGTCACAAAAATCAAAACTGAAAACCAAAAGGAAAAAGAATTCTTATGCTAAAGTGAGAAAAGAAATCAGCAAACAAAAATGAAGAAATTGAAAAGTGGAAGGAAAATCCAAGTTTTTGAAATACAAACTCTAAAAAGAATGGTTATACCATTGTCTCAACAATATGAAGAAAAAGAAAATAATCGTGTAATCAATCATTCTTATGTCAAGATTTAGAAAAATCATAACTTGTAGGGTTGTAAGTGTTTTAGGCTTTTTAGATAGCAGTGACGATAAAATTCAGCCACAATGAAAACTTTATGTCTGATATCAATCTTTTTGTTTCCAAGCATCATCTTAATCATTTTCTAATAAAAATGAATGCTTAAAGAAATAGATTAAAGGTTCAGAAACTTCCTAGCGTAGCTGTTTCAAAGAGGATTATCGCTGCTTCTTGAAATTAAGCCAGGAGAAGAGTATGGACTTTGAAAATATGATCTGGCGGAGGATTGGAAGCTTTTATAAAGAGCTGCAAAACAGATTTATGTATAAGAACAATAAAACTGAAACTAAAGTAACGAAATGGAAATCAATGAAAGTGGGTACATGAATCTTACCATTGGATAATTGCTTTTGATCTTACCTGAAAGTTATCAATTTCTCCAAACTAGCTGACTTCTTATTTTAATTAACATTAAAAAATTGAAGAAGTCAAACTAACCAAAATCCTATAACGCAAAATCATTATTTATTTTATCTAAATTAAAGCAAGCAGTAAAATAAAAAAAATTGGAATGCTTAATGTTCAAGGGAAAACAAATGCATCAAAAATGAGAATGAAAATTTGCAGTAATGACTGTTTCTCAAAATATGATAAATTTCATATAAACTCTATGATTTTATAAATTTTCCAGAATCAAGACCACATCCAAGATAATAAAATTTAAATGTGAAGACAGAGAGGTCTTGAATTTCTTTTCTTTAATTATGGAATTATATGTTTAAAATTGAAATATATGAGAAATCAAAATGATTTAAATATACTGCAAATTGGTCATTATTTTCTTTCTTACCATAGTGGTTACCCACGCTTGCTTTTAAAATAACACATCGCCGTATTGGATGATTCTCATCACATGTTTCTTCACCATGCTTCAAGTTTAATTTCCAAGACTTCACCTTTGTTGCTATGCCATATATCGATCAAATGTTAATGGCTCAGAGACATGCATTGGAAGCTATCACATCAGATATTGCAAATGGAAAATTGTTGATATGAAAACATGCAATGAGAAGATGTGCGATAAGATGGAGTGATCGCATCATTGAAGAAATATTATATCGGAGATCAGGGAATATTTACATTGTGCTTCCCTTATTTGTGACATCGCTTATCGCAGATTTACAATTGTGATGAGCATAATTAAAATGTGATGAAGCGATTATACACTAACTCTAATCGGCGATGCTAAACGACGATTGGTAAATGTTTTGGTACCCGATGTAATACAATATGATTCTTGCGGAAAAGCCGATATGCGATGAAGAGTGGACCCGATAACTTTATGATGAAAATTTAATAACATATCGAATCTGAGATATTGACCCTTTTAAAGTTATGCTCCTACCATTATTTGCGATTGAATGGACGCGATATTTTATAAACTTGATTTGAATTTCATATCGGGTCCATAATTATGTGGTCATCACAATATTGGTAAAGGCAATTCACGATAATGGAAGTATACTTCAACTGCAAACCTCCGATATGCGAAATGTGATATGACATATGAGCGAGGTAACATCAGAGATCTTTTATTAAACAATTTGTTATCAAAACTGCTAAGAGCTACTTCTGATGAAACATTTCGCTACAAATGGTTGTGAAGTGGATGATGTGATATCGGAATGAAATGATTGACGAAGATGAGTAGGCTGAGAATATTGCAAACATTTTCATTGAAGTATCAACAATATGAAAATCACGTTGAATCCTATAATATTGCTTGAAATTTCAATTGGGTTTTCTAATGGTTGAAAGCAAAGTTAAAAATGCTCAAATTCTCAAAATAAAATTTCCCTGAAACCTATTGTGAATTTGAAATGGGTTTTCTGCTTACTTCAAGTTTTGAAAACAAATGAAAACCTGCAATTAAAATAGAAAAAGAATAAAAAATAAACTAAAGAAAAGATAAACTAATAATAGATGAAAATGAACTTGTAAATGCATACCGTGAAGGAAATTGTCCTAGAGATTTTACTTCATGAATCTTCAAATTATTCCTTGATTTATCAAAATTCTGACTTTGTTCAAAATCATCTCATCATTTATTTCTAAGTCGTGGGTGAGCAATCACCCTAAATAAAAATCGCTTGTTCATGTTTAGGAAATATAAAATTTAACAGAATAAATATGAAAATAGTCTTCCTTTTGAATTGAAACAACAATTTATTACCTCTCGCTACCCCGAATTGACTTGAGAAAAATCTATATTGTTATAGTGACTCCAGCCCAATAATGCCTTGAAATAAATATGATGCGTATTACAACATCGTATAATAAATAAAAGGTCCGAATGGGATTAAAGCCACTAATCAGGATTAAGACTAATCAGGAAAATATCAACACAGATTTGAATGTGTGTATACAGCAAAATGGACACCCTTAATGTCATTTTAACAAATTTCGAAGAAGATAATATGAACTTCATGTTATTACAGCAAAATTTTAGACTGACTAATGATGATTAAATTGGAATTAAGCTTATAATAGACAGTCATACATTTCATGGGATAATGAGATCATGAAGCTTTTATATCCTCAAAATCTTTAACAAATAAATTTTTAGAAGAAAATCATATAAGGACATTTCGAAATGGAGAAAAGTGGCTTTGAAGTGATTGGTGCCAAGTGCAACCTCAATTGAATTCAGTCAAGATATTATTCAAAATAGGCAGAGTAGAGATATTGCTGCAATAAATTTTGATTTAAAAATGAGAAGCAAGAATTAGAAATTTTCTGATAAGTGGTAATATTTCCTTGAAAATGTATATGATATTAGAAGGGCTGATTACTCACTTTTTTATTTGCAAAACTATTAAAAATAAATTAACTATATAAAACAAACTAATTAAATTAATTCTACTCCTATTCTAACCATATACTTGAAAAATGACTAGGTATAGTCATATTTCCAATGTAACCATTTTATCATTTTAATCCCTGCATGTATGTACAATTCAAATGTTAGTAATAAAAATAAAAATCTAATTGAACTAAGAAAATTAAACCTGAAATCAGAATGTACAACTATTGTTAGAAGCTTATCTAAAATCTCCTTCTCATGAAGTTTTCTTTCCAATTGAATACCAATTGGATCATAGAAATCTGGATGGATTTCTATTAAAAATTGGGAAATGTTCAAAAGAGGAGATGAAAGGCCAGATCGTGGATATGAGCTTTTAGATTCAAAGGCCTAGAAGAAACTGTTAGTGTTATGTGTAAATGTTAAGCTATTGACAATCTTCCATGAAGGAAAACTTTCCAAATATTTTTCAAATGAATCAAACAAAAATGGATGGAAATCTTTCAAATGAAATGGAAAATTATTAATTAAATTGGATTGCTGGCAGATTTCTAAAAATATATTCTCTTGTTGATATTGCCTTTGAGAAGATAGAAGCTTTTGATAAAACATTAACATTGATTGAAATTGAAATTGAAATAGCTTTTGATGCTCTTGATTATAATATAAAATTTCAATTTTCCAAGAGGGAAATGCATCAATTGAATGTTTGACAGTAAAGTGCGCAATATGCCAGCGTAATGTATCAAAAATCTGAAAAATAAAATATGAAAATAAATCCGATTTAATACAAAATAAGTGAGGAAACAAAAATAAAAGGAAATCACTATTGTTACAACTAATGTTACAGCACAATTGGGATTGTTTTGAAATAATTTCTTTTTCACAAGGATTGGCCAGAATTATGGAATTTGAGTAATTTCGAATTCCAACTTGTGAATTAGAAAGAGATTTATGATTATGAACATGAGTGAAAGCTTGATCATGATATGAATCATAAATTGGAATATTTTCTTGAATAGTGAAATCATGAAGATGATTATCTGCTTTAAAATGATGATTAGTTGAAATAATTTCTAAATTGAAATGTTCCTCATTCCCAGATGTTATTTGAATTTTCTTATAAAAATTCTCTTGAGAAAAATAGAAATCAACATCTTCTATGTCAGAGTAATTATCATAAATGACTTCACAAGATTCTTTAGAATTCCCTTCAATCTCATCCAATATATCGAAACAAGGAGGAATAAGAATTTCATGTTTATTAATGGCAAAAGAATGATCATTAATTGATTCTCTATCTTGATAAAAATTTAATGGTAATTCATTTAGATCAGCGTCTGTATTTTCTGAAATATCATTAACACCAAGAGGGGAAAAATTACCATCACTAAAAATATCAGGATAAAGAGAAAAATGTGAATCTGAAATAATGCATTTAAAAATGTTTCGGTTTGAGAACTCTTGTACATTATGCTCATTGTAAATTTTAGATTCTAAATCATTCCTTTGCGTACTCATGCTTTTTTGAAGAAGATTGCTTTGCTGCTCTGATTTCAGCATTTGCTCATCATGAAAAGATTCAGAAATTTGTACAGCAGTTTGCATGCTATTACTTACTTTGATTGTTGCTTGCACTTGCTGATTTGCAATCTGATTTTCTGAATTTAATGCAGAGAAAATTTCAGATTTCAATGCAGGTATTTCTCCAAAATTGCTGTTTTTGTCTTCTTGCATTTGATTAGAAATATTTTCCAAGCTTTGTGAAACCTCTTCATCACAATTTATTTACACACCCAAATTGGAATTCTCATTTATATTGGAAGGAGATGGAACAAAGCTTGAACTAATTTCATATGGATCGGTAATAGGAGGAAGGGAATAATTATGTTCAAACCAATCTAGTGATTCTTCTTTCATAGGTTGATCTTTGACATTAAATTTTAAACAATTTAGATGAAGTCGAATATTAAAATCTCTAACAGACTCATTTTAATTTCGAAGATATTTAATTTCATCACATACCTGATCATAATCATAGTGGTCAAATTTACAAACAAAAATTGTAACAAATTGATCCCAGCTGTGAATTGAGGCAACCGGAAGAGTTCTACACCAGTTTCTGGCTTTTGCCGCAAATGTGAGAGTAAAAATTCAGCATAAAATGCCTTCATCAATTCCTTGAAAATCTTAATTTGAAACATTTTGAATAAATTGAAGGACATGATTAAAAGCAGAAGAATTTCTCTCACCATTAAACTTTACCTGAGACAAGAGTCTTACCACTTCGGGTGGAGTATTGGAAGATGCACGTCCATGGATACAACTCCAAATTGGAAGTTTAAAAGGAGCCATCGTGATTAAATAAAATGTTAAAATTGAAAAGACTCCAACAGACAACAAGTTTCAGCCCTCCTTCTAGCGCCAAAAATGTTGAAGCCTCGAAAATCGTTGCTACAACATTGGGGGATAACCACCCGGTCCGGACCTTAATACAACTCCTTTTCCGTTTATGATAGTAGCTCCGACTGGTTTAACTAGGTCCAGTTACCTTTTCCCTATCGCTATTGGTTTACGATGTATCGTTAACTACCAATAGACAGGGATATCATATCAATTCTTTTTGTTGATCAGGCAAGAGAATGACCCTTAAGCTGATTTGGGTTCAGCCAAACCACAATTAAGATTTTGCCTCTTCGAGAAGAGGACTTAAAAGAATGTAGAAATTAATCTAAATGCAAACTTATTCTATAATGCAAGCAAAAGAAACTAATCTAAATCCTATCTCAATTAGGTAGATATAAATATATCCCAACTAAGAGCAAGATAATTAAGTAATGAAGATTAAAATATGTCTGGCTTTAAATTAATGTCAAACCAACGAAGAAATTCAATTTAGCTCACATTTGTGAGTACCAAAACATATTCTATTGAGACCATTTGACTAAAATAATAAATCAACAACACTCCGGAAGAAATTCAAAAAGATGATATTGATTATCAAATCAATCAAGCCAATAATTAAATAATAATATGTGGAAGAAATTCACAACATATTATTATTTAAAAAAAAATCAGTTTTGTAAGACAAATTTCTGAGCAAATCGTTACTCAGAAATCAGAGTTAAATCCATAAGAACAGAGATACATAACAATTTGAGACAAATTATCCATATCAACAGAAATGCATAAAAATGAATAAAATGAAACAACAATTTTATTAACATAAAAATGAAACTGGTATTTGATACAGAAATGTCAAAAATACCAGTTAATTGAATCTGCTTCTCTAATCCTGATCTCTAACAGTACTTTACATTACTTGAATTTCTTCTTTCAAGACTAGAGCTGCAGAAATGCAAACTCTGCCCATCATGCATAATTCAAGACATAAAGAAAAACCCTCAATAATGTTCAGATCTAAAATTTTTCTCTCCTCCCCATCTACAACTTTAAACCCCTATTACAGAAATGCTTTTAGAAGTCTGGAATTGCAGAGGAGAGCCTCCCTGTTCCATTCTGCAATCTGCTATTTATAATATTTGCAAATGAATTCTTGAGATGAAAGTTTGTTGATGACAATCTGCCCAATCGCTTTTATTTGCTCAAAAATTTCATTCTTTTAATTGATGGAGCATTTTCATTGATTAAGATTTTTTCTTCATATCTCTTCTATTTTTTTCCTGCAAAAAGAAATCAAAATAAATTAAGATGCAACCATAAAATCAAAATACCATTTCTGGAATTTAAAACAAATCCAATCAAATTCTATTTAAATAAATAATTAAAAATAAAATATAAGCTCTCTATTGATGCCTGGGATGGTTTAATTAGCCAAGGATATTATTGATGAATGAATTTGCAATTAGAAGAGGTTTGGACAAATGAAAATGCAAAAACTAAATCAGAAAATTGATTTTGTTTTTAGAAATTCATAGTTTGATATTCTGCATGATTTTTGACCCAATTAATGACCAAATCTATTAGTAGAATCTCCTCAGAAATGTTCTCCTTGATTTTATCTTTCCAATGAGCTGTCCTGGGCCTCATTTGGCCAAGTAAAACTCAATCTATGAGCTTCCAAAGTTGATGAGTCAAAACTGGCATAATTCTGGAAATTCTGTTGCTGGGCTAAAAATCGGAATTTTTAATTAGAAATTTAATCCTAAATTAGATTCTAATTATCTAATAATTAATTCTAAATTAATTATTAACTAACTAATATATACAATTAATTCTAATTAATTATCATCTAATTTAGAGATTAATTAAGTTACAAAATTAAATTAATATACAAATGATTTGAAAAAGTTAATTTAAATATAATTAATATTATAATTCAAATTATATTAAAATTAAAATTATAATATAATTATTATAATATAAAAATATAAAAATTAATTTACAAACCATTGGAATCAATCCATACTTATTATCCATTAAACAAACCATTGAAATCAATCCACACTTTATTAATTCATCCATGTGGCAGCGGAAGGATATGGTGAAGTGAGTGTGAGGTGAGGTAGCGTGGGGTGAAACAAAAAACTTTATATTAAAAAATTTGTAACACATGCATATAAAGAACCTTGAATCGGGGGTTTTTTAGATGTGCATGTTCTAAAAATTACGATGGATCAAAGTGCGAAATTGCGATCTCTTGTGATCTGTGATGGATCGAGTGCGATTTGTAATTGCGATGGATCTGAAATTTGCGATTTGAGATGCAGCGAATCCCAAAAATTTGCGATCTGCGATCTGCGACGGATTCGAATTTGCGATTTGCGATCTGCGACGGATTCAAATTTGCGATTTGCGATCTGCGACGAATCTGAAATTTGCGATCTGCGATGGATCCGATGATGTAAAAAAATATATATATATATTTTTTTTTATTTTTTTTATATATATTTTTTAATATTAAGTTTTTCTAAACTACAGCTACTCTGAAATAAATAAAAAGAATAAAAATAGCATTTTTAACCCAGACTAGAAAAAATGATGGGATTTCAAAGGAGTACCATTTTTAAACCAGTTGACCAAATGAGGCGAAACAAATGTCAATGGGAAGCTTATAAAAAATCGATTCAATCAAAACAAGAATCTAAAGAAAATGAAAAATTAACAAAAGCGTAGGATAATTAGTTAAATAAAATCCTAAAAGGTGCTTAATAAGAAATTTATAAAAAGGGTCCCAGTATTTGAAGTGAACAAGTCAAAAAATGGGGGTTGTGTTTTACCACAACGGGACCTTTATTTGTATGGTTGTAGTTGTAAAAATACCCACTCTCCTACATCAAAACTTCTCTCATTGCGATGTTGATCTTCCTGTTGATTCATTCGATTTGTGCCAAATTTAGGTTATCCTTTAAGAGTTGGAGAACTTCTTGTTGATGCTCGATGTGATCTTCCACTGCTTGAACCTTCGAATTTTCTCTTAAAGATGATGGGATGGACGGTGGATGATATCCATGAAGTGCCATAAAAGGGGTCATTTTTGTTGCAGTATGGAAGGAAGTGTTATACCACCATTCAACGAGAGGTAACCACTTGACCCATTGTGTTTGTTTATCAAATACGAAACAACGAAGATATCCTTCCAAAAATTTATTTACTATCTCAGTTTGACCATCGGATTGAGGATTATAAGATGAGATATGAGCTAATTGAGTACCCAAACAAGAAAATAACTCCGTCCAAAAATTTCCAGTAAAAATGGGATCTCTGTTGCTCACAATAACCCTTGGGTTTCCATGTAGCTTTTGAATTGTGTCCATAAATGTAGTAGCAACTGTACGTGCTTTAAATGGATGAGATAATGCACAAAAGTGTGCACACTTGGTAAGTCTATCAACTACCACCATGATGACACTCTTTCCTTCGGACTTAGGTAAACCTGTGATAAAATCCATTGAAATATCCTTCCAACGTTGACTTGGAATGGATAAAGGTTGTAGAAGACCCAGGGTCTTAATTGTCTCAACTTTATTCTACTGGAAAACCAAACATTCCACCACAAATTTTTGAATATTAGATTTAAGGCCATCCCAAAAAAAATATTTCTTCACCCTGTGGTAAGTTTTTAAAAATCTTGAGTGTCCTCCTAAAGGAGAAGTGTGCAATTCCAAAAGAATCTTTTGTTTTAGTTGGGAATTCTTACAAAGATATAAGCGGTCTTTGTACCATAAGGAATCATTTTTCCAACTAAATGTATCAGATGTACTAGGATCTTGCTGCAACTTTTGAATGAGTGTCCATACATCTTTTTCCTTCTTCCATTCATCTCTTGCTTCAGTTATCCAATCTGGTTGGATAATAGAAATGGCACAAAGCAATGCTTCCACCTCTTCATTCTTTCTTCAGAGTGCATCTGCAACAACATTAAGCTTTCCTTTTTTGTAGATTATTTCAAAGTCATAACCCAACATCTTTGTGACCCATTTTTCCTGCTCTTCTGATGATAGTCTTTGTTCCAAAAAGTGTTTAAGACTATCATGATCAGTTTTTACCTTGAAGTGTCTTCCCATTAGGTAAGTTCGCCATTTCTTTAGTGCATGCAGTATTGCTAACATTTCCTTCTCGTAAATAGCTTTCTGTAAATACTTTCCTTTGATTGGAGGACTTTCAAAAGCAATGGGTCTTCCTTCTTGCATTAAAACAACACCAATTCCATTTCCTGAGGCATCACATTCCATAATAAAGGTTTTTGTGAAATCTGGCATAGCTAAGATCGGTGTTATGCACATTGCTCCTTTAAGATGTTAAAAGGCCTTAGTTGCTTCAGGAGTCCATAAAAATGCATATTTCTTCAATAATGTTGTTAGAGGTGCTGCTATTCTCCCATAATTCTTAACAAACTTGTGATAATACCCTGTTAACTCAAGAAATCCTCGCAACTTCTTTATGGTTGTGGGGACTTTCCATTCTTTAATGGCTTTAATTTTGTTAGGGTCTACCTTAACACTCTCATGAGATACAATATGACCCAGATATTCGACCTATTGTACTCCAAAGAAACATTTGGATGTTTTTGCATATAATTGTTTCTCCTACAATATTTTGAGCACCCTGTCAACATGTTGAACATGATCCTTCCAAGACCTGTTGTAGATTAGTATATCATCAAAAAATACTAGCACAGATTTTCTAATTAAGGGTTTCAAAATGGAATTCATCAACCCTTGAAATGTAGAAGGTGCATGACCAAAAATTCATAATGAACCTCATGAGTTCGAAATGTTGTTTTCAGAATATCTTCAGTCTTCATTCTAATTTGATGATATCCTGAACGAAGATCCAACTTGGTAAAATAAATTGCTCCATGTAATTCATCCAATAAATCATCAATCACAGGAATGGGAAATTTATCTTTAATGGTGAGGGTGAGCTTATTGAGCTCCCTATAATCCAGACACATGCACCATGATCCATACTTCTTGTGTACCAATACTACAGGATCAGAGAAAGAACTTTGACTAGGTTGAATTATACCGGCCTCTAACATTTCTGCAATCATACGTTCAATTTCACTCTTTTGGACATAAGGATATCTATAAGGCCTGATGTTTGGAGGAAAACTTCCTGGAATCAAATGAATAACATGATCATGATCACGAATAGGTGGGAGTCCTTTGAGAGTTTCAAACACCTTGGAATGATTGTCCAAGACTTTTTGGAGATCTGAAGAAATAGATGATTTTGATGTTGAAACTTCTAGTGAAAATAATTGTACAATTACGCCTCATTTTTATTTCTTTAGAAGCTTTGTCATGAAATTAAAGCTTATTATCTTTCCCAGCTTCCCTACAATACCTCGTAATTTGACTTCCTTTCCTTTTGAAAAAAAATTCAAGAAAATTTCTTGAAAATTAAAAGCTATCGTCCCCAAAGATTGTAACCATTGTACTCCTAGTACAACATCAACACCTCCCATAAGAATGGAAAGCATTGGACTATTCAATACATATTCCCCCATGGTTATCTTAATATTATGGCATTTTCCAGAGCAATTTATAGTTCCTCCATTTGCAACCATCACTTGAAATTCTGGTGTTGGGTATAGGAAACAATTCAATTCCTTGGCTACCTTACAATGAATAAAATTATGGGTACTAACTGAATCAATCAACACTATTACCTTTTTGTTCTTGATATGTCCTTCTATCTTAAGAGTTTGAGGAGTGGTAATTCCTGCTAATGCATTACATGATATGGTCGGACTCATTTGTTCCTATTCTAGGGTTGGTTCGTGGTGTATACCCCCTTCTTTTAAAGATTCTTGTTCATTTCTTCTTCCTCTTCACAATCTATGTAAAATAATTTCTTCTCGGCACAATTATGACCTTTAGTGTATTTTCAATCACAACTGTAGCAAAGCCCTTTTTCTCTTTTTTCTTCCAATTGTTGTGGTGTCAACCTTGTAGGTTGTGCAAATCTAGGAGTAGCAACACTTCCCTCTTTATAGAAGTGAGTGGTAGGCTTCCTTATCGCCATAATTTTACATTCAATTTTTCTGTCCAACCTGAATTCCTTCTCCAATGAATCAGGTTCCCAAATGTGAACTTCATGTTGGATGTTATTATTTAAAGTACCTATGAAGAGATCAATCCTGTGTTCCTCTGAAATATTAGTTACCCTTATATTTAATTTTTGGAAGTCCTCAATGTGTTGCCCCACTGAACCTTTTTGTTTAAGATTTATCAATTGGCTAAAGAAGGTGTTTCTCTTTGTATCCTCATAATGTGCTATCATTTCTTCCGTAAAAATTGACCAAGTGACAATTTTTTTACGGGAGCAAAGGCATCGATACCATGCAAATGTATTTTGTCCTAAATGTAAAGTTGCAATGCGTACCTTTTGTGTGTTTTTCACATTATTGAGATCAAAATATTTCTCCATATGTAGTATCCATGTTACAGGATCCTTTCCATCAAACTTCCTCATATCCATTTTTGGTATATGGTGGTTCTTCTCTCCAACATTAGAGTTTATGAAATCACGATTAACATTTATTTTGTTCTCATCATGAGTTTCCTCTACTATCTTTTCACCATTAGGAAAAAATTATTGTATCAACTTTTCCAAACCTTGTATGTCTACTTTTAGATCATTCTTCATGTTTTCCATGTTGTCTTTCATTTTTTCATCGATCTTAGCTTCCATGTCATCCATCTTAGCTTACATGCCCAATTATATGCCATTCATCTTAGCTTCCAAACCATTCATCTTAGCTTCCACGCCTTTCTTCAAACCATCCATATTAGTTTCCATGCCTTTCTTCAAAACTTCCATTTCATTTTTTTTTGCTCTTTGCGAGAGTGAAATTTGTTGCACTTTCTCTCGTAATTTTGATATGTCATGTTGCCATTCTTCATCTTCATGAGTCATAGTAGAGCCTTATAAAGGCTTAATGGGTGTTGAATTATTTTTAGGGGCCATTTTAGAATCCAATACTGATATCTATTCTACAATATGCCCTTGGAATCAATTCAACTTGATTCTTCAAACAAGACTTATGCAATTCGGAAAAAAAAATACACACCTTTTACATGCTTTTGAGGAGCTCGATATTGAAATTGAATTATCTCTATAATTTCAGATCCTCAATATCTGAAATTAAGCCTTTTAGTAGCCCTCTAAAGCTTCTTTCAAATACCATAGGTTTGATCTAATTTGGATTCTTCAAGACAAAGTTATCTCTAATCTCCCATAATGACCCAATTATGGATTGGTTTAGTAGAGTGAACTTGTAAGACTTACCACGTGTCACTGTTTCCTCCTTTGGCTCTAACATTAATATATAGAAAAGTACAATCCGTGTACTTGCATCCAATTTTTACAACATTCCAATCCGATGATGAGAGAGAGAGCTATGAATATCTATCCACGGTTACCTATTTGAGATGAAATTCAGAAGCCTGAAAAATACCTAACTTCCACAAATCATATCTCCGAAAATATTGTGAACCAAGATCTGAAATTTTGCGACGATTTGCCTCAGGATTTCGGCTTCGCACTCTAAAAATTTCAGCTTTTAAACCTTCGTAGAAAATATGTTATAGCGAAAATACCAGGATGACCTCTTTAGGTTAAATTCAGGAGCCTGCAAAATGACCTAAATTCCACAGATTATATCTCCGAAAATATTGCGAACCAAGCTCTAAAATTTTGCGATGATGTTCCTCAGGATTTTTTCTTCACACACTAAAAATTTCAGCTTTTGAACCTTTGTAGAAAAAACGTTATAGCGAAAATTCCACGATGACCTGTTTGGAGCAGCAAAACCGTAGAATGTAAAGCTCTGATACCAAATGTTGTGAAACCAGCTCCAAAAATAGAAGAAAAGAGATATAAATGCCTTAGAAATAAGACACTTCGAGGGGGCAACCTCCAATACATTACATTAATGAACAATTCTTGGATGATACAAATTACAAAACCTCCTTTCTTTATATAGGAGTCCATGGGGCCACAATGTAATCCTAGCCAACCTAACAATAATAATTTAAGGGCACAATAATAAAAATATGGTGGTTATAGGGGTACAATAATAACAATAAGGGGGTTACACTAACAACAATAGGGGACTATATTAGTAATATAGGGACCTAACATTGGCCCACTCCCAAATCAGTAACAGAGGTAAGAAGTTTTTTTAGACGCAACTCAGTATTGGAGAAATTTTATTGCTAACGTTTTTGCCGTAGTAGCTCCTATGCATGTAGTGAGAAGTGTGAAGAAAGGCTTCCAATGGGGAGGAAAATAGCAGCAAGATTTTCCAGCTTTAAAATACAAGATTATTTCATCTCCAGTTCTTGCATTACCGGATTTGAGATAGTCATTCAAGATACAGACAGTTGCTAGTGATTATGCCATGGGCGCAGTACTTTTGCAACATGGTAAGCCTATCATTTTTCATTCTGAAACATTCAATGGTGTTGTAATCAATTATCAAAAATATGACAAAGAGTTGTATGCATTGGTACTAAGTGTCAAGAAGTGGAAAAACTACTTGATGAGTAAAGAGACGATTATTCATGTTGATTACAAACTGCTACAGTACTTGTAGTTGCAAACAAAATTGCAGCAATCATGACATTTCAGGTGGATGGGATTTCTTTAAAAACTTCACTTGGTTATAAGGTACAAGAAAGGTATTTTCAATAAAGTTGTTGATATGCTTTCAAGGCCTATTATAAGTGCTTCTACTTTGCTTAAAAATTATTCTAGTCAGATATGAGTTACATACAGAATGCATGTGTCCGATGCCGATTTTAAAGGTGTGTATGCTAGTTTTAGTAAAGGGAATCAAGTTGAGGAAAATGATTATCACTTTCATAACAATTTGTTGTTTCATTTGGGCAAGTTGTGTATACCACAAGGAGAGAGACTTAGTGTCATGAAAGAGGCTCATTCATCTCTTATTGTTGGTCACTTTGGGGTAAGAAAAAAAGTGGCACATCTACAAAGGTATTGTTATTGGCCTCACATGATAGATAGTGTGTCATATTTTATAAGAGGATGTTAAATCTGTGCAACAAGAAAGCCTAGCAATAGGAAGCTTGGGTTGTACATTCCACTATCGGTACCATCAAGGCCATGGGAGAGTGTCTCCATGGACTTTGTTGGAGGTCTACCTATGTCAAGAAAAAAACAAGATTATCTTTATGTAGTTGTGGATAGATTCAGTAAAATGTGTATACTTATGCCATCTAAGAAACTCATTACTGCTGAACAAAATACTGAACTTTATTTTCAACATGTACGGGTTAATTTTGGTTTGTCAACTTCTATTGTTAGTGATAGGGATTCTGGGTTCATTGGGAATTTTTGGTCCAATATTTGGAAGATGATGGACACAAAGTTGAAAAAGAGTACTACTTTTCATCCACAAACTGATGGCCAAACCGAGGTGGTGAACAGAAATGTTGTGCATATATTGAGAGAATATTGCAGCAAACATCCCAAGTTATGGGATGAACAACTACATTACATTCAACAAGCTTACAACCGGCCCAAGCACTCTTCTACAAATACTTCACCTTTTGAAGCATGCTTTGGGTATTTGCTGACATTGCCATTAGACTTCATGTATGAGAAGGATGTTGCAATTTATAGGCATAGTGATATTGAAAAAGCTCGAAATTTCATTAAGAAAATTCAGATTATTCATCATGAAGTTCAAGAACAGCTTGAGAAGAGTCAAAGAAGGTACAGGGAGAGGCATTACAAACATAGAGTTAATCAGAAGTTTCAAGAAGGAGATGAAGTATGGTTGCACATAAGCAAAGAAAGGATGTAAGGAGAAGGTAAAAAGCTCAAGCCTATTCGTTATGGTCCATTCAATATTATTAAACAAGTTGGTAATAATGCATTTCAACTTGACTTGCCTTCATATATGCTAATGTATTTCGTTGTCAATGTGGAGAATTTACATTTGTATGAGCCTTCGCTGATTAATGATCAAGGGAGTGACATTCAGCTGCCATCAATAGAAGATTTATCTCCAGAATTTCTAGATGAGCTCAAGGAGGATGCCATCCTTGACAGGAGGACACACACTTCTAAAAGAGGAAGCGTCGATTATCTTCAGATCGGGCTCAAGGGTAGCAAAACAAGTAAGGTAAGATGGATGGAAGTGGAAAAGGGGAGAGATTTGTTCCCTCATATTTTGAACAGGTGATTAAAGTCTTTTGGGGTCCAAAAGCTTCCAAATGGGGAGGTGTGATCAGGAGATCAAGTCATATGCTCAAAAATGAAAGTGTTCGAAACAATTTTGAACCTGAGCGACTGGAAAGGTCTCATCGTTACGATTTCGGCGCCGCGAATGGTTCGAAAAATCGATGTCGATGAGGTCGAAAAACTGATGTCGTATGAGGAAGATATCGCATTATGTTCGTTTTCCCAAACAACAAAATTTTGGTGACTGGATGCCCAGTCAGCGTGTAGGTACAATAAATGGAATATTTTGGGAATATTCCATTTTCTTCTGAGCTAATGTGGTGGCACCACGTGGAACATTGTGGGCCGTTGGATGTAGATGGTACGAATTGATCTGGACCGTTGGTGTTGGCTCCATGTCATTTGCAAGAGTGGCAAGAATAAACACTACAGGGGCCACATTAGAACCACTTTGGAATCCTAGGACCTAGCCTTCCTGGATTCAGAGAGGGATCTCTCTATAAAGGTGTTTTCAATCGAAATATCTTTGTACTCTTTGTTTATGATTTTAGGCTAGTTATGAAGTTCTAAGGACTTGTTTGTTTTTGGTTGGATTAAATGATAGATTGAAGCATCAATGGTGTGACTGATTGAGGGAATGTTTTAGCTGAACAAATAGACTATGAGAAAAAATCAATCCATTGGGCTATGGAGTCATAAAAGGATTTAATTTTTCATCAACTCTGCAAGGGTATTCATAGGTCAAGCTAACTATATCAAGTGGATTGTTTAGATTAGGTTGTGATATGAAACAATAAGTTGTGAAGGCAACAAAGATATAGTTAGTTGAGAATCTTCTTTCTCTACTTAGACAAGAAAATATTTTTAAGGTAACTGTTTGGAGCAAGCCAAAGGACAGGGAAAACCATATACTTCTTTGGACAAACTTTTAATAAGCAACCTTTCAGACAACAATCTAGTAATTCAAGAACTACTTTTAGATAAAGAAAACATGTAAGATAACAACAAGAGTGGTATAAGATCAAACAGAAATAATCTAATCTGCTTTTGAAAAAATCTCAAAAGCTTCAAAGCAACATTTCAAGGCAGACCAAAGGGCAGGGAATACCATAAACTTCTCTGGTTTTAGACTTTAATAAGTATACTTTAAATAAAGGTCTCAAAAACAATATCTCAAGTCTTACTCAAAGGAACATGGTTTCACCATAATTTCCTTGGTTTCACTCTATTGAATCATTCCTAAGACAACAAGTTAGATATAACTAGAAGGCAATTAAGAATCTTCCAATCAAACCTTGCAGAAGAAAACACAAATATAAAGAATACAAACAGAAATAGGGTGCTGAGACAACAAATCCTAATCTAAAACTTCAGTTTCTTTATTAGAGAATGATGGACATAATGGAAAGCATAAGGAGAAACAATAACAATTTAGGAAAACCTCACCAATTATATAGCTCAAGGATCCTGTGAACATGCTTGTATTATTGATGATAAAACCAGTTACAATACTCCAGGTACAATAGCTCAATGCAATTTAGAGCTTTCTTCAGTTCAGTCTAGCATTCCTCAATTAACTTAGCAGAAGAAATCAGTCCAGTAACCATCAAGTAACCAACATTTAAAATGAGGCCCATATGAAATATTTATATGAAAAATGAGGAGGTGCTGCCAAACTAGGGTTTTTAAATGTTATTTATTGCATATTTAATGATTTTTGACCTTTGAGACCATGCAAGGCCCAAGGCAAAAATATCTGAAAGAGCTACTTTGAAACAATAACTTCTGTCTTAAATTCTAAGTTAATTTAGTTGAAATATTTGACTTTTAAGGCTTGGTAATAACTTTGTAAGAACTGTTGAGTTGCTTTAAAATATCTCTGACTGTGCAATAACTGCCCAATGCCTTTATGGAAATAAATAACGTTTTAGGTGGAAAATTTGTATTTGGAGAAGTAATCGCTTCTTTACTGAGTTATTCGAAGCTGTCTTTGGGTCATCTGCCTTGGTTTTAATCACAAAACTTCAGTATTAGGCCTCTGATCTCTGATTTAACCTTTATAATATGTTTGAATGTCCTTATTCATCATTCTTCTTTATGACAGTTTTGTCCTTTATCCTTGTTTTTAAAGCTTTGACTTTCATCCTTTATTCACTATCTGCTTCGGTTAATCCTTTGTATTTGATTTTGATACATGATTAGCTCTTTAATCTTTCGGCTTCATTTATTTCCTTTGCTATCTCCTCTGACTGTTAGCTTGTTTTGTGTCTAGGGAGGATCTCTTCATGGTATAAGGGTTTATAACCCATCGATGATCATGATTCATCTCGGGTTAAGTCCTTTATGTAAACCCTTGGCCTTCTTTATATGTATTTTCCTCTCGGATCGTCATCCAGAGGTTATTTTATCATTTGAATGGCCCTCTGGGCATTATCGCCATTAAAACCTACAAACACACAAACAAACATTAATTGAAAAACATGTAGGATTGGATTAAACTACATTTTTTGGGTTTCTGAGATATTGGGAGTGATTTGCGGAGGAGGAGGGAGTGCAGAGGCATGATTCTGGAGGCGAAATCATAAGGAAATCCAAACGAGGGTGATGAAATTTGAATTTTGGTGCGGGAGGGGAAGGCGGTTTTAGGAAAACTGCGATGGTTTATCACGCGGACATAGGGAGGTAAGTGGTATTGGCCCGGGGCTACGCGATTCCATTTATCGCTTGACGTGTGTGAGGGAAAAATTGATTTTTTCGCATGGGTTAGGAGTGTTAAACCTCGCGCAAAATCTTGGGCGATATGAGTGTGGGCCGTCAGATCTCATGAGGTGAGATCGACAGTGCAGAGGGCTTTCGGGGTCAGGGTGCAGATCTATGGAGTGGAGCCCAGGACAGGTGGTGGGATTTTATTCGAAGAGGGGTTAAATGGAGAGTGGGGCCTAGGAGTGATGACGCAACAAGGTTTGTTGGGTAGCGTGGGGTTGGATTATATGCGGGGTTGAAGGGAGGAGAGGTGATGACCGTTGGATTAGGTTGAGGGCCTTTGATCAACGGTCCAGATTAGCGGATAGAGGGTGCGGGTGAGGATGGGAAGAACGTGCCCATTTTAATTTTTCAAAGGTTTAAGGAGAAATTATAAGGTTGCGAGGGTGTTTAACAAAGTGAAAGGGGCGAAGGGGTAAAAAATAGGGAAAGGGCTTAGAAATAGGCGGAGGGAAAAGGTCTTGTGGGGAAAAAGAAGACTGAGGACTAAGATGGTCAAGGACTTAAGGGAAATAACGGTAGGTCAGGGTTTAGAGTCATATGGGTTAGGGGGTTGGGTTTAAGCCGAAAAGGGCCTTAAAGGCCTATCTCACAAAAGGTGGGTTTTTAACATAAAAGCCAAGTTTTGAAAGGTTTTTAAAAGGTCCGATAGGGTTAAGGGTTAGGCTAAAACAATGTAAAAATGATTTTTACATTGTTTTAAAGTTTTTTAGAAGAAAATGGTGAATTAGGGAGGATTTTTTAGGGGTTTTTAGAGGGGAAAAAGGGGATGAATGGGGGTGTAGGCGGGGTAATATAATGAGGGAATTAGGCCCATAAAATGGAGTCTTCTTAGAGTAGCAGGGTGTAGAAATTATATAACTTATGTGTTATATGTCTAAGATTCTCCTAATCACACATAAGTTATATAATTTCTACATGGTATCAGAGTAGTTGATCATTGGAGCAGATTGCAATTATTGAAGCAGTTGATTTTTGTGCTTGTGGAATTTGAATTTGCTGCAGTGTTTTCTTGGTGTCGAAGTTGAGCATTCATTGAAATGTCTTTCAACGGATTGCGATTGGAGTATTCCCTTGAGGGCAGCTCAAATTATATTGCATGGAAGGAGAGGATGGAGGTGGTGCTAGATGATAATGGGTTGAAGGAGTTCATAGATGCAAAAATTCCAAAATCTGCTTCTAGCGATGCTGCCGCACTTGACGCATGGCAAACGAAGACAGCAACATGTCGAAGGATTCTATTGGAAGGTGTGAAGGATCACATAGTGTCCAGCATTCATGGTAAACCTTCTCCATTCTTGATGTGGAAAGCTTTGACAGACTTGTTCCAAAGCAGAAGTGACCAACGGAAGTTGGCACTTAAAGACAAGCTCAGAAAAATAAAAATGGAGAAGGGCGAAAGTATACCCAAGTACCTCACGAAGTTTTTCCAGTGTAGGGATGAGCTGGGAAGTGTGGGGATTATTGTTGATGAAGAGGACTTGGTGAGCTTGTCTCTCCTTGGGCTTCCAAAGAGTTGGCATAGCTACGAGGACTCTGTCAATGGTCAAGAGAAACTGCCAGGATGGGAGCGACTTTGGTCAGATATTGTGCAGGAGGAGATAAGGCGGGGTACCAGGGATGGATCTTCATTAAAGAATGAAGATGAAGAAAATTGCGCTTTTGCTGCCAAATCAAGGAAAGGGAAGGGAAAGAAAAATCCTTCTCAATCCGGTGCAAAAGGCAAGAAGCAGGACTTGTCCAAGGTGAAGTGCTTTCACTGTCACCAACACGAACATTATGCCACTAATTTTCCATAGAAGAATAAAATAAGCAGGCTGCTAGATCTGTAGCTGGAGAGTCCTTAGCCTCGTAGTTTGAGCTAGATTTTTGATCTCATGCTTGGTTTCAAGTGTGATGGGATCAGTGTGGTTTCTTGACAGTGGTGCGTCTTTCCATATGATCGGAGACAAAGATTTGTTCAGTGATCTGGATGAGAAGGATCTTGGAGTGCACATCGAGATGGGCGATGATGGTAGATATAGTGCGACTGGTATCGAGACCATTTCCTTTGAGAGGGAGTTTGGTAAACCTTTAATATTGAAGCATGTCATGCATGTTCTGGGATTGAAGAAGAATCTGATCTCTGTGGCGATGTTGGAAGACAAGGGATATAGTAAGGAAACTGGTGAAACCCGGAGGATAGGGGTTCGAGTTAAGAACCTTTATAAATTGCAAGTAGATGGATGCGTAGAAATGGCAGGAAAAGCAGAAGGAGTGGTGAGCCGGGATGAGGGAAAATTGTGGCACAGGAGATTGGGCCATCTTCACCATGGTGCTTTGAAAATTTTGCAGCAGATTTCTACCAGGCTTCCCAAGGGTACACTTGCGCAGTCAGATCAGTGCAAGGGATGTACTTTGGGAAAATTTGTGAAAGCCACCTTTCATGAGAAGGATAGTCATGCCACGACGATCCTTGAGAGAATTCGCACAGACGTGTGTGGACCTTTCTCAGTAGCTTCGATAGAAAAGCATATGTATTATGTGATATTTGTTGATGACTTTTCTCGTAAGTGTTGGATCTTCTTCATGCAGAAGAAGAGCGAGACATACTCAAAGTTCTATGAGTTCAAGGCACTGGTTGAGAAAGAGTCAGGGACGCAGGTGAAGGCTCTTAGGAGTGATAATGGTGGTGAATTCATCTCTGGCGAATTCAAAGAATTTTGCAGCGCAGACGGAATTCGAAGAGAGCTCATAGCGCCTCATAACCCATAGCAGAATGGGGTCGCGGAGAGAAAGAACAGAACAATCGTGGCTACTGCACAGGCAATTTTGCATGATCAAGGCATTCCCATACACTTGTGGGCTGAGGCATGCAACACTACAGTTTATGTGAAAAACTGTTGTCCTCATAGAGTACTTGGCATGAGTACACCCGAAGAGGCGTTTTCTGGTAAGAAGCTTGATATTTCTCATTTGAAGATTTTTGGCTCACCTGTTTACATTCATGTGACGAAAGATGCCAGGAAGAAGCTGGAACCGACCGCAGAGTTTGGGATATTTGTGGGGTACACAGAAACACCCCACAACTATCGTGTGTATTGTCCAGACAGTTGGAAGATTGTTGTGCGACGGGATATCAAATTTCATGAGGAGAAAGCCATGAAGTTGCCGCTTGAGAGGGAGCTACACTTGCATGCAGATGAGGAGCTACTAGTTCCTAAGGATGAGCCTCAGGATGTGGATCAGCCACAAGAGGAGGTTCATGGAGTGGAAGAAACCACTCATGCAGCGTCAAACATCAGAGGGCAGAAGCGCACTACAGAAGCTGAGCGACTGAATCTTGATGCAGCACATAATGTAGGAGCACCTACATCACATCACAGATAGAGACAGTCACCTGACCAATTTACTGGATACATGGCTTTGATGAGCAAGTGTATCGTGACGGAGCCATCCTCTTTCGAGGAAGCTGTGGAGGACCCTGCATGGGTAGATGCCACGGTGGAAGAGTATGATTCGATTGTCAGAAACAGTGCATGGGAGTTTGTCCCAAGGCCGGAAAGAAAATCAGTGGTAGGTTCGAGATGGATCTACAAAGTGAAGCAAGCTACTGACGGGAGCGTCGAGAAGTAAAAGGAAATATTTGTTTCCCGGGGCTTCTCACAGATCGAGGGGATAGAATATGAAGAAACCTTCGCACTTGTCGCAAGGTATTCTTCCATACGGAGCATCCTTGCTCTCTCAGTGCAGATGGGTTGGCACATTCATCAGATGGATGTGAAGAATGCATTCCTCAATGGAGTCATTGAGGAGGAGGTGTACATATAGTAGCCTGAAGGATTCGAAATCTTCAGCAGCGAGTCGCATGTGTGCAGGCTCAAGAGAGCACTATATGGGCTAAAACAAGCACCTCGTGCTTGGTACACACGGATAGACAGTTATTTCATCGGACTTGGTTTTACCAAGAGTGAGGCGGATCCTAACCTGTACCAGATTGTGGTTGAGGGTAAGTTGCTAATCATTGTATTTTATGTAGATGATTTGATACTAACGGGTGATGAACTATTGATACACTCATGCAAGGCTGATCTTGCAAAGGAGTTTGAGATGAAGGACTTGGGATTGGAAATATGGTAGCGGAAGGGTGGACTATTTGTGTCTCAAGGCAAGTATGCCTAGGAGATACTGGATAAGTTCAACATGCAAGGCTACAAGCCTATCAACACTCCTCTTCCTGGTGGTTGGAGGAAAGAGGATGCTACATCAACAGAGGTAGTGGATGCCACTTTTTATCGACAGTTGGTTGGTTCGCTCATGTATTTGGTCAATACACGATCGGACATATGCTATGTTGTTAACCAACTTTCACAAGATATGGTTAAGCCTACCAAGCTCTTTTGGAAGGCAAGAAAGCATGTCCTGAGGTATCTTAGGGGCACATCTGGATATGGACTGTGGTATAGACAGTTGGATGAGGTGAAGCTGCATGGCTTCACGGATGCAGATTGGGCAGGGAGCCCAACAGACAGAAAGAGCACATCTGGAGGGATATTCAGTATCGAGTCTACAACAGTTTCTTGTTACAACAGGAAATAGAGATCCATGGCACTCAGTTCAGCAGAGGCCGAGTAAATGGAAGCAAGTTTGGATGCATGCGAGGCTATATGGATGAGGAAGATCCTGGTCGGGTTGTTCGGTTCACACTTAGATCCTACTGTGATATATTGTGATAATCAGAGTTGCATTAAACTCTCGGTTAATCCATTATTTCATGATAGATATAAACATATTTACATCCAATACCATCATATCAGAGATTGTGTGCAGCGAAAGATCATGTTACTATCTTACATTCCTACGGAGGATCAGGATGCTGATATTCTGACAGAGGCACTCACCAGGAGAAAATTATAATACCATAGAGAAGGGATCGGGGTGGCAGATAATCCCTATCTTGTTGAGAGGGAGTGTTGATATTCAACAAGATGATGAGCTTAGTGAAAAGAGTCGCCTTCACTAAGTGGGCTCGCAGTCTATTTTTGGCGCAAAGTCTATTTTTAGACATGTCGATCATATTCTATGAGTTGCAGGATGCTATTTGTGGATGGTTGTTCAAGTTGGAAAAATAGACGGACTTCTATTTTTAGACATATTGGGCGGAATCTATTTTTAGATTGCCAGTCTAAAAATAGATATGCCGAATATTATTAGCTCTTAATAATATTTGGACTCTAAACATTATCTTATTCTCTTGGAGCACTTCAGTTAAGTGCACAAATGTGGCACAACAGTTGACAGAAGGAATTACGCTATTCTTGAGGGTTTACTAGAGCTAATACATGAGGACTTCAGTTAGAACTCATGTGACAGATTTTGGTGGAGTTATAGAGGTAGTTGGTGGAGTTGTATTCAGTTTAACTCAGTTAGACTCAGTTGAGCTAGTTGTATCTAGTCTAACTGATTGATACACTAGTGAGAGTGGTGTGAATTAATTAGTTAATTAATTCACTAAATAATAACTCATTAATCAACTAAAGAATACATCAGTTAACTATAGTGCATGGACAGTTCAGTGGAGACCAATGGAGAGGTAGGTGAAAAAGCAATTGTGACTATCATTTGTGACTATAGTGATGCATTTATTGCATCCAACACTCAGTGGTGATGCCAATGAGGATTTTGTAGTGCAAGCCAGGTGGATTCGAGTTCATTCAGAGCCATTCTTTAGTAAATATTTTGCAGTAGAGGCAGGCTAGCAGGTGGCAGAGATCGGTGCATGGATTTTCTAGATCGGACCTGATTAGTGTGTTGTGATTGTATTGTACTGAGAGCTTGACATGTTCAGTTTTGTATGAGGATTGTTACATGATCTCTATGAAATATATTATATACATATAGTTGGGGTAGCTTCAGGCTTTCCCTTTAAATCACTGTGTTAATGTGTGTGAATTTTTATGGTTTCATGTGTGCATTGTAATCTTGTTTATTTCCGCATGTGATGATCAATGGTGGAATAGATTCTGTATTGTGCATGAAGTCAAATAGTGTGTGATCAAGAAAATATTGGATATATAACACATAAGTTATATAATTTCTACACAGGGTGAAATTTTGAGAAGGAAAAAGAAAAGAAAGTTTAGTGAAAAAATAGTCAAACTTAGGATGATGAAGGCAGTGAGATTTCTAGAACTCAAAATGTTTCTCAAATACTATTTCTAGAAATCCAAAATCATTATTTAGTCATCTTTTGATATTAGAAAAAATTATATATGGCTAACAGTTGGATGAAGTTTTGGTTGGACGAATGATTGAGTGACATGTGGCAAGCTTGCAGGCCACCACATGTCCTCATAACAGTTGGGTAAAATTTTTGTGGAGTCGACGGGGGTGGAACCCGCGACCTCCTCTCTGCACGCAAGACCTCTTACCATTCCACCTGTGGGGTGTTTCTTACCCCTATAGGCCTCCATATGTTTATGAAGTTTATTAAAAAATGCACAGAGGGCTTGGGAGGCTAGCCCCAAAGGGCCAACCCCCTTGCATGTGACCTTAGCATTGAAACCCTGGCTTCGTGTTAAACTTCAACATCAAATCTAAGCCGCTGGCAGGTGGTCTAACCTGATCACATGCGGAGGAACGTTAGTGTGACGATTTAAAACTTATGGAACCACGTACTCCAGGTTCTAATCGATCCGGCGGGTTGTTTTAATTTTGGTGTGAATAACATCACATGGCAGGTTACAAATTTAATATGACAGTTAATGTTGCGGGTGATGGAACCGCGATACTCGGGGTTCCAACCTCAAACGACAAGATTTCAAACTGTTAGCAAAGGATTTAGCGGGGGTGGCATGTGACCACCCCGCCACCCACAATCAATGCCAAAGCTATCTGCTTGCCAGATTTGGAGCACGCCTAGAGTTTAGGGCTAAAATATTAATTTATCTGTAGTTAACTGCCAGTCTCCACATTTAGTGGAGCTTTTCTAGCTTTCATTGGGAAAAATGCACGGGGAGGTCAATTTTCGACCAATTTTGGTGAAACAAGAGTCTACCTAGACTAATTTTAGCATTCTGGAGCCATTGGTGCAAAGAAAATAACAATTAGAGGCCTGTAAACACATGTAATTTAAAATTTTGAGAATAATGACAAAGAGGGACATGTCATTGGGAGCAAGACGAACAGATGTAGCCCAGGAGGGGTGAAATTTTTCATCATGCCTACTATGTAAAACTTATGTGTGAATGTTTTTCTCTGTTATGCATTGATGTTTAGTGTTTTTAAGGCTTATTTACATGCTTAGAGTTCACTACTTCATCTAATTTTCATGGTTAAAGCTCTCATACCTTAAGCAAACTTATGGAGAAAATTTGTACATGCTTATTTAACTGAAAGGCCACTTAGCACAACAGAACTAATACACTCCTTTCATATCATCTAGGCTTGTAGGGTTAAACATGAGGATTGTATGTCTTAGATAGGTATGTAAACCTCCTATATACTTGAGAAAAGTGTCTTGGCTATGCAAATCTACTCCTAATAAAAGAGCTCTTCTCCTAAATTCTTGAATATACACTTGAAAATTTTGTCCTTTCAATTGTTTAAACTTTTTCCAGTCCATTATGGCTTTCTGCATGTGAGCTAATGGATAAAATTGTTGTTTTATTGCAGAAACAAAAGCAGTCCATGATAAAATAATCTTACCATATTTCTTGATCTCCTCCTTTGTCTTGGCTTCCCACCAAACAAGTGTTGCACCTTCCATTCTCAATGAAGCTAGTTGGATTTTGGTTTCATCATTATAAAAATTTTGGATTTTCAAATAAACCTCTAATTTTCTAATCCAATTATCTAGCTTTTTTGCATTAACTTCACCATCAAACATTGGCAATTCAAACTTAACATCAAGTTTTAGAAAAGAACTTTTACCCATGTCCTTTGACTTAGATGGCTGATGTATTGAGGATGAAGTAGAGGATGATGAGGATGATGATGAGGGTGAGGATGATGAGGGTGAGGATGGTGACTTTCCACTACCTCCATTTCCTCTTTTACCCTTCTTCGATTTGACTTCATCATTGTGACCTCCTAATGATCCCTGACCTTCCTTGTGAAGTTTGGATCCTTCTCCTTCTAGTCTTTCATTCCTTTCTTGATAAAGGAATCTCACCATTTTAGTCATGTCAAGGAATGCTTTATTGAACACTCTTTCTTCCTCTTTGGGATCCATCTCTTCATGGATTTATCCTTCTTCTGGAGGCATGCTTGATGCCAATTTTGCTTCTCTTGGAGGTGAGCTTGGTGGTGAAGAATGTGGCAATCTTGCCCTCCTTTGTTGTGGCTCACTTTGAGAACCTCTTGCTTCCACCAATTTTCCTTCTCCTCTCTTAAGCTTGAGCCTAGTAAGCATGAAAACCCTTGCAAAAAGTTAACAAATCCTTGCACATAAAAACACCAGAGATAAAAATCTAGCTCTGATACCAACTTGATCTGAAAAGAGTGTAATAGTTCTATTGTGCTAAGTGTCCTTTTAGCTAAATAAACATGTACAAATTGTCTCCATATGTTTTCTTAAGGAATGAGAGTTTTAACCGTGAAAATTAGATGAATTAGTGAACTTTAAGCATGTAAATAAGCCTTAAGAACACTGAAAAGTAGTGCATAACAGAGAAAAACATTCACACATAAGTTTTACACAGTAGGCATGATGAAGCAATTCACCCCTCCTGGGCCACATCTGCTGATCCAAATCCTAATGGCATGTCCCTCTTGTTATCACTCAGGTTTTCCTAGAAGTTGTGTAAGAGGAAAGTATACCCGAGGTAACCACAAACCAACCTTTTAGATGCAGAATCTAGCCAATCTGCATCCAGAGAGGGCTCTCTCTTTATAATTTATCTTTGTTCTTAGAAGATTTTAGGCTAGTTATAGTTTCAAGAGTTTGTTTGGGAAAATGGTGGAATCCACAAACTAAGGGCAAGGTTGAGAGCTTTCAGTCCATTGGGCTATGGAGTCAAAGGATGGCTTTACTGGATTTCTATTCTAAGCACAAGATGGTATTACAGGGCAAGATAGCTAGACAGAGAACAATCCCTAAAATTTAAAGTGGATGGGATGATCTTGAAGGGATGAAAGGCAGCTAAGAATCTTTCACCATGTTCAAAAGAAAGAAATGAGATGACTACAAACAAAGAGCAATGAATAATTCTTTATTATAGTAATCAACAATGTTTAAATTAGCAAAGCAAGAGCATTTAAGAATTCATGCTTATAACTAATTTAGACGAAAACATTAAGAACAACCACATTTGAAATCAGAGTACAATTAAGCAAATTCTGATTCAATCCTTTATGTAAATTATTCAGAAATGGATATGATGATGTTATAAACTAATATAAAATTTCAGACAAAAGGGTAGAAAAACTTATTGAACTGTAGTCCAACACATGAATCCTACAACAAGTCCAGTGCTTTAAATCGTCATCCAGTAAGCCACTAATAAATTTCTCCAAAATGCTTTTATTCTGAAAATATCAATGTTACAACAGAGTAATAGAATCCACCCCAAATGCTTCCAAGAGTGGAGTATTTATACAAATTCTAAACTAAAATATCTTGAAAAAATATCAAAATTGGTTCACAAATCTCTCCAACTATTTTACATAAATAGAACTAAAGTAAAGGACACTCAAACTAATGCATCTATTTGGCACTATTTTTGATGGATAGGTGATGGCAAAGAGGAGAATTTGAATTTGATCCAAATCTTAGCTGATGATGAGGCATCCAAGTCACTAACTGCTTCCTTTTTTTGTGAATTCTGCTCCAACAATTCTGCAAACTTGGGGTCCAATGATACCTTTGTATTTCTCAATCCATAATAGATATGTACAAAGTGAAAGAGATTATTGTAGATAAATATGTTGGTGAGATAAACCTCTTTCATTTTCCCAAAATTCCTCTCCAGCTATGCATAATAGTCTCTGTAAAAAATATGTGTAAAACAGAGTTTTACAGAGTCTGAAAAATGGCCTGTAACGATGCACATGTATCTCTCATTATAAAACAACTGTGAAAAAACTGAGATAGGTTTTTGTAGATGGGTCTCTTAGGAACAAAAACCTCCTTCAGTTTTGTATGAAGTATTTTGGATTAGCCACAATCCTCTCTGCAAAATGATGACTTAAACTGGAATTTTCTGCAAAAAGTGCTTTCCAACATTGTTTAATATTTCCAAAACCATAATGGCTGTTAGAAAAGTGAGAGAGGTTTTTGTAGATGGCCCTCTTAAGAACATAAAACTCCTTCAGTTTTGTAAAATTCATCTTGGATTGATCACAATAGTTTCTGTAAAACTATGACTAAAATATGCAATTTCTGCAAAAATGTTCCTTCTTGTTATGTTTTTTCATCTTTTTACTTTCTTACTCTTTTGACTGTTTTACTTTCACTTTAGAAAAACCTCACTATTGGTGAAATTATTCTCATCTCTTTTTACCATTTTACTGCCTTCTGTATTTACTTTTACTGTTTACCTTTGACTGCTCTGTAACTTCATTTTAACTTTCACTGACTTTTACCTGATACACTTTAACCACTGATACTCTTTAGCTGTTATGCTTTCTAACCTCTGTTTGAATAAATTTGATAACAATATTGGAGTAAACAAATCTTATGACTAGTATTAAGATTGTTTATCCAAGGATGTGATCTTCTGGTCACCTCTTCAGGGGACAACTGAGTAGATTTTTCAAGCAATTTCTCAATGGACAAGGGAGTGAGGTTTTAACCAGGTTCAAAATGGAGCATCATTCAAGGCTACAGGAACTCCCATTTAGGTTCTTGTGTGTTCAAAATGGCAGTTTCTGGGTTTTCTTCACGGACCGGGTGCGATTTCAGTTTAAATGAAGGAAATTAGCACAATTGTAGTTTCAAGGGAACAATTCACAGTTTTAAACCTCAGGGAATGACTTAGCGATAAGATTTAATCACTAATCCAGCGAAAAACAAAGAAAACAGAGTTTTACTTGCAGTTCGGGGCGAAATAGGATAAATACCTGTTCTTGGAGGCAAACTGACTTTTAACAGGTATCAGGCGATGGCAGGAGGGTACTTGAACACAGGTGCAGCGGAATCTTGGAGCGAAATCAGATAGCACAGTAGATTTCAGCGGAATTTTGAAAATCGTAGCAGAAAGTGCAGTCGTTTTCAATAACGAAAATAACGGGAAAAACACAAAAATTCACTTTATTTACAAGTTAAAAGGGTTTTTTATTTTTTCGAGGAGTGACGTCATATTAGTACGGGCTGACGTGTGCAGGGTCGGGCGGTAAGCGGTAAGCGGTAAGTGGTGATCCCCGCACCGCTTATGGACAAGAGTGGTTTTGAACGCGGGGGGAGCGATTCCATTGAGTGATGGACGCGTGGCAGGTGAACAATTCCAATACCACCAATCCCCCGCTCGTTAAAATGCTGACAAGGGATGGGTAGCGGGATTGATAGGGAGCGTTGATCTGTGGAAGAGTGATCGGACGGTTGCGATGACGGGGAATAAGCGGAGGATTAAGGTGTGGGCCCATCAGGTTTTTAAAGCAATTAAAGTTTAATCTAATCACTTCGGGAGGCTTTTGATTGGTGAGTGGAAGGTTATTAATTAGTTCAGATAACTAATTAATCCCATCATATGATGGAAAACGGAGTCGTGGCGGGGTTTTGTTGGGCGCGGGTATTAAAGTTAAAGTGTCGGGTGGGATGCCAGGTGGATGAGCCACGTTGGCATGGGATTTTTCCAAAGTTTAGTTTAAAAAGCAAAACTTTGGGTTTGATCCTTTTTGTATTAAACATATAGAATTACATGTTTAAACGTTATTTCGATATTTCTATTTATATGGTAGTAAATAAACATTATTTAATTACCATAGGGGCGGGACTATGCTATAAGGATATATTTAACCAAAGGGTTTGTATAGCGGGTTTTTAATAAATATTTGGGGAGTAATTACTTTGGTTAAAACATAATAAAAGGGTTTTTGGGATATTAATTTAAAAGGAATTATATATTTAGGATAAGGCATTTTTACTAGGGATTTAGTAAATAGAGTTAAATGTAAATATGACAAAAGGACAAGGGAACTCAAAATACTTTGCACATCTAAGAAAGTGACAATTTGTGAAGTAAATTACAATATATCATCTTCAACACTTAAACTTAGAATAGTATGTTATTTTGAGGGTTTTTATGGAAGTTTTGCATGATTTTTCTAAGCAAAATGGGATTTTACTTAGGAAAAGGTTAAAGGTGAATGATTATAATGATGAATTATCTTAAGTACTTAGGTCTTTTGATCATTGGGCCGAGGGTCCGGTCCCTCCAAAAGTCAAGGAAATGCCTTGAGCCCCTTTGATCTCCAAGTACCTTAGTACTTTGGGGGAGATTAGTAAAACTTTAAGGGGAAAGTGATGAGGAAGTTAATGATTTTGACTTTGCTTGCTGTGATTTTCCAGTGTATTTCCTGCTTCAGTATTTGTGATGAAAGTAAAGGATCAAAAACATGTAGCAGCATCATTCATCAGATAAAACTTTGTAACACCATCTACCTACCCTATCTACTACTACCATTTTCTCTTCTTTATTAGGGTGCATTTATACTTGCAAACCCTTATCGATCTTCTTTTCTTTTACATGGTAAATCTATCTATTTCTACCCTTATTACATCCAAGGGCTCAGATTAAACTGTTGAGCACCTTTTATTAACTCTACCTATCTACTTATCTGCCAAGATTAAACTTTTTGGTCAGATATTTATTCTCTATTCTACAACATGAAATTGAAAATGAATGAGTCAAGTTTAAACAGTTTGACTCTTCATAAATTGTGGCAAAAGTTTGACAAGCTGCACACAAGTTGTTTATTACATCAGAGTAAAAAGTAGTGGCATTTAGACTTGCACACTTTCCTTGGCCTTTGTTTTTGATGGGGTTCATTTCTTTTACTTTTTGGCCATTTTTATTATTTTTACCCTTTGATTTTTCTTTTAGGGTATACCCTCTTTACATTTTTTAAATTTTTTGATTTTTTGGTTTTTCAAGAATATGGAACACCTTTGCTCAAGAAAAAGGTTTGAACATATTCCATAGCTCAATCAAGACAATCATGAAATATGACACCTATTGGTATAGGAGTCTAACACCTCTTTGTCATTATGCTCAAAATTATAAACTACATATGTTTGCATGCCTCTAATGGCTATTTTCTCTACACCAATGGCTCTAGAATGCTCAAATAAGTCTAGGTAGACTCTTGTTTCACTAAAATTGGTCGAAAATTGACCTTTGCATGCATTTTTCCCAATGTCAGCTAGAAAATCTCCACTAACTATGGAGAACTACAGTTAACTTAAGTTAAAATTAGCAAAATCCATAAAATTAGGGTTGGTGCTATATTTCATGCTAGTCATTGACCGCTGAACTTAACATTAAGTGGTTAGGGGAGGGCTAGTTACAAATTGACCCCCCTTACCCCACGGTCATGGTTATAATTAAAACCATGCATAAAAAGGAGCACGAAACCCGGAATGGGTATGGTTCCACCCAACCACTGCCATTCTTGACGCATAACATGTGACCAATTCACATTTAATTAACCACCATTAACCATTTGTAAACTCCACGCATTCAATCTTGGAACCCAAAGTCATGGTTCCATTCTAACCGTTTGTGTTAACTCTTAGCAAACCATATCATGTGAACGGTTCACGTTATCTACCGGAGTTATGTTGTTGCCATATTTTATAACATATGTTTCCGTGGTTTATTAACATGTGACCAAACCCATCTATAACTACTGACATAACAGTTTACTAGCCGCCAGGTTTAAGGACCATGGTTCCAGTGCTTGGGCACATGGAGGGGGGGCTTGCCCTCCCAAACCCCCAAATCTAAAACATATAAACCATAAATAACTGTTGTCCACTATACATTGTAAGAAAAATCGTGTGGCGCAATGGTGCACGAGCGGGCTAGCGGATACGAGGTTGATGGTTTGAACCTCCGGAGCTCCATAAAAAATTTTAACACACCGTCCTGAGGACACGTGGTGGCCTCCGGGCTTGCCATGTGTCACTCACCTTACAACTTATCAAAACCTCATCCAACGGCTAGAAAACAACTCCGTACACTGAACAATCAATGACCCATAATATGCCACATGGCGCCATCCTGTTGACTTAGAAAAAATGGAATATTCCAAGAATATTCCTGTTGAATGCACCTTCATGCTGACTAGGCATCCAGTCACTAAAATTTTACTGTTTGGGAAAAAGGACAGAACACGATATCTTCCTCATACGATATTGGTTTTTCGAACCATTCACGGTGCCGAAATCGCAATGACGAGGCCTTTTCGGTCACTCAGGTTTAGACCTGTTTTGAGCACTTTCATTTTTCAGCATGACACTTTATCTCTTGATCACCAATGGCCTTCTTGAGGCATGAGACATGAAAAATGTTATGGATCCTACTCCCAATAGGAAGCTCTAACTCATATGCTACCTCTCCAACACGATGGATCACCCTGTATGGCCCATAGAACTGAGGTTTAAGATTTTCAGCCCCCTTCTCCTTAAGTGTCGACTGTCTATATGGCTGAAGAAGAAGATAGAACAAATCATCCACCTCAAAATGCCTCTCTATCCGACCATGGTCTGCATATATCTTTTGTTGGTTTTGTGCTATAGCAATGCTGTTCTTGAGGGCCCAAAGTATTTCTTGACTCTCCTAAATCCACTCCTTTGCTCTAGGAGCCTTACTTGCCCCAAACATCACATCAGAAAATGATAGAGCATCATACCCATAAAGAGCTTGAAATGGGGTCATGCCAATGGACATATGAAAGGTTGTGTTGTAGAAATACTCCCCCAAATGGAGCTAGCATAGCCATGCTCTCTGTTGTCCTTGTAATATTCCTAAATTAGCATGCAACTAATTGGAATATAATTTTTGCTATTAACCTATAGTTAGATGAATAAATGGGTAGGGAGGCCCATGAATCTATTTAGCAGCAATAAAATCACTCTAATGTGAAAGGGGATCATATTCATAGTTGGATAAAACACCCTTATGTGTGAACAAAGGCTAAGGCATGAAGACAAGGTCTAGTTTGACCAAGTCCATTGAGATGGAATGGAGGGAGTGAACCATCAATTAAAACAACCAGTATGAATGTGGATTAGTTTAGGAAACTATATTTAAGTTGGATTGAAGACTCTTAGGTGTGAAAAGGGCTAGAGCAGGTTGAAGAGGTCAACTTTGACCAAATCAAACAACGATGTTATGGAGGAGTGGCTTTAATGATGGGACAACGCAAGTTTGGAGGGAGATTGATTATGTGATGGTGGAAACCCTAATGAGTGGGGCCCAAGGTGAGAAGGCTCAAATTTTTTATAAGGAGGAGGATGGCATCCATATGGGGTTAGCTTATGAATTATATTTTGATATGTCTGTTTATAATTTTTCTCTCTTCAGCTATTTAGCTAAGATTGATGGTGCTGTTTAGCACAAGGTATTCCTGTTTAGGAATTCCATATCTTTCCTTGAGAGGCCTCTTGGGAGAGTCATGATATATCATTCCACACATTTGAAATTATGGCCAAGCTTCAGTCTTTAGCTACAACCTAGTTTCTGCAGAATATTGTGTTGTGTTGCAGGGTGTTGCAGTGGAGGGTTGAGAAACCCACTTTCTGAGCTAGTTTTTCATAGGAGGAAGGATTCCTTCTCTTGGGAGATCATTTTGGAGAGTTCTTGAGAACATTTAATATCTTTGGAATTAGGCCAATATATTTCCATCACCTATAACATAATTTCAGTCTGGAATTTTGTTATTTTGGAGGGCACTTCAGTGTGGGATCTTGTGGCTCTGTTTGAGTGTTTTCCTGTGATTGAAGGGTTCAACCTTTCATTGGAGGAGATATTTGAGTAGATCCGCATCAAATCTGTATTATTTCAACCTTATATCTTCATGTGCTTCAGATTGCAGTGATTATTCAGTCCTTGGGCTGTATATCACCATTTGTATTGGGTGTATATCCAGAAACCCTTCTCGGGTTCTCTTGGATTTGTAAAAAGAAGACTAGATCTCAGTTTTTGAGCATTATTGATTAATATATGAGCAGATCTATTTGTCTCTCTAATTTATGAGTATAAACCCTCATTAGACTGCGCTGTCTCTTTATGCAGTAATTCTATGTTGTAGTAGTTTTGGGGTTTTAGTGTTTTTGGACTATACTAGGTGTGGGAGGCTTGTTTACCTCACCTATTATGATTTGTTTCTAATATCCTCTTGGATTTAGGTGTTATGATGTCAGATCTAATGGATCCAAGGGTTGATTTTGATTTTTATAGCGCATATTTCTAAAAATGAATTTTTTATGCATGTGTTGCTGGGTTTTCCCATTTGGGAATACTACAGTGGTATCAGAGCATAATCTTGGCTCAGATTGTGAGTCTTCAGCCATTATGCTATAAGAAGAAGAAGAGAAGGAGAAGAGATCTAAAATGGTGGAAGGAATGAGCTTGGTCTCATCACTTTTCAGATCTATGAAGAACCTCTCCAAGGAGGTTAAGCAGATGAAAGAGAAGATATGTAATGAAACTTCTAGAGGGTTTCAAGAAGAGGAAGGACCATGTACTTCCTATTCTCAAAAGAAAGAACCAGTGTTGCAGAGAGCTCCTATGCATTACACCTTGCCCTTTCCTTTTGAGGAAGAAGACAAGAGGCATGGAGATAGAGGGCACTTGGAACATGAGATCCTGAGTGGATACCTAGCAGAATACAAGTCTCAACCTAGAGCTTTCAAGGAGAATCTAGGTGCCTTGCAACAATAGGAGAATGAGGGGCAATAGATTTCTATTGTCTACTTTTGATGGATCATCCACATGTACAGTAAAGGCTTGGGTGATGAAGCTGGATGCATTCTTCCTACTACATCCAGTGGTAGAAAGAGAGGCTGTTGAGATTGCAGTGCTGCACCTTGAGGGTGAAGCAAGAACTTGGTGTTTTAGCCATTTGAGTCATGCAAGAGTGATGAATTTTGCAGATTTCACTCAAAGGGTGATCAAAATATTTGACAAGAAGAAATTAGAGGGGGAGGAGCCTTCACCACCACTTGAGGAGACTTGTACCAGTGCTGGCATAACTATGGAGGAGAAACCATCATCCTCAGCGGTTGGGGGAGCCAACACATTGGAAGGAGGAACCCTTGTAGCCATACAAGATGTTCCCAAGCTTCACCAAGGTATGCATAAATTTCCACTTTTTGTTATTTCAGCAAATATTATGGAGGGTTGTGGAAATCTAACTTTGCATGACCAAGGGTCAACACATACTGCTGATTTGGAGCAGCAGACTTGCACTGCGCTGTGAAGCCTTGAGTTGTTCAAGGAAGGGATAAGAAATCATCCTCATGTTTCATTATTGAGCTACACACAACACTTGGGGTTAGGGTGTGGACTTGTGGAGGATAGGATGAGCTTTTTCCTAAAAAATCCAATGTAGAACTCTATGTTCAACATTGAGCTTGAGCATGAGACAACAAATACACCATTGAGGAGATTAACAATGCTGTCATTAAGAAGTTGTGAGGAGCTGGGGGCCCAACTATCATTAGAGCATTATGATGACCATTACACTTGTATGACATGGGAGGAGCAGATGATCAATGAGAGACACTTTGTATTTCATCATTGTGATGGGTCTATTAGGATGAGCATTGTACAAGCCTATGAGGAGGTTTTGCCTTCAGCATACTTGGATCTTTATGGATTCAAGATGGTCATTGGTGTGGGGTCTTCTCTAGGAGATCTCCAAGAGGTTGAATTTCAACATCCCATGAAATGCAAAGGTAGAAATCTGATTTGGGAGGATGGTAAGGCTTCCTTGGAAGAGTAACAAGATGGAGCATAGTGGGAAACACCCACATGTGGATGAATGGGTGTGGATGGTGAGCAAGAGGTTGGTGAGCCACTTGCATATTTATGACACCGGGCAGCAGGAGGCGTGGTTGCGTTGGTCACTCTTGAAAGAGTTTGGCCATCATGTGACATATCCTTCTCCCAAGGGTATGTTGATGGAGGGAACTTGGCATGACACTTGCATCATATGGAAACAAGGAGTTTGGGTGCATTATGTTGATATGGCATTATTTATGTCCATAATCATATATTCACCTCATGATTTGTATGATGGAGGTGTGAGGGAGTAGCAAGAATCATTGTTTCTTTGGCTACTCTTGGGAGAGTATGGGCATAATTTTTCCCATAGTTGGCATGATATTTCCAGAGAAAGGGATGGCACAATCAAAATGCAAAGAGGCTACCTTTCAGCATTGGAGGATGAGGAGGTGCTTCCACATAAGAAGGAGATCTCCCCACATAGCAGCATGATGGTGGATGACTTTGGCATGTGGCATGTCAAAGAAAGGAGTCATGGAGTGACAAGAGCCTTATCACTAAGGCCACCAACGTTGTCACTTGGGGGCATGTTTCTATTGATGGAGTGTTCCAAGGGGAGTATGCATCCCTTCACTTTGCAGAATTTTATGAGAAGATTCTCATGGGAGGACTCATCCATGGACCTCACTTTCAGCCTACTCACTATGCATGGTAAGAAATGTATTTCTATACTTATTGATCATTTCATTGAGTATTTACATTATCTCACCATCTATGTGCAGTGCATTGCTCCACAAGAGGGCAAGATCATTTTTGGGTTTCATGGCCATTCTAGGACCAACACTTATGATAGAGATAACCTTTCTCTACATGAATTTGGAAAAGTGTGTTTTCATTCTTATTGTGCTCAACTGATATATAATGCTATTTACTAACTCATAGTAGATGAGAAAACATGCACAGTCATTATCTTGTTGGAGGACCACTTGCCACATGATGTTCTAAAACAACAGTTGGGAAGACTGTGATGTATCCACTCGAGAGACCATTGGTATCATCTAAACTTGCACATAACCTTCAACATTTTTCTGATTTGGATGCCATATGGTGATGATGTTCCATTCATTTTGTATGAGATGGTTTGGGCCAGCATGATTCGTGGCATTAGAGAGAGGATCTTTGCAGATCCAGTCTTCTTCTTGCCACTGGAGGGAAAAATTGTTGCAACCCAAGATCAACAACTACTCTACACTTATCATAAGTGGAGAGAGAGACAGCGTGGGGTAGGCTATCTTGTCTACCATGTTCAGTTATTCAGCCCACCTACATTGCAGGAGCCAAAGGTGGAGGAGACTTTTCATGAGTTACCATTTTGGAGGGTGGCTCATTTTGTATGGATGATAGCTTGGACATGGGAGATTCACATGGGGATGATAGATCCCAATATATATCAGATCTCATGCCTCAAGAGGGCCTCTAGATAGCACATTATTGCTTCCATGGGTATTATACTTCTACATGATGATAGCTATTTGGGATGGTCACCAAAAGCTAGCTTGCATACTTGGGAGGAGCAACTTGGAGATGTATTGATGAGACAACATCTTGTTCCTTGGAGGAGTTTATCACATGAGGATGCTACAGGAGGAAGAGAGGAGGCTCTTTAGTTCTATCCTTGCAGTTGCTTGAGGACAAGCAACATTTGGGAGGGGAGGACTGTAATATTCCTAAATTAGCAAGTAGCTAATTGGAATATAATTTTTGCTCTTAACCTATATTTAGATGAATAAATGGGTAGGGAGGCCCATGAATCTATTTAGTAGAAATAAAATCCCTCTAATGTGAAAGGGGATCATATTCATAGTTGGATAAAACACCCTCATGTGTGAACAAAGGCTAATGCATGAAGACAAGGTCTAGTTTGACCAAGTCCATTGAGATGGAATGGAGGGAGTGAACCATCAATTAAAACAACCAGTATGAATGTGGATTAATTTAGGCAGCTATATTTAATCTAGATTGAAGACTCTTAGGTGTGAAAAGGGCTATATCAGGTTGAAGAGGTCAAATTTGACCAAATCAAACAACGTTTTTTATGGAGGAGTGGCTTTAATGATAGGACAACACAGTTTTGGAGGGAGATTGATTATGTGATGGTCGAAACCCTAATGAGTGGGGCCCAAGGTGAGAAGGCTCACATTTTTTATAAGGAGGAGGTTGGAAGCCATATGGGGTTAGCTTATGAATTATATTTTGATATGTCTGTTTAGACTTTTGCTCTCTTCAGCTGTTTAGCTAAGATTGCTGGTGCTGTTTAGCACAAGGTATTACTGTTTAGGAATTCCATCTCTTTCCTTGAGATGCCTCTTGGGAGAGTCCTGATCTATCATTCCAGAAATTCGGCATTCTGGCCAAGCTTCACTCTTTAGCTACAACACAGTTTCTGTAGAATGTTGTGTTGTGTTGTAGGGTGTTGCAGTGGAGGGTTGAGAAACCCACTTTCTGAGCTAGTTTTTCATAGGAGGAAGGATTCCTTCTCTTGGGAGATCAGCTTGGAGAGTTCTTGAGCACATTTCAGATCTTTGGCATCAAGCCAATCTATTTACATCACCTACAGCATAATTTCAGTCTAGAATTTCGTTGTTTTTGAGGGCAGCTTTAGTGTGGGATCTTGTGGCTCTGTTTGAGTGTTTTCCTGTGATTGAAGGTTTCAACCTTTCATTGGAGGATATCTTTGAGTAGATCTGCATCAGATCTATATTATTTCAGCCTTATAACTTCATGTGCTTCAGTTTGTAGTGATTATTCATTCCTTGGGCTGTAGATCACCATTTGTATTGGGTGTATATCCAAAAACCCTTCTCGGGTTCTTTTGGATTTGTAAAAAGGAGATTAGATCTCAGTTTTTGAGCATTATTGATTAATATATGAGAATATCTATTTGTCTCTCTAATTTCTGAGTATAAACCCTCATTATACTGCGCTGTCTCTTTATGCAGTAATTCTGTGTTGCAGTAGTTTTGGGGTTTCAGTGTTTTTGGGCTATACTAGGTGTGGGAGGCTTGTTTACCTCACCTATTATTATTATTATTATTATTATTATTATTATTTCTGATATACTCTTGGATTTAGGTGTTATGATGTCATATATAATGGATCCAAGGGTTGATTTTGATTTTTATAGCATATATTTTTGAAAATGCATTTTTTATGCATGTGTTGCTGAATTTTCCCATTTGGGAATATTACAGCCCTGAAACATAGTTCCGAAAGTAGCCTTCCAACCACTTGTTTACTATCTCTATATCTCCATCGATTTGTGGGTGATACCTGATACTTGGTGTCAACTCGGTACCCACTAACCGAAAAATCCCTTGCCAAAGGCCACCCGTGAAGCGGCTATCCTGATCACTGACTATGGTTTTTGGAAGACCATGGAGTCTAAATACATCTCTAAAGAATATATCGGCTACCTGTGAAGTAGTATATCGTGTATAAATAGCAAAGAAATGTGAATAATTTGCTAGTCTATCAACAACTACAAATATACAATCCTTGCCCTGAACTGTAGGTAGACTGGTGATGAAGTCCATGGAAATACTTTCCCACTTTCCATCCAGAATAAGGAGTGGCTACAATAATCCTGCGGGATGGTTGTGCTCCCCTCTATTCTGCTGGAAAACGATGCACTCCTTGATGTGTTGGAGCACATCTTCCTTGAGACCCTTCCATGAGAAACTCTCCCAAATATCCTGGTATGTCTTGGTGAATCCTTGATTCCCAACAAGTGTTGAATCATGTGATGCCTGCAAAATATTCTTCTTGAGCTTAGAATCTCTAGCCAAGAAGACCCGATCTCAAGAATAGATGACCTCATCCATCACTCTATACCTATCATCAGTCACTTGTCCATCTAAGATCTCACATGCAAAGCGGTCTTTGGAATATTCCACTAGCAACTGAGCCTTCCAATCTCTATCCATGCTCATTAAGGACAACGATGTTGGCCTCCGAGATAAAGCATCTGCCACTACATTACTCTTTCCCTTGACACATTCTATGTCAAAGTCATATGCTTGGATCTTACTCACCCATTTTTGTTGCCTCTCCTGAAGATTCTTCTGCTCAAGAAAGAACCAAAGACTATTGTGATCAATCTTCACTCGGAATCTGTTGCCCACCAAATATTTCTGGAACTTGGCTAAAGCATGCATAATAGCCAAAATATCCTTATCATATATTGGATACAGTTTCTCATGTGGCAGCAAATTCTGACTCTCAAAATCTATCGGGTGTCCCCCTTGCATCAACACTGCTCCAATGCCCTCTCCCGAAGAATCACATTCCAACACAAAGGTTTGGGTAAAATTTGGTAGAACCAATATCGGGTATCTACTCATCACCTCCTTGAGCTTATCAAAATCCCTCTGCACTATGTTTGTCCAACTTAAAGCTCCATTCTTAGTTAGATCTGTAAGTGGTGCTGCTGGTTGAGAGATCCCTTTAACAAACTTCCGGTAATAGGTATAGATGCCTACAAACCCCTGAAGTTTTGTGACATTATTTGGATTGGGCCAATCTCTGATAGCACAGATCTTCTCTTCATGAACTCTCACCCCATCTAATCCAATGATGTGGCCCAAATAGAGCATCTATGTGAGCCCAAAATCACACTTGGAGAGCTTAGCATAGAATTGATGCTCTTCAAGAATGCGTAATACTGTCTCAATATGTTGTAGATGCTCCTCCCATGTGCGGCTGTAAATAAGAATGTCATCAAAGAAGACTAATACAAATTTCCTCAAGTGAACACGGAAAATGTGGTTCATGCAAGATTGGAATGTTGTCAAAGCATTGGTTAGCCCAAAAGGCATCACAAGAAATCAAAATGGCCATAGTGGCATCAGAATTATGTCTTAGGGATGTCTTCATCCCTCACTCTGATTTGATGATATCCCGATCTCAAATCAATCTTGGAAAAATACTTGGATCCTATTAGTTCATCCATCAATTCATCGATCCTAGGAATTGGGTACTTGTTCTTCATTGTCTTTTTGTTCAAGGCCCTATAATCAATGCACATCCTCAATGTGCCATCCTTCTTCTTCACCAAAACCACTAAAGAGGCAAAAGGACTGGTGCTAGGTCGAATGTGTCCTAAGGCCAAAAGCTCTTGAATGGCCTTTTCAATCTCATCCCTATAGGCTTTGGGTTGCCTATAGGGTGTGGTGATCACTGCTTGGATCCCCTGCTCCAACTCAATAGTGTGCTCAAACCCTCGGTCAGGAGGTCTCCCGGGTGGAATATCTCCAAATACTGTGGAATATCGGTCCAAAATAGATTGTACATCCGGATGTACTAGTGCATCCTTGCCCCCGGCTTCTGACATACGCAGTTCTACTACCCACTCTATGTCCCCTCTACACAAATCAGCCTCCATCCCGTGTGCTAAGACAATCTGGGGTGGATAGGTATGTATGCCTTTGATTTTATGATGTTTACCACTCCCCTTATCTGTCCATTCCATCTCTAATGTTTCCTAGTCTTTGGTACCCTTCCCTAAGGTGATTAACCACTGGACATCGAATATCACATTGGTGTCTGGAATATAAACCACAAAGAAGTGGTATGTCAGTGTGTAGGTTCCCATAGTGATGGTTAATGCTAGAACATATTTGGCACATTGCATGGTTCTAGCTCCTAGAAGCAAAACTGAGAAACCCTCAAAATATTCTTTGTGAATGACCCTTCGAGTCTGCACCAACTGAGTATCAATAAAGTTATGGGTAGCTCCACTGTTTACCAATACTGATACTCTTTGTCCCAGAATAGTGCCTCTAATGCCGATGGTATTCTTTTATGGGATTAAATATCCATTACTATGCTCAATACTATGGGCCAATACCATGGTAAATATCCTTGGTATTTAGAATACCATTTTGCGGAAACTGTACGTGACTTTTCTACACCATACCCATGTATGTACGTGGCGTTGCTTCACAAAACCTGCACATACTTCCTCAAACTTTACCTTCATCATTACTTTGTCTCTAAACTGATATTTCTTTGTCTGATCTCATTTGTACTCATCATGTTGGCATCTTTCCCAAGTAGGTTTCCATCAAGGACAACACATTAAGCATAATGCCAACATTGACTAGAGTTTTCAAAGTTGAAGATGAATTGTTCATTGAAATGAACTAAGTATCCAGAATGAAACCTCCATTAGAAATCTCAAGAGATAAGACATATTATTCTCATCAATTCACTCCATGCAATGATTTCATATTTACGACCCTTGAGGAGAGTTTTCCTAAAAAGTATATTTTTGGAGAATCAATCCCTTGCATTGAAAGATCAAACCTCCCCATTTGAGGCACTAACACAATCTATGAATCTTGCCTATTTTAAGGAGATATGTACAACTCCCTACCAATTGTATTCATTGGCATAAGACATGATATAATAAAATTCATTTTCAGATGAGTTATATCCTCACCTAAATTTATGCCTTATGAATCCTCCATAGCATGCAATATATGATCTCCTAGTAATTTACGACATTCTCTGATCTACTTTTTCTACCCATATCCATCACTCTTAAGAAGGTAGTCATAAAGAGTGAATTCATGCTTGTGATAAAATTAACATCTAAAGGGAAGAGTTTCACAATCAATGATTTCTATCTACTCATTGCCTCCCCTATCAATGGTAATATCTTCCAATAGATACTATTGGTATATATCAAAATACATATCTTGGGCATGTCCTCAAGAAATAGGTTTTTAAATTTTGAATATTTTGTTAGGCCCCTATAATACTAGTGTAGCCCCTTATTTTTATTGTTAGTGTAGCCCTTATTGTTATTATTGTGCCCATGTAGTCCCATTATTCTTATTATTGTGCCCCATAGAAGCCCACTATTGTTATTGTTGTGCCCTTACATTATTATTGTTATGTAGTCTCTGACTATATTGTGACCCCTTAGACCCCTATATATATAAAGTAGGTTTTGTCATTTGAATCACCCAAGAATTGTTCATTTATGTAATGTAAAGGAGGTTTCCCCCTTGAAGTGGATAATTTTTAAGTCGTTGATCTATATTTTCTTCTATTTTGTTAGCTGGTTGCATAACATTTGGAATCAGAGCATTTAGAAATTGACAACTATGCAATCGATCAATTTCAAAGTAACTCATCAAGTGGAAGAACTTACCTGTTGAAGATTTCACATGGGAGGATGAGAATTTTATACAGAAGCATCCATAACTACTCAAGCATTGAGGACAACACTTTTTTGAAGGAGAGGGACATGCTAGGTCCCTATAATACTAGTGCAACCCCTTATTGTTATTGTTAGTGTGGTCCCCTTATTGTTATTGTTGTGCCCATGTAGTCCCCATATTTTTATTATTATGCCCCATAGAAGCCCACTATTGTTATTGTTGTGCCCTTACATTATTATTTTTATGTAGGCTCTGATTATATTGTGACCCCTTAGACACCTATATATAGAAAGCAGGTTTTTCGATTTGAATCATCCAAGAATTGTTCATTTATTTAATGTACATGAGGTTTCCCCCTCAAAGTGGATAATTTTAAAGTCATTGATCTGTCTTTTCTTCTATTTTGTGAGCTAGTTATATAACATATTGGAAAGAACCAAGCTTATCGCCAATTGATTTTAAAACACTTTTATTGCAAAAATGGGGTGGTACTATTGAAATCCTTACCCCATAGGTAGAAATTATCTTTCTAAGCTAATCTAGAGTTGAAAGAATTTCTCTTGGGCATAAAAATAGTGTTAGTAAGTTGAGAAATAGTGGAACTTCCCTGAAAACTACAACATTTTTAGAATCATTTTCAAACATGAAAGAGAAATATCCATGATGCAAAGGAGAGGCCCTTACCTTACCCTTTTCTTCCTTGGACAATCAAGTTCCAATCCATGGAATCATCTTCGAAAAGGAGGCTTTCTTCTTACCGAAGTACATAATCAAACCTCCTCTAGGATAACTCCTTCATTCCATTAGGAACCCATTCCTTTGGGAGAGAGATCCTCATCCACTTATGGGATTGACAAGACCTCTTCCTTTCTTTGGTAAATGTTATCACTGTATATGCAAACAAGAAAAAATTCATCTCAACCTTATAACTTTTAAGTATAAAGGTTTATATTTTTTTTTGTTTTATGTTTTCCTCAATCTCTCTCGATGCTTAATAAATTTGAGGTAATAATGGTTTGCAACTCGTCTTTATTCTTTTCTTTTAGCTACTTTTATTCCTTCATGTTTTATTCACTCAAATTCCTTACCTGGAGTGCTTGATATTTGATGGGTGACAACTAGTTATGACCTCAGGAAGGAAACATTTTTTTTATGAATCAACTTATTCTTATCACTACCAGGGTAATGCACCCATATTTAGCATAATAGGGGAACCATTAACACCATTTAATTTGGTTGCTTTTAGTTAAGCACAATGAATGGGGGGTATCTATTCCACCAAAGTCACTAAGGACATGGTGTTGACCTTAACTCTAATTTTGTGCATTGACATACATCAACAAATATGAGCACAAGCACTAACATATAACTACCTATGATTTAAACCTTGATAAGAATATATTAACTACTCTTTTAGTAACTCGAAAAACCATCGCAAAATCAAACACATAAAATTTATACCCAGTCTCATTTAATTTTAATGTATCATTCAAGTGAGATAAACTATAAGGAAACCAAAAAAACTCAAACACATAATCTAAGAAGGTGACTTTTTGGGTTTTTTTGTCGGAATCCGACAACACAATTCTTAGATAAATCACAAGGTTATGTTGTTTAGATTGTATTTTTAAATGCAAAAAGGATTTAGCGCCCTGGAAAATACCTAGAACACTTGGATTCGGCAAACTCGACAACTTAGAACTACAATTTTCCCAATTCCTAGTCAAATTTCAGAAAAATTAACCAAAAAATCTACCAAAAAAGGATTAAAAATAACATTGTTATTTACTACACCAAAACCAAAACCCCATTTACAAAAAACTTTAACACCAACCCATGATGTGTATACTAATTGATTTGAGTGAGATTTATCCCCCAACTATTAGGTTCAAAGGAGCTAGCTCCAACCTTGACACTAGATAGCAGCATTCCTTATACCAAAATAAAAACCTCATGAAAGTGACCCCAAAGTCAATATGGACCTTTGGTTTTGTCCCCTTCCTTTGTGAAAAGAACATTGAACAACTCGGATGTGAATGTCCCACAGAACATTATATAAAAGGAAATGGCCATTTACAACCTTCTAAACGGTGATCTGACTTTATACCCATATTTTCAGCTGATACTATCCCGAAAAAACCCAACATCAGGGTCCAGCAGCATTATCCAACATTAAATGTTATGAAGGCAACAGTGCACGGGCACATGAGAAAAGCAACAGCTGTGCGAATCGTATCTCAGGTATCCCATCCTCTCCATTTAATTCATGACAGCAATCTCATTAGGCATTGTGTTGGCTTGCTGGCTTATATATATACATACATATATATATATATATATAAAAGTTCGATTAAAAATATTTTAAAATATAAAAGGTAAATGTTTAGGCTATTTGCAATGGGATTGGGCTTAGGCAATGTAATTTTGTCAAAGATCCGTGATTTTAAAAATATTTATTGCAATTTAAAAAAAAAAAATTGAAAAAATGAAATATTTTGTTGCGTTTAAAATCTCAATTCTGTAAGAGTTTAAGCATAATATATACATAAAAATCTATTATGTAATATAACCAAAAACAATGCTATCAAATAACCTACACAGCAAGTCAGATCCATTCCATTTATTATAAAAAGATATTTACCTTCTTTGCTTTATAGATGTTCTCTTTTTCAAATAATGGACCATAATTCATAACATCCAATCCATTCCATATGGTTACATATATTTATCGTTTCAATGTGACAAATACTTCCTTTCACTTTAAGGGATATTTTTTTTTCCCATTCAGAATGCCACATGTTACATTGATATCTATGAGGTAGGTATAATAAACATAACTGTTCATATAGGAACATATTTTTTTGAAAAAGTTTAAATATTAATATCAATATTTTTTTATTATAATTATAATTAATATTTTATAATTTTATTAGTTTAAAATTTTTTATGTAAATTTTTTATTAATAATATTAATTTTTATTTGAATATATTTTCGCTAAAAATTAAATAAAAAATAATTATTTTAATTTAATTTTCAAAGCAACATATAAAAAAATAAAAAAATAAATGACAAGATATTACACATTGATGATGGTGTGTGTGGTGGTGGTGGTGGTGGTGATGGTTACCATCGGTTAAGACAATCATATATTATATTTTAAGTTATGTATTGATGAAGCTACATCATGGTCATGTCTAAGAATATCATTTAGATAGGATGGAAAATTGAATTGGTAACTTAACTTTTAGGAGTGTCTTAATAGCTCATTTGTGGACTGCATTAATGTTCATATTTAAATATACAAGAATTAAACAAATTTCCATCTTAAAAAATAAAAAAACTAAGTAATTTTTTTATAGGAAAATGATACTACTAACATTTCACATAACGATTAATTGATAACTGATTTTTTCTTTCTTTATACATATTCTCCAAATTAAGTTGTACAATTGGCTTTAATGTTAAATAAAAAAATAATTTACTTAATATAAAAAGTTAGCTTTAGTGTTACATAGAAAAGTAAACTCTTTCATTATAAAATGTAATGTTATCATTAGGGATTTGCAAAATTAGATTAACACTGAATATTGCATACAATTTTGCAAAACCAAAACAAAAGTAAACTTTTTCATTCATACTAAAATAAAGCTTACTAATATTTTAAATAAAAAGTAACTTTCATTGTGTTTTTCTGAATATATCATCTAAATTAAGCCATTATGAGCTTTTCTTTATATACATTATCTAAGTTATCTAAATTAAAGAATAACAAAATAATTAACAATATTTCATGGAATTTTGAAAAGTTAAATTAAATTTAATATCCATATAATACTATTATAATATATTATCTCATAATATCTTATAATGGATTCCTACCCTCAATCTCTTTTCATAAAATAAAACAACCAATTCCCACGCTCAACCTCTTTTCATAAAATAAAATAACCAATAACTCTAAATAATTGTATAACTCCACTCCCTTCACATAAAAATACTTTGCAGCCTTGCAACAAAACAGCTCTGAACAATAATGCCAGAATCTGGTTGGAAGGGCAATGCGCGGCATATCCAACCATGATTTTGTGGATCCAAGTAAGACTGGCAAAGCAGAATTCCTTCTGAATTATGGGATCCACTAGATGGGAAAATTTTTCGCATGTCGGCAAACTAAAAGGTGGAGTAATGTGCAAGTGATTCCATGATTTCTTGTGATGGGTTCAGATCATGTCAGAATTTATGTATTGCTCTGTTGTAATATCTTAACAAAAAGTCTAGTATATTTTGGCATCAGATGCGGACCCACAATTTTTCAATATCCAAAAAAAACAAATTTTGAATGCCCAGAAAAAATGTGCCTGCTTACGGATTTGGAGACCTACGCAATAAACACGAAGTGGAGCAGGAGTCCTCTTAAAACACTAAATACCAACTTACTTGAATATACAATATCGTCTCATGTGGTGATGATACACACAAAGTTTTTGTCAGTTTAACAGTCGTCCAAAGTTCCCTGGCTGACATATGTAAAACAGCATGCCACTGTCAAGAAGAATTTGGAAGGACTGACAATAGCTTGAAATGACTTGCTGGTATGTATATCAAAAGTCAGATGTCAGTAGCAACATTGAAGGTTGATATCTTGCATAATCAATTTGAACATGGGAAGAGAATTGGGATAATCAGTAATGTTCACGTTCACTGATAGATTAAAGGTTTTCCATGTGTAAAATAAATAGAAATTGAATTTAAGTAGGGAGGATTTCATTCATTCTTCTTAATCACTTAAGATACGGCAAAAGACAACATGTGATATGTTTCAATATAAATTTATTATGAACACTAAATTCAAACTCAAGTAATTTTTTTAGTATATTGAATATTGAATGGAAACATTATTGAGTGGTTGGGTACATTGTTGGTTTTTCTTCTCACTCAAGTTCAATTCTCACAAGTGATATGTTGGTTTGGTGTGACAAAGTTAAAGGGTAGACAACCCATGGGGATAGAGGTTAAAGGTCCACTCTCGTTATCACTTTAATGAATTAGATATTCATTCATTGAGTAAAGGTTTGTAATTTTTTTTTTAATTACACCAATAAGTGTTTATTCACAATTTTAATTTAATTATCAATAATTAATAGGTGGATGGTAGAGATTTAATCTCCATGGAATATGTTGGAATATTCATAGTAGTATTCAAAGATCAAGGGTTAATATTTATCTTTTAGTTGTGCCTTTTTAATTAATTTATTTCAAATTAATTAATTATATAAATTGTAAATATTAAGACATGCCATATTGGGCATATGGTATTGATAAGCAATGGTATTGACCAATGTTATTGTAAGAAGAGTTGTTTACAAGATAATAATTTTCATGGTAAAGTGGGTGAATCTTCATGGTTAAGAATATTATTACACGTTGTTTTAAAATGTGTACTGATTTAACTCATATATTAATTTTTTTATAATAATAATAGTTTAAAATAAAGTTATAATTTAGTTGGTTTTATTTTATTTAGGAGGGCAATATGACATGTATAATGAGGTAGTGTTTTGATGCTTATCATGCATTGATGTGTTTACCAACCATTTAATTTATATGGCTACATTAGTAAACAATCTATTTTAAGGTGACAACATATCTAGATACTAAATTACTGTACAAGGCCCCTTGTTTATGGGACAAATGACCCATCTCTATGGATGTGTACAATGATGCTTCATGAATATTCAAAGCTTATTTATAATGACCAATGTTGCATGCTCAATGTATTTTCAAAGTTTGTTTATATAGAACAATGTTATAAGCATTTAAGCTTGTGTTTTAAAAGTTGTTTTAATGTCCAAATAATATTTATTCTAAGATTTGTAGTCGTTAGGGAGCAAAATAGTTAGCAATAGAGTATACGATCAAGATACAAGTACTCTTTGTGTGAAGGATGCTAGTTCAAAATACCATGGGTTTAGTTAACAAAAGAAACATTATATAATTAAAAGAAATCATCTTAATTTCTTCAAGGTGTAAACCTTCTTTAGAGTGAAAAAATTGAGTAGAAAATTGCACCTATGAATGTTGAAATATTGCTAATAATATCTTTTTAAATGTCATGTCTGAACTTTATATTGAACATAAAAAGAGTTACACATCTCCCTCACATTGAACAATACACTATTGAAATGTCGTAACCATAAGAAAAATTTATGGCCAATATTGAAACAATTTTTTGTTATTCATATTTTTTTTTAGATATCATGTCTCGAGTCCATGTTGGGCATGGAAGAAATTACACATTTCTCTCATATTGGGAAAATTTCATTTCAACTTGCTAAGCTAAGTTGTCATATTAAACATATGTATCCATTAATTTAACGTTTCTCGAGGTGCCTATAATAGTTATGTAAGACTCTTGTCAATGATAAAAATATAAGTCATGCTATGTTGATTTGAAATAGGAAATATTCAATATCTTTTATTGCAATCAATCATATGTAAATATTTCATTTTAAAGCACATTACATGTATAGTGATTGCGTAGGTTTACTGTATTAGTGTAAATTTGTCTTGACTTTGGGATTTATCATGTGTTGAGAGTGATTAAATCCCTTTAAGTGCAAACTTTTTCTCATTTTTTTCAATTTGGTTTTGGTGGGGGGGTAGGGGGTGGGCAGTGTAGGTTTGGTGTGGTGGGGGAACACCTTAAAGGATTTGGTCCCTTCGAATGCACGATAGATCTAGAGTTCAGATGGATATATTTTGTTTCCAAGTAACCAATTAGCACCCTACCCTATAGATTGTATATAAGGGTGAGATATTCTTTAAGTCTCAAGGTTGTTCAATAACAACGTTTGAATCCATTACAAAATATGCTCGATATGGGCTCATGTCATTGTGGGAATTAAACCTATATTAGGAGGATCATGTTAATTCCTCCCAATCACCCAAGATAAACCCAATTTCCAAAGATGGATATATGTTCATTATAATTTTTTTAAATCCGACATATCAATTCCATATTAATCATGAAAGGATTTAGAATTATTTCAATTATTGGCTATAGAAAGCACCTTTTCATTTATAAGAAACAAGATTACAAATAAAACAAGATTAAATTCTCTTCCCTAAATTCCTCCTCCATTATAGAAACACCTTTGTATGATGAAGTCAAATTAGACAATCTTACAAGGATCCAACAATTAATGCCCAATCTTATTTTTTCCTTAAATTATGGCACACACTCTAGGTTCATCATGATCTCCGAGGTGTCTCCATAATATTTTGTCCTTTGTAGATAGTTCTAGGCTAAGGAACCATGTCAAAGCATCTAAAATGTTGTTTGCTTTTGGTTTGGTTGACCAATGTATTAAACTGTTAAACAAATTAAAGTCTTAATTACTTCTGATATAATAAGAGGGTTGATTCCTCACCTTTAACAGAGTTAAGCTTTAAGTTGTTTTTTAAAGATAGAATTTAAGATAATATATATGCTTCATTAAACATTCAAACTGAGTATTTAACTTGTCATACACAGATGATGCGTATAAAATTATTTTACAACCAAACAAAACATATTTAAAATAATAGGAAACAATAATTAATTCATGTAGATGAATTAACTAAAACAAATTGTTTCAGTCAATTAATCTCTGTAATTAAATATAAATTTGCAAGGGGATTTCAAAAATATTAATACTTAATCTTATCTTACCTGGATTTCCTATTAAATTTAAACATGTGAAGGAATAAGTACAAATGGAACAATTAAGAAACTAGAAAAACTCACAAGAAAACACAATCTGCTTCAAAATTAGTCTAGAATCCTTCAATTAATATTCAAAAATAGTTCAGGAAATTACAATTGTATTCAAAATCTCATCACAAGGGTTCAACCCTTCATACTTTGATTTTCATAGTACTTATAGGTTTCTTTGAAAATATCTAGAATTGAAGTCAAAATTTATTACAAAATATCTAATCTGTATGATTTGGATTTTTTACAAAAATGAACTAATTTGACATCTTGCACAGAATTCGAGGAAACTTTCTCATGACTAGAGCTGAAATTTTTTTGTTTTGTTTTCGGTTCCTGGAATTCTATCCTCTATTGCTGAAAAACTGCATTTTGTTGTTGGAACACATGTTGCCCTCATGTTCTATTAGTTGATCATAACTCAAACCCTCCATGAAAGCTTTACCAATGATGGTCCCTTTAATTTTTTCAAATTTGGCCTTATCCACTGTTATTTCATGTAGTCTATCTTGATACTCTTCAAGATTAACTAGCTTATCACCAATGCCTTGAAGACCTGGAAGTCCTTTATGGTGTAATGTTAATTTTTTGTGAAAATTCTTAATTTGAACTTCTGGATTATGACACTTATTTTCTAGCTTAAGCAATAAGTTTCTTTTGGTCAACACTTTCCTCACCTCCAGGATAGTTTTATTTCTATCCTCAATTGCATATTGCTCGAGCCCCCCTTTTTTTTTTGATTTTAGGACTTTGATTATATTGGTATCACCTCTTGGTTTGTGATCTACGTCTCTTTTCACCTCTACAACTGCTTCCTTTGACTTCTGCAACAATTCTTCCTGTTCAAAAATTATTTCTATAGAAGGCCACAACTCAGTTTGTGCCTCATTAATATATAACCATATGCTTTCCTTTGCTTGAGCAATGGTCTCAGCCATTACTGATTCACTTTCATATGTAGCTATTTGTTTTGTTAACTTAAAAATTTTATGTATTTCAACTACATATGCATTATCAGTCTTCTATTTTTGTTCCTGTAATTTTTGGAATTGTAAATTGATTTTTTCAATTTCTTGACCTTTGAGTTTCAATTCTCCCATGGATTTAGATAAATCTACTGCCACATCACCTAGCTGTGTGTCTGCTGGAATAGTTTTTGTTGTTGAAGTTCCTGCTGTCGAAGTACCTGCAATAAAAGTTGTTGCTATAGGAATTACTGCTGAAAAAATGAGTTGTTGCTCTTTTTATTTTAATAATGTTTCCATTTCAGCTTCCATTTTCTATATTTGGAGGTTTTTTTCAATCATTATTTTGAACATGTTTTCTTTGTCTACCTCCAACTATCCAACTTCTTTGGCCTGTGGGTGTTCTGCAGTTGGAAGCTTCAACTGCTTCCTCAGTGCCTGGATATCTACGTTCTTACTTTTTATCATTTCCTCTACTTCCTTGACATCACCTGGATTTTATCATAATTTTACTACAATATCCTCCAATTATTTTACCCTAGTGTCTTTGGACAGAGAAGACATCTTCTCCATCTTTAATTGTGAATGAATATTGTTTAGTGAGGCCTATAGTTTTGATGCTTCCATGGTTGGAGTAAATAATTTCCCTTGCCTATTTGTGAAAATTAATTTGGTCAATTGAATGGATTTGTATAGTGTCAAAGGAAAAAATAGATGTCTTGTAGTCATCTGTAGTTTTAGGGACTGGAACTTTGGGTTCCAAGAATTCTAGTTGAAACTATCCCTTCTTTATGTACAGTGCAGAAAGAAGGTTGTGTTGAGTGGAGGATGTTTGTTTCCAAAACTCAAAGTATGTAGTGGAATTGAGTGCCTCATCCTTCCTTTTTATTTATTTATACCTGCAAAAATGTTCAATTTTTTTGGATCCTGCATTACTGATGACATGGGAGAATATGTAGAGATCTCATCTTCCCTTTGAAATTTTGTTTTGTGCAATCCCTCTAGCACCATTTTTTCCTGCTCCTCTAAACTCCCTGTTTGCAAAGGTTCCTCATGATTATTAGTTTTAGCTCTCCTCTTTACTATTGTAAAATCTGTTTCTTGAATCTCTAATAATGAAGATGATAGAATTTCTCTTAGTCTCTTTGTTTCCTTCTCTTGTGGAACTGGAGTTTGTGAAGTTGTTTGAATAACAAATTTCTCTTCTTCTTCTTGTAAAGTGTTTTCTTGTCACTCTTCTTGATTGAAATATTGTTCAATATTTGTCCTTGGTGTGTGTGAATAGGGAGTTGTCTTTTTTTCAACTCTGAGTTTAGAAATGATCCCCAAGGGATGATAAGACAAGATGAAGCTCATTTTGAAGTTCATTTGCTTCAATAAGGAATCTGCCTCCTTTGTTGTTTCTCTAGTGTTGACGATGAATGGTCCTATCTGTGCTTTCAAATTGAATTGAGACTTATTTTTTATAGAAAAAAAATGTAGATCACCCATATTCATCATCTGGCTTATGTATTCTAGTGCAAATATTCTAATTGGCACAAATTTTGGCAATATATAAGGAGGTATCTCACATCCATAAATTATTATCTCTATGTTGTTTTGGTACAGATACCAGTCTCCAATTTTTTTTTGCACACTGAGATGAAGAATTCTTCTTATCTTAGGTTAAATCCTTGGAATTACATCACTACTCAAAATACATAAGGCCATGTGCAGAAACTGATTTACATAGTTTGAGAAAGAGAGCTCTTCTATATTCTTCCTTACCAAGGAAGTCCAATGAATTACAAACTGGGGGTTGCCTTATGCATCTAATCTCTTTAATGGAAACTTAAACCTATCTTCTTGGAAGAACCAGAGAATATATACAAGAACTTATTGATTCTTTTCGGTAGAGAACTTAAGGAAATGGTCATTAATACAATCTGCTAGAAGCTCACTATAATTGAAAATATACTATGGATTTTCTCTTGCTGAAAATACTGATAGAAAACCTAAAATTACTACATCGACCCATTGGTCACTTGGATAAAATATCAGACATGAAACCATAGAGATAACCTATCTAGACATCTATGGAAAAATGGAAGAGGAGTAAGGTGGATTTGTTCTTGGTAGCTAATAATTTTCAGGCATAAATGTTTCAAAGATTTTTCTTCTTTGAGAGAAGGTGAGCTTATAATATATTTCCATAAGGGAGTCTACAAAAAGTGGGTAAAAGGGGACTGCAGGATTGACTTGAAGGATTTGGAAAATTGACTCAGGGGTGACAGTGAAAAAAAATTCATTATTTTGTTCAATTACAATTCTCTGACTTGGGAGGTAATTGAAATTACACCAGGTAACAAACTATGGGAATAAATGGGTCTAAGAGAAAATGAATTGGGGTAGGAAGGAGCACCACATATTCAATTCATCGTTGGCATCGAGTAATTTATGCTTCTCCTAGTTATGGAGTTCATAGGGATCGAAATTGCACTGGGTTTCACAGATTTTGTACTATTTGTCTACCAAAGGAAGATCATTTAATTTTATGACAGGGGGAAATAATTGACTCTCTATTACTATTTTTGACTTTCCCTTTCAAGAAGACATGTTGAATTGAGGAAGGGTGTACTAAATTACCAGGAAATTCTTTGTTTGTTGATATGGCGATTGACTGGAGCTTGATGGAAATTGGATTAGTTTTTTTTCTGCAAGAGGACAAGAGGAGAAGAACTTGAATGGTGGTGGGATGATTTATAGATTATTAGGGAAATATTACCATTTTGACGCATCTAATTAATGAATTAGATTTTGGCAGAAAGATAAAATGGTTAATTGGTCATTGGATGAAGGGATAACATCATCATAGGTGGTTGAATGAGTGAGGGACATATGGCGAGGCGTGAGGAAGTGACAGTGGGAGTGGAGAGGTAGAAAGGTGGTTTTCGGGGGGGAGGGAGGGGTATGAAATTCCATGATGTAGACACGTACCCCTTGGTGGTATTTATTTAGAACTATTTTCGGACCCCCACCCCCTCGGTTAAACATCGAAAATGTGAGGGGGAGGGGGGGTCTGAAATACATCCCCCACCATTGATCGGGGCAGAGGTGATCTCGATTGTTGACACATGCACGGTGATTACAATAGATGAAAAAAAAATCAAATCCATCATATCAAAAAATATTTATTACAATAAAATTAATTAACTAATCCTACACTAATCTAAAGTAAAGGATTAACTTGATTAATCTAACGTATCATGGAATTTAAAAGAGCATGTCAATTACTTTGGGATTTTTTGTATTTTTTGTATTTTCCAAACACACACACACACACACATATTTAAATCCCTTTTATTCCTTTTTCTATTTTTTCATTTTTCTTGTTTCTTTTTCTTTTGCATTTCTTTTCTTTCAATAATTTTATATTATTTTATTTTTTCTATTTTTCAACATAAAAATAAAATGGAAAAAATGACACGATAAAAATAATTTACAACATTTCCTCCATCTGGGGACTGCTTCCCCTTACGGGATGCATAGAACTTGCAGATCCACATGTCTTCTCCTCAGGCTATGGAGTCTCTGCTATGAAAATCACACTCTGACAGTGAGATTTAAAGAAAATGAGAAATTTACAGTGAAACATGGTTGCAAGAATATTTAATACTAAATGTAATGTTTGAGATACTTCCCATTGAATCCCAATGAACATTATTATCCTTACAATTTTTGCAAAATAAAAGTGTTATTGCCTCTTACTTCTGGAATGCTAAATGGTCCTGGACTAGCTAGTACCGGGGCTTCATAAATGGCTTTCTTGATTTGAGAAAAAGAATATTTGGCATATACTGTCCACTTGACTTCATGATCCTTTTTAAGCATGTCAGTAATATCCTTGACTATTTCAGGATAATTAGGTATAAATCTTCTTAAGAAATTTAGTTTCCCTAGAAATTCTTGAATATCCTTTTTGTTTCTAGTTAATTTGATTACCTCAATTGTCGAGACTCTTTTTGGATCAATTACCACTCCTTTTGAATTTATAAGTCCTATTAGTTTTTCTTCTTTCATTGCAAATATATACTTCTAAGGATTAAGTGAAATCCCATATTTCCTACATCTTTCAAGAAATTTTTTGAAGTGATTTAAATGTTTTGCATTAGAGTTCGAAAATACAGTTAAATCATCAATATATATTACAATGAATTTATGAATCTTGCCAACAAATGTGAGGTTCATTGCACTCTGAAAGGTTGGTCCAACATTGATTATACCAAATGGAATTCTAGCATACATAAATGTACTGCAAGGAGTTGTAAATGTTGTCTTTTCTATATCTTCCAGACTAAACAAAATCTGATTATATCCAGAAAATCCATCCAACATTGAAATTTTGTTTGAACCTGAGACTTTTTGAAGTGATTGATCCACTTTTGGTAAAGGATAATTATCCTTTAAAGACAACTTGTTTAAATTTCTAAAGTCTACATACAACCTTATTTCACCATTTTTCTTGTTAACATGTACTAGGTTAGCAATCCATTCATAATAACTTAAGGGAACAACTATATTTGCATCCTATAACTTTCTAATTTCTTTTTTAATAATTGGAACCAAAACTAGATTTATTCTAAGGGTTTAACTTCTTGTTTGAGAGGAATTTTATGTTGAATAATAGTTGTGTCATAGGTTTTCAACTCTTCGTATCACCATGCAAAAACATCCTTATAATATTAGAAAATATTGGTATATTTGTTTTTAATTTCTTGAGGTAATGATGTTGAGATTTTAACATTTCTTACTTCCTGTGTTAAGCCAATATTAAAATCCTAGACATATTCTTGTTGTGAATTCAAAAATGAAGTTTTTGAAACATCATTATGATCAAAAATATTTTCAAGGGGAATAAGTCCTGTAGGAATGTAATTATTAGACAATTTAATGATGTTGTGGTCAACTATTTTTTATCAAACTGTAGGTTCTAATTGTCATCATTTGATTTGTTTTCATTTAAGTGTTCTTCTTCAATTTTTAAATTTGAGAATTCGTCTATTTCTAGCAAGAAAATTTTCAATTATTCATCATCTTCGAAAACCAACCAATGTTTGAGGTTAATAGGAATGGAAGGCCTATATTTCACTTCAATCTGATAGTGGAGTTGCATATGATCATGAATTTTAAAGGAGCTGGAAGAAAATGCCAAGGCATCAACATGAATATTTACTTCTCTTGGGATTGATGTGATATTAAAAGCTTGAAAATAATTTTCAACAGAATCCAAAAATTCATTCTTGTAAGATATAAGTCTAGAGTGTTTAGTTTGACATAAATTCCTTATTTTTTTCATAGTTAACTCTGAATCACCAAACACAGTCAAATTTTGAACATTTAAACTTTTTTCTAGCTCTGATCCTAAAACAAGAGCTCCATATTCTACTACATTGTTTGTAACATCAAAGTCCACTTCATAGGATTGAGTCATGTTTTTCTTATCATGAGAGATAAGTACAATTATAGCTCCACTTCTATCTTTGCAAAATTCTCCATCAAAGTAAATTTTCTAAATATTAGTTTTAGAAATTTCAGGGGCACAAACAATTTCTTGAATGCATATTTGAGAATTTGAAATATCATTATCAACTAGAGTAAAAAACCAAAAATATTGATCAATAGCATAAATTGGATGTTTTATAGCTTGATTAGCTTTACAAACTATATTGACAAATCTAACTTCTCTATATAATCTCAAATATTCCCATCCATAAACTAGGATTGTTGCAAAGGACATATCCATTTGTAAACTGCCTCCCAATTTTGCACAACAATACCTAGACAATAACATTCCAAATTTTGGTGGAATATTTGTAACTACTATATCCAAGACAATACTTTTGACAAGGATTTGAGCAAGTGTTACTACTAAATCCTTTATTAATCTAAGGTAAGGTACTTTCTTAGAATCAAAAGTATACCAATCATGATATGGTCGAGTGATCTCTAATTGAAGTTGATCCATGATAACTTTTAACATTAGATTATGAGAATCCCTAGTATCTAACAAGAAATTATATGAGATAATCATGAAATTTTAATGTGATATAGAAAGGAGGAAAATTTTCATCAATCATATCTGAGCTAGGACCAAAAACTACTCGGGGCTTTTCATCTTGCAAACTTATGACGTATTCTTCTGCATTGATACTTGAAGATTGAATCCATTTTGATACTTGATTTTTATAACCACAGTTTTTAGAAAGTTCAGATAAAGGGTTTAGAATTTTAACTCTTTCTAATTCTTTTTCAACATTAAAAATTATTGGGGAAGTTTTTTCAGGAAATAATCTCACAACTAAAATATTAATATTAATGGACAAAATTATCAACTTCATATTTTAGTAGACAATTCAACAAAATTCCACCAACATCTTTCTATAAGGCTTAATCTAGGATTAAAAATTTTATAGCTTTCAGTTTAGGAAATATTTCTTTGGTCTTTGTCAAACCAGGAGGGGCTTGTAAATTTTATAAAACATAGAAAATGTCTAAATACCAAGGGGAAGTAACAAAACTTTCTGAAAGTTGTGGAGTCACCAGCCCTTCCTCTTCATCCAAAGCAGCCATAAATTTTATGTCTAGTGCATGGAAATTTAACTGAGCCATTAGCTTAGCAAATACTTGACCTTTTATAAGCTTTGTTGGTTTTATTTCAACATCATATTCCAGGATTATTGGTATCGATTTACTTCTTTTTCCATCTGGATCATTATGAGTGAGGATATCCTTGACTATTTGCATTTGGGTCATAACTAATTATTTCAGAATGTAAAACAAACACTCTAAAATCCTTTAAGGCCTCGACTAACACAAAAACTCGTTTTTCCATAATGTTGTATTTCAAAGAGGCATCCCTTAACCCTCTACTGAAAAAATATATAGGTTTCTTATGTCATTCTTTATTTTTCTGTAATAAAATTGCAACAATAGTATGTTCTGAAGCAAAAGAAAATATCATGAAGTATTTGGTATAATCTGTACTAATCAATACAGGAGCCTAAGACAATTCTTGTTTTACTTCATTAAATGATTGTTTTTCCTCTGTATTCCATTTTATTTCAATTTCTTTCCTCAATATATTGGTTATGGATCTCAAAAGCTCAACCAAGTTAGGTGTAAATATTCTCAAAAAAATTATCCTACCAATAAAATATTGCACTTCCTTTTTATTTCTTGGAGGATCAATTTTCATAATTGCATCAATTATACTAGGATCAATGTTACGAAACTAGCTCAAAAAATAGAAGAAAAGATAGATCAACGACTTAGAAATCAACCTCTTTGAGGGGGAAACCTCCTTTACATTACATAAATGAAAAATTCTTCAATGATACAAATGACAAAACCTCCTTTCTATATATAGGAGTCCAATGGGCCACAAGACAATCCTAGCCAACATAACAATAACACTGTAAGGGTAAAACAATAACAATAGTGGGCTTCTATAGGGCACAATAATAACAATAAGGGGATTACATGGGCACAACAATAACAATAATGGGGTTGCACAACAATAAAAATATGGGGCTACACTAATAACAATAAGGTGATACACTATTATTATAGGGGCCTAACATGCCCCTCTCATTCAAACAAGTGTTGTCCTCAATGCTTGATTATTTGTGGAAGCTTATGTATGAAATTTTCATCCTCCCATGTTGAATCTTCAGCTGGTAAATTCTTCCACTTGTTGAGATACTTAGAAATTGATTGATTTCGTAGTTGTCGAGTTCTTGTTTCTGTGATTGCTTCAGTTTCCAATATGACTTTTCCTTCCTCATCAAGTTATAGCAATATTGTTTGAACCTGAAGTTTGTCACCTATAACCTTCTTTAAGTATGAAACATGGAAAACTGGGTGCACTTGGGAAGATGTAAGAAGCTCCAATTTTTATGCCATAGTACCAATAATTTGCAACACCTTGTAAGTATAAGAAAAGATAGATCAATGCCTTATAAATAAGCCTCTTTGAGGGGGAAACCTCCTTGACATTAAATAAATGAACAATTATTGGATGAAACAAATGACAAAACCTCCTTTCTATATATAGGATCCCAGTGGGTCACAATATAATCTTAGTCGACATAACAATAAAAATGTAAGGGCACAACAATAACAATAGTGGGCTTCTATGGGGCACAATAATAACAATAATGGGGCTACACTAATAGCAATAATGGGTTACACTAGTATTATAGGGACCTAACAATCAATTTTAATGCCATCCTTTGAGATAATATGGCCTAACAACTTTCCCTCTTCAATTCCGAAAATATATTTCTTTCGATTTAAAGATATGCCATATTTTCTACATCTCTCAAAAACAATATTTAAGTGATGCAGATACTCTTCATAAAACTTGGAGAAAACAATAATTTCATCTAGGTATATAACAATAAATCTGTCTTTTTTATCTGCAAAGAAATATCCATTACTCTTTAAAAAGTTTTTCCTGCATTCATTAGCCCAAATGGCATTTTGACATACATAAATGTTCCCCAAGGTGTTGTGAAAGTTGTTTTTTCCTGGTCATCTAGATGCACCAATATTTGGTTATAACCAGAGAAACCATCCAACAACAAAATTATGCTTGATCCAACTACTCTTTTAAGTATATGATCCATTTTTGGCAAATGGTAATTTTCTTTAAGTGAGACTTTATTTAGGTTTCTAAAATTCACACATAATCTTATTTCCCCAGACTTTTTCCTGACTGCAACCAAATTTGACAGCCATTTAGAAAATCTGAGGGGCACTATGATCTTTGCATCAAATAATTTATTAACTTTGTTCTTAATTAAAGGAAATAGGATAGGATCAAATCTTTTCAACTTCTGTTTAAAAGGCTTTTGATCTTCCTTTAAAGGGATATTATGCTGAATTATAACTTTCTCATAAACCTTCAAATCCTAATATCCCCATGAAAAAACATCTGTATATTCCTTAAACAAATCAAAGTAATTTTGTTTTTCCTTTTGGGTTAATGACTTAGAAAATTTAACAATCTTGGGATTTTCTCTAGTGCCTATATAGAAATATTCTACTTCAGATCCAATTGGCATAATTGAAGGTTTTTTTGCCACGTAATTAAAGTCAAACAATTCTTCAAGTGGTACAAGACCTCTTGGGATTATATTATTCTTGAGTTGTAATATTCCAGATTCCTAAAAATCATCACTAGTTTGATTGAAAATATTCATTTCTCAAGTGTCATGAACATCTTTCCCTATGTCAATTTTCAAATTTTCAAAATCATCTTTGAGTTGTAGGAAATGGTTAAGGTGTTCATTATTATCAAATACTTTCCAGTATCTAATATTTTTAGGAATGACAGGTCGACGTTTGACATCAATTTCTAACTTTCTGCTTGCTATAAATTGAATTTTACATGTACTTGTAGAAGTAGCCAATGCATCAGCAAATACATTTTGATCTCTAGAAATTAATGACAACTGGTATTCTAGGAAAAAATGTAAAATTATAAAGCAACATTCCTATATGCTCTCATTCTAGGATGTTTAGCTCCATATTCTCCTTTGATTTGTTTTATGATTAGCTTAGATACTCCATGAACTGAGATTCTCTTAGCTCCCATTTTTTTCAACTTTTGAAGTCCCAATAACAAAGCTTCATATTTGACTACATTGTTTGTGCATTGAACGTTGAGTTTGCAAGAAAACTTTTTGGTTGCACCTAATATCATGTCTGAGATATAGACTCCAATATCATCTCCTTCTTTGCATACTTCTCCATCAAAGTCCATGTTCCATAATCCGTCCTGTTGTCCTTGCTCGTTTCTTCCCATTTGTGCTTTCCCATCATCTAACACTTCAGATTTGACAACTACAACTTAATCTTCTTCTTCCAAAAAAATTTCATTGTGTAAAATAAAAGATTCCATGTCATAATGTACAGAGTAAACTGGATAATTGTTGTTTTTGTCCTGACTACTCATCATATATTTCATTAGATTTTCTCTATAAAATCTTCTTTTTTGACCAAAAATAGAAATTGTTGCATATTTCATATTCATTTGTAATGTACCTTATAAATTCCCCCCCACCCCTCCCATGATCTTGAAAAAAGTATTCCATATTTGGGAGGAATATCAACTACAATAATGTCCATCACTAGACTCTTTGCTGGAATTTTAGCAAGGGTAACACAAAAATCCTTGATCAATCCTAGGCATTTCACTGTATTTGAATCAAAGGAGTAAAGGTTTTTATAAGGTCTAGTTATATCTAAACCTAATTTTCCATGATTTCTTTGGGCATGAGATTGTGTGAGGCACGATAATCAAGCATGGCATTATGCATAATAAAATCATGGATATTAAAACTGACATAGAAAGGAGGAACACTGCCATCTTGTGGAATACCATCTACTTCAGGTCCAAACAGTAATTTAGGTTTATCATCAGTCACATTGACACTATATGTTCCTTCTTCAATTTTCAATTCTTAACATTGTAAAATTTGAAACGGGAACTGAAACGAGTACTCGCTCTTTTGAGGTAGAAAAAAATCATCTGATTTTGAAAAGTGTTGATTCAGAATACACCTTTTTTTTTAGGTAGCAAAAAAACATCTGATTTTGAAAAGCGTTGATTTTGAATACAAATTTTTTTTTTTTTCGAGGTGGAAAAAAATCATTTGATTTTGAAAAGTATTGTTTCAGAATACACCTTTTTTTTAGCATATTTTTGACACTTTAAGTTTTCTTATGTATCAAGTAAAAAATTGTTTTCTAAATGTTAGTTATTTTCATGTGAATTTTGAAGAGTGTTGATGCAACATCAACCCCTTTTCTTAGAGGGCTTATTTTTGACACTTTAAATTTTCTAATTTAAAAAGTTTGGATTTTGTTTTCAAATGTTGGCGATTTTCATGCGGATTTTGTAAAACATCAACAATTTTTTTTAAGGCATATTTTTAACATTTTAATTTTTTTTTTCCAAATTAAAAAACAAATAATAATAAAAATAATATATTGAGGTTATGTTTTCTTTTATATTTATATATCATTAATTAATATTTCAATACACATAAAATAACTGTCACTAAAAAATAATATTTTAAAAACTCAACAAAAAAATATACATTTTGCATATACATATAATTAAAAAAAAAAGTATTTCAGGACATTTTCGCTAAAAATAACATGTTAAATAAAATAAAATTATGGAAATTTTGAATAAAGAAATTAACAAAATTTATGAAATTTATTTAAAAAAATGATATTTGGGAAAAAAAATAATTAACATAAAAATTTATGTATTAAAAAAAATAAAAATAAAAATAAACATACAATTTTAAAAAAAATCATAAACATAAATTTTTTTAAAAACAAAATATATAATTCATTTATAAAAAAAATATTAATAAATAAAATATAAAAAACACCAAAAAATTAAATTAAAAAATAAAAAACAATAAAATAAGAAAATAAAAAATAAAATAAAAATCATTTAAAAAATAAATCAATTTAAAAAATTATATATATATATTATTAAAAAACAAATTCGGCCCTTAGGGCCACCGGACGGGCTAAAAGTTGATTTTCATAATCGGTTTTTAGCTCACCAGCACAAGGTGGAAGCCCCTTGGGCCACCCGACAAGCTGAAATCCGATTTTCAGAAATTGCTTTCAGCCCGAGGGGCCTCTGGCTTAAGCTGGCAGACTTGCACAACTCTGCCAACCCAAGGCAAAGGCCCCTTGGGCCACTTGACGGGCTGAAAGCCATGACCGGGTGGCCTGAGGGGCCTTCACCCTAGGTTGGTGGAGCTGTGCAATGGCCTCCACCCTTGTTTGGTAGAGCTGCACAACTTCGCTAACCTAGGGCAGAGGCCCCTCGGCTTACCTGATAGGCTGAAGGAAATTCTCAAAATCACCTTTAGCTAGCTGAGTGGCCTAAGTGGCCTTTGCCCTGGGCTGAGAATCCGCAACCAATGGTGGAGGCCCCTCAGGCGACTAGACGGGCTAAAGGCAATTTTGAGAATTGCCTTCAGCACGTCGGGTGGACCGAGGGGTCTCCACCCTGGGCTAAGAATCACCAAGCCCGGGGCGGAGGCCCCTCGTGCCACCTGGTGGGCTAAAGGCGATTCTCAAAATCACCTTCAGCTCGTTGGGTGGAGGTGATTCTGAGAATCGGCTCTAGAGAGGGATCCTCAGAATCACCTCCACCCGACGACGATTATGAGAAACACGTTCAGGGTGAAGGTGATTCGCAGAATCGCATTCAACCCACCGAGTGGCTTGAGGGGCCAAAATTATTATTTTTTAATTTATTTTTTAATAATTATATATATATATTTCTCTTTTTTATTTTTATATGTTTTTTTAATTTTTTTAATTGTTTTTTTTCTAAGTTTTGTTTTGTTTTTTTTTTTATAATTTATTCTTCTAATTTTTATTGTTTTTCATTGCTTAAATTTAACTTTTTTCAATGTCTTTTTAATATTATTTTAATTTTTTTTCTATAAATTTTAATGTTTTTTTATTATATATTAATTGTATTTTTTATTTTTAGAATTTTAATGTTTATCATTTTTATTATTTTTTAAAATTGTTTGTTTATTTATTTTTATTTTTTTTAATTACTTAAAATTCTTTCTTGATCATTGGTTATTTAAAGTGTTATTTTTAGTTAAAAAGTCTTAATATATATATATTTTTAATTATATCTATATTCAAAATGTGTATTTTTTGTTGAGTTTTTAAAAATATGAAAGAAAACATAACCTCAAGTTGTTAATTTTATTATTTTTTTTAAACTTTGGGAAAAAATAAAAATTTCATTATAAAAAAATATTGCAAAGGAAAATAAAAAACAAAAAATTAGAAAACCCTTAAAAACAAAATATCTTAGGACGAAAAAAAAGATAATAAAAAAGTGCCACCCGACGAGCTGAAGCCGATTCTCAGCTCGTTGGGTGGCCTGATGGGCCTCTACCCTGGGCTGGTGGAGCTATGCAACTTTGCTTGCCCAAGGCGGCGACCCCTTGGGCGAGCTCAAGTCAATTGAGAATTGGCTTGAGCCCGCCCAGGGGCCCAAGGGGCTGAATTAATTTTTTATTTCTATGTTTTTTATAATTATTATTATTATTTTTTAAATTTAATTGGTTATATATATATATATATATATATATATATATATATATAGATATATATATATATTATTTTATTTTATTTTATTTTCTTAAATTTATTTTTTTAATGTTTTTTTTTTATTATTTTTTTTATTTAATTATTTTCTATAATAAAAAAATTTAAGGTTTTTTTATTTTAAAGGTATTTAGCATTTTTTTTTTATTATCTTGATTTTTTTTTTGCATTATTTATTTATTTTAATTTTAAGTTTTTTAACTTTTAAAATTTTTAAAATTATTGTTTTTTTAATTGAGTTTTTTTTTTTTTTTTGCATTATTTATTGATTTATTTAGATGTTTTCTTTTTGTTTGTTTTTTATTTAATTATTTAATAAAGTATTATTTATTTATTTTTTGGGTCGATTTTTTTCTTAATTATGTTTTTCTAAAATACATTTTATATTATTTATTTATTTATATTTATATATATTTTTAGTTTTTATCTTTTATAGGTTAATTTTGATTTTTTTTTTAACATTTCTATGTTTGTTTTCTTTATCTTTTTATATATTTTTGTATAGTCATTTTTTTAATTTTATATTTTTTATTTACTTATTATTATTATTTTTAAATTTTGTTTTTTCTTTTCTCTTCTTTTCATTGTTTTACTTTTTCTTTTGAAATTTCAAGGTTTTTCGGAGTCATAATATTTTCTCTTTTACGCCATTATTTCAAAATGTTGAAAATCTATCGTGAAAAAAAATACCGTATTCCAGCATCAACACTTTTCGTTTTCAGGGTGTTTTTCGCATAAAACATTTTGAAAATTTACCTTAAAAAATTGTTATTCGATCATCCACATTTTTCATTTTCGAGCTGTTTTTTCATGGTTTTTGGGGATTTTTTGCTAGAGTTCTCATTTTGAGTTTATAGTTCTCGTTTCATAGTTTACATTGTTGCTTGTACAACTTGATTCCTATAGAAATATTTCTTTACCAACTCAGGTAAAGGAAGAGGGATTTTGACTTTTGAAACATCATTCTCAATATTAAAAGTACATTGAGGTTTTTCAATTTCCTTGACATTTACATCTTGATTTTGAGGAATCTCTTTCTGACTTTTTTCTGACTTTGTTCCTTCGATTGGCTAGTGGAGGGTATATCATTTTGATCTCTTTTGGGAGGATTTGTTGCAGTATTTTTACTTCTCAAATTGTACTATTTGTGTACTTTCATGATAGCATTTTGATATCATTTTTTATAGTCTACTGATTCTGCAAGCATATCCTCTGATTGAGACAACAAGAAAAGGTCGTGTTCTTCCTTAGTTAGAAAAACAACATTAGTTTCTCCCTCCCCAAAGAGATTTCTTTTATCTTCCTCTAATTCTTGTACACTTTCCTGTTCTTCTTCAACAAAATTTTCTTGGAAAGGGGGTCGGATTTGTTGTTGATCAACTTGGTTTCTTTGTTCCCTTTGCTTGATTTGGGGTTGTTGTCTTCTAAAATTTAAATTTCTGATTTGAGGCCCCCCTTGAGTTTCTCTTGGAGGGGTTGTATCAGTCACAGTCATTCTATCCATCATTCTTTCCATAGTTTTAACTAAATTGTCTAGTTTTGCATCTAATGAAGAGGTAGAAGGTTCCTCTTTGATGGCCACTCTTCTCTCAGTTCTTATATTTTCTATTTTGGCTAACAAATTAGCTTCTACACTAACAACATTTATTTGCATTTCTTCAAGAGCAATTGGGTTCCTTTCTCTTAATTGATAAGCCATATCAACATCAAGTCCATTCGGGAAACGAATCAAGGCTAGTCCCAGTGGAGGTTTTATTGCCGCTGGATGGAATTGTAGACATTATTAAATCTAATGCAATAATCTTGAACAGTTTCATTTGGATCTCTCCTCAATCCCTCATATTCTACAACGATCTACAGGGGATTCTTTTTCACTTCCCATCTAGAAAGGAAATTTTGATGGAGTTGTTGTAAGTCTGCAATGCTTCCAGCAGGTAATCCTTTATACCATTTCTTTACTTACCCATCTAAACTTTGTGCAAACAATCTAAATTTTACATCATCATGACCGAATTCCTCTAGATTTGAGAAATTATTCATCCTGTCAATATGTTTTTGTGCCGTTATAGGAACTTTGACATCAAATTGTGGTATTCTTTGTGCATAGTTTTGTGGCATGTCATTTAATGGTGCCTATAATGCTAAAGGAGCATATCGTCCTTCCATGACTGGGATGTGTGAAGAGGATAATGCTACAAAAGTGGTTGATGGAGGGGATAATAGAGTTGTGGAGGAATATGATGATATTGTTGTATGTGCAATTGAAATATTAGATGTAGAAGTGGAAACATAAGTCGCAATAAATGATATTGGAGTGGTTTAAATAGAGGGAATGAATGTAATAGTTGGAAATGAATAAGTAACAACTGAAAAAGGTTGGTCAACACCACCTATTTTTCTATTTTATATTTTAACTAGGTCCTCAAGTTTTTCAAACTGCCTTAAAACTTCCTTATCATACTGTGACACAACTGGATTTTGAACTGTATGGTAGGGTCTCAGTTGAGCTTCATCCAAAATTGCTTTAGGTACAAAAATTTATGATCTAGATCTGAAAAGGATATGCTCAAATTGCAAGCCAAACTGAATATCTTCAATTGTCACAAAACTCTCTGGAAAAGAACTTGTTCTTGATAAATAATTTTTACTGGTTAGACCTTCTGTATAATTTTTCTTTCTTAATAATTTTTTTATGATCTTTCACAATTTGTGGAGGATTTAGATCTGGATGAGATCCGGTATGATTCCTTTTGGGAGCCAGATCTTCTAATTAGTTTTTTCACAATGTAATGGTATTCACAAAGGGGAATATACAAAATTTAGGTGAAGAATTTCAATATTTCAATTTCTACCTCACTGTCACCTATAGGGAAATAGTATTTGAGACCTTTTAAATTGAATTTATGAGGGAAAACCATATATTTTGAGATTATTCCCCAATATGTTCTCCATAATGTTATCACTCCAAAATTTTCCTAGACTGAGAAGGAAATTGTAGAGATAACCACAAAACCACTTGTAAAGTTGGAATCTAGCCCTTCCAGCTTTAGAGAGGATCTCTCTGTTTGATTTAGATTTTTTTCTCAAGGTGATATGAATATGGGAGAAATTTTTATTTCTATGCAAGCTCCCTCATCAATATTAAAAACGTGTTTAAGGATCGTCTCATCATAACCATTTGTGAAGGGGTTTATGTGTGTAGTTTAATTTGCCTTTTATGATCAAATTATGAGTTAATTAGATTTTAAAATCTCATGAACATCAAATGAAACACAGTAAAATAAATCACAACAATCACATAACATAATGGATGATGATGGAGCTCACCCCTCCTAGGCTACATCTCCATGGACCTGCTTTAACTAGCTAACCCCTCTTGGGATTATGAGTAAAATGTCTGATTAAAAATACCAAAATTTCTCCAATGGATTTTCTGACTATTCCATTGGCTTCAGAACACTCAAATACCCTTAAAATGACTATTCAACCTATGAATTTGGTTACCAGCTCCTCTAGGCTTGACCTCCAACCCCGACGGCCATGGGCTTGTTCAATCTCCAAAGTGACAAAAGAACCTTCAAATGTGCTCCAACGCCTCTGAAAATTGTACAATTTTGTTCATAGCATCAAATACATCAAAAATTTACTATTCATTCACTGAAAACAACCTTCAGCTGATCTGGGCATGGCCTTCCCTCTCGATGGCCATAGGCTTCAAAATTATTTAAGTGACCAAAAACACCTATAGATGAGATCCTTTGGCTCTGAAAGATATTCCAATAGATTTAGAGAATGCCAATATGATAATAATGTCTATCCTTGAGAAAAAATTGGTCGAATATTGACCAAGATAGGCCTCATTAAAGTTTTCCCTAGACTCTGCCTCTAAATCTGGAAAACTGCCAGATAACCCTGACAAATTTGGAAGTGGCATCGGATTTGGAGGTGGCTGCCCAAATTCTGCCAACTTAATGTCATGTTTAATTAATGCTAACTACAGATTAAGGAGAAGGGCTGGCTTGCTCCTCCTCTCCTCCACCATCAGGGAACACTGCTCATTAAATAACAAATCCCCACCACGATTTTCAATGAATAGAGCGATGACTCATTGGTAAAAGGGCGCAGTGCAGAGGGGGAAGGGGTTGAACCCCGACCTTGCCCCATATATAACGTTTTTTCTTGCCCAAAATTTAATACGTCACCGCATATTAAACCAACACATATGTCAATCTTTGCAATATGGATAATGCCATAAAACTTTGCAATTCGTTTAAATTCTCCACCATATTCGTACCAAGGTTTGACATCGCCATGCCACCATTGAAATATGATATTCCATCATTAAACTTCGATTTTGGGTTATAAATAATGTGCCAACGTATATATTATCCACCATAATATTTATTCCAACCCATAATAATTTTCCACCGTATATAAACTTTGGGTTTTTAGGTTTGAATTGTAATGTGGAATTTAATATTAATAAGTTTGGATATATATATATATATATATATATATATATATATATATATATATATATATATGAATTTTTTTAAACCATATAATATATTAAACATATATTTATATATATAATATATTAATCCACCATAATATATTAAAATAATTCCAGCACATGAAAATTCATGAACTCACATTCAATTTTGGAGGAGATTGATAAATTTTTACGTTCACAAACCAAACTGGTGAATCTAATTGTGTCACTTGTCACAGTCTCATTGGAAAAAAACTAAAGAAGTTTCTCTGCATGTTGACTAGACTGCCATGTCATTAGCTGTACATGTTTTGCAATTTTTTTTTTTAAATTTCTCTGTTTTGAATGACGATCAACATGCCATAAATTCTTCATCCAAACTCAGTTTTCGACGAAATGAGTTGCATTGGATTCCTTGCGATGGGCCAGTCGCTGTCATTATGGCTTGGTGCAGTTCTAATCACTTTCATTTTTGAGCTAATTTTTTTCCCTGATCGCGATTTTGATCACTTCTTCCCACTGACATGCTTTTGGACCCACAAAACTTGGTTATCTCATGAGTGTTGAACACTCTTTTGTTTCCCAAGTTCTATCATCTTGATTCTACTTGGAAAATTTGCTATGAAAACCACTTGGTCACTGACATGCCTTGCCTTGCCTTGCAAATGGCTTGGCTCTTCAACCATTGTTCTCCTTTTGCTACTGACCCAATCCAACACTTGTTGGCTGCTTGCTGATATAACACTTTTGCTATACTAAATCGATTCCTCGGTGCCTTCCCATTGAGAATCATGTTCCTCCTTTGCATAATGAGTGAACTACATCCATGTTCCAACAACAGTAAAAACAAGAAAAGAAATGATCATTCTTTTACCTCCACAGTTCCAAATTCCACATCTGGAAGAATGCTTTTTCCATCTCCTTCTCTTCTTGGCGTCAACACATAAAATGTTCTACAATGGTTGCAAACTCTTTTCTTTGACATCTTGTCACAAATAACACATCATGCAAGAAACGTAACTTGACAAAATATCCGCTTTCTCCTTCAAAGCAACAAATTTCACATCATGTAAACAACGCCATGTACTCTCGCATCTCAGTGTACAAATCATCGACCAAAAACAAGTCGACAAAACATGCCTCTTCAAAACACCGACTCCCAAGTCAAGCATAATCATGTAAACACTTCGTCAACATCTCATTTTCATATTTGGAGACAAAATCAACTCTTCTAGTCAATATAACATGCTTGCAACACACAATCAACCAACACATGTCAACACTCATACATGTGCAAATGATCACCACTCTCAAGTTGACAACATACATGTTAAATAAGGAAATCGACCAACACAATTCGATTACTCATGCATGTTCAAGCACAATGAAACCATCAAAATTCCATCATTTATACACACAAAATCTAATGCATGTATACAATTCTTCAAGTCTCTCAAAAGTACAATCATAAGTACAAGAACTACATTCATATGTACATGTACTTAAAACTGAAATGAACAAATTTTTGCTGCAACAAAGTGAGTCAACATACTCTACTTTCAATCACCTTCTTGGCGGAAACATGCAACATACAATGGAAAAGAACAAACCATTTCATTGGCGCTTCTTTCAGCTGCACTTCATCATGTGAATCATCCTAACCCGCCTCAATTATGGAATATTCTTTTCCATTCTTTCCATTATCTTTCTCCACCATCTTCAAATGTCGTGGATTACTTACTCGATACAAAGTCGAACACGTGTCTACAAGATGACCTTCCTTATGGCAATGAGTGCAATACAATTGCCTCTTCTTTTCATCATGGTTTTCTTTGTCTTTGGCTTTCTACCTCCTTTTCTTTGAAATTTTCCTGTGCATGGTTATCCAAACCACAAAAGGAACATGCAAACTTTCTCCAAATCTTATGTGAGAATTTTCCATGTTTATCATAATCAAAAGAAACTTGATTAAAAAAATATTTATACCTTTAACATTCACCTTTGTTCGCTTCTTGAGGATGTGAATTTGATGAGGTAGTGACTCTCTTCGGAATACCAACAATTTATTCAATGGTTTTAGAGCCTTCAACATCCTCTTGTTCGCCATTCTCATTAGCTGCATGCTTATGATCACCTTTTTGCAAAGTGGGTGTAAAAGTTTTGCATTCCTCATGAACACAATCTTCACAAGCTTGAGGTAATGAACATGAAATGAAAATCCTTCTTAGAACACCTTCATGTGCCCCTTTGGATTTAGAGCTTTCTCCATCATGTTGTCCATAACCAAGACCCAAATACTTAGATCTTTCCTCAACAATAATTGGCTCAATAATGTCGTGTACATGTTTGCCCAGTCCTTTATCTTCATAGCCCATCTTCATCAATAATTTGGACCATATTCCTCTAGTGTGTCTTTCAAAAGTACCTACACATTCATCTTGAGAGGAAATTGAGGATAAAATCGAATTGCATACGTATTTTTCAAGCACGTGCTTGGCTAAGGCTTCCTTGGCAACATGGAGTTAAGTCTCCATCTCATGCATCCTTTCAAGGTTCTCATTTTCAATATGGAGTTGTGTCTCCATCTCATGAAACTTTTCAAGAAGCTATTGCTACTCCTCCGTCATGGCAATCAACTGCTCTTGAAGTTTAATGCTCTCCCTCTTATCTTCATACCTCTCTTGCATCCTATCAAACGTGATGTATAATTTCTGCAACATCTCTTTATCAAAGAGTTTTTGTAAGGAAGATTGACTAGAAGCATCACTTAATGAAGCCTCCATCACACATGAAATTCATACAAAGATTATTTTTTGTTGTTATCACTCTGTAATTTGTAAGATTGGCAAGAACAAACGACAATGGACAACATCAAACTGCTTTGGAGTCCATGACCTAACCTTCCTAGACTCAGAGAGGGCTCTCTCAGTTTTATGATTTAAATTGATGGTTATAAGTGCTAATATTATGCTATTTACAGTGATGGGGGTTTTTTTGTTTTGATTGATTGTGTGGTTGGACAGAAAGAGCTGAAGAAGCTAATCCATTGGGATATGGAGTCATAAGAGGTTGAATTGTGCATCAAATTTTCAAGGGCATTCATACGGCAAGATAATTATGCGGACTGGGTCTTACTAGTAGTGTGAAATGGGAAAGGAGGAGGAGATTAAGGTTCAACGTAAATGCAGAGCAGACCGTCTCTGAATTATGCATTTAGTTCTCAGAGGAAAACATTAAGATAACAAACACAAATAGAATTAAGGTGCTCTCTTAGGAAATCTTAATCTAATTTTTCTGTTTTGAAATCAGATAAATTGATGCACAATATGAAAAGATAGAGGAAAAACATCACCATTAACATAGCTCCAGAATCTTGTAAACTGTCTCTTATTATTGATGCCCATATCAAATAGTTACAGAGTTCCAATAGTTCTTAAAATGCAAGTTCCAACATGGTCCAAATTTCCAACCTTTCCAAACTTTCCAACCCTTGATACTACTAAGGTATGCAGTATCTATCTAAATACTGAGTCAATTTCCCTACCTTAGTTTGCAACCTTTCATTGATTACAATTTAGCAGAAAATGGACAAGTGTTGCCATGCAAGGCCAAAACAAAAATCACTGACAACAACATCACCTTTGGAATTAATTTTGGGCAACTCTTCGCAGATCCAAACACTTCGATGGCTTTTCGTAAGATCAAACACTAAGCTTGGAGGTGGTTGTGATGGTCACAAAGAGGCAACCAATGGTGGCTCTGACATCTGGCTCTATTTTGTAGAAAATTGACATTGGGTAATCAAATTTTGTGCAGTTCTGGCCACTTTTCGTTGATTGGTGATGGTGCTGATGTGTTCTACTACCTTTTTCGCTTCTGATAGTATACCATAATAGTTCTGCATGAATGCCCTTTGCCTGACTCGAACTCCTCGACCTATTTCCTTGCTACTGAGATGTTCAGCCTCGCTCTGCCTTTTTCCCCTTGTCAGGTCCTACCTGAGTCTTTCTGACATGTCTTAGCCTATTTGTTCACAAAATGGCATAAAAACTCATTACACGGACTTGAAATTCTGCAGAATTTAGTTATGAACTTTATCGCATCCACAGAAAATCACAAATCACATGCTTTATAGTTTATGATAAGAGAAAAGGGATCAGCAATGCGATGTGAAGAGGGAGGTGGCATGGCAGGTAAGGTGGGACTTGACTGCATTGCAAATCACAAGTCAGAAGGTTTTTCTATAAGCAGCGGAAGGTAAACTCTAAAAAACGTGAAGTGCGAAGTGTGGGGAGAGAGAAGTGATGTGGCAGGTAAGGTGGGACTGACCGCATCGCAAATTGCAAATCTTAAGTTTTGTTATGAGCATGAGGGTTAAATACAAAAACTTGCGAAGTGCGGTACGCGATTGGGACCCACCCGCATCACACATCACAATATTTATGTTTTATCACATATCGTTGAGTTTAGAGTTTGGGAAATGTGGTAAGCACTAAAATTTGTGAAGTGTGATTTGCGTTATTGAAGGATGATGTGGCAGAATGGAGATGGAGCCTATTATCCTCCTGTATTCTATAGTATTCACTAGGTGACTATGGATTTTCTACAAGCAGCTAAAGATAACATTCCTTTCCTATCAACTATCTTTAGAAATCTCACTGCCTTCATTATCTTCATAAAACCTTTTTCACTATCTCTTAGTTTGCCTTTTCAAAAGCCACCCTTCTGATCTTAAAGGAATTCATTTTGGGCTTAATTCTCTCATTTTCATCCTTATTTCCATCCAAAAACCTCATTTCCTCTTTTTTCCACTAAAAATCCACTTTCATCCCAAAAAACCCCATTTAATCCCTTACCTTCAGCCCTTTCCTTCATTTCATCATAACAATGTAAAAATTATTTTTACATTGTTTTTTAACCCAAAAATATCATTCAGGACATATGGTTTTTATATTAAAACTTTGTTTTAATTAAAAATGAAACCTGCCCTTTAAATGCTTTAAACTCTCCCGCCTTGGTCGAAACCCTCCATACGACCCTTCCATTTTCCTTAATAAAAGGTTCATCTTCTTTTTTATCTAACCCCTGGGCCCCACTCTTCACCAAACCCCGCGCCCCATTTAAAATCCGCCACCTGTCCCCCAGACCCCACTCCCTTTGACCTGCCCATCACTCCAAATCTCCCGATCGTCGTTGATCTCTGTTTTCGAGATCCAACGATCCACAACACGTATCACAAGTTTATATGCGTGAGGGTTAAACAAACCCCAACCATGTGAAATGGGCAGTGTTCACTTGGGTCTCATCTACTACGCATTGCCTACTGAGTGGAATCACATCCAATCGCCTGATTCCGCTAACCTCCACCTTCTTGCGTGAAAACCGCTCTCCCCTATTCGCGCCAAAACTCCATACCACCATCCGATTTGAATATTTCGGAGCCCTGTGGCTCTGCGAATGAAGCCTTTATCCACCATTCACACCCACTTCAGTGCTCCAAAAGCCTGAAAATCCCCAGATAAATGCAGAAAGACCCTCCACACAGGTTTTCAAGCTAATTTGTTTGTTTCATATGCAGGTTTCACGGCAGAAATGCAAAGAATTTCATCCCGAGGGTCCCAAAAAAATTTAAAGGAACTTCCTAGGTGACGAACCAGTTAGTTTGTCTACCATAGGGACCAAGAGCGCCAGATCTCCAACTGCACATCAAAGAATCATGATCATTGGTGGCCATTGACACACACAGAACCAAAGATTTCTCCACGATGCAACAAACTGCAGATAAAGACATAGTAAAGAGAAAAAGACAGTCAAAGGACTGTAACAGGTAGTGCATTAAAGGTTAAATCAAAGATTAAAAGGGTTAAGGAGAGGTAAAGGCACAAACAGAGGAATATCAAAGTCAATTCAAGAAACATAGATAAATATAGAAGAATAAAAAACAATAAAAGGATAAAGAGGCAGAGACAAAGCAGTAAGACAATTTAAAGAAGACAAATCAAGTTTTAAAAACCTAAAATAGAGTTTAAAAGATAAAACAAAGGCAGATAAACATAGAGGCATATTCGAATGATCAGATCAAAGAATTTACTTATTCAAAAGGACATCTGGATGCCTACAACATGTTTTCTTTCAATAAAGACATCAACAGTTATTGAGATAGTAAGAGATATCTCTCAACTACTCAGCAGTTATTACAAAAGTTATTAAAAAGCCTTGAAAATTAGATATTTCCAAAATTTAGCTCAGAAGTTAAGTTAGGAGTTATTGTTACAGTGAATCACTCTCAGATATTTTTTCTTGGGCCATGCATGGTCTCAAAGGTCAAAAATGCATTTACTCTGTAATAAATGACATATGAAACCCTAGATTAGGATCACCTCCTCAATATGAGATAAATACTACATGTATTACTCATTTTTAGTGTTGGTTGGTTAGTTAGTTGGCTGATTGTTGTTGCTGAGCTAGTTGATGAAGTGTTAGGCTGGATTTGAGAAAGCTCTGAGTTGCAGAGATCTATTATACTGGAGTAATGTAACTGTTTTGAACACCAGTAATACAAGCACATTCACAGGATTCTTGAGCTATGTTAATGGTTAAGTTTTCTTTCCTTGTCAATGTTTTCGTTCTGTTTCCCATTATGTCTATTATTTCTCTGATAAAAGAACATAAATTTTAGATTAGGTTATGTTGTCTTAGCACCCTATTTTTGTCTGCTTCTTTATCTTAATGTTTTCTTCTGCAAGGTCTTGTTGGAGAATTATTAATTGCTCTCTAGTTCCACCTGGCTTGTTGTCTTGGAAATGATTTAATAGATTCTAGCCAAAGAAGTCCATGGTATGCCCTGCCCTTTGGTGTAGTTTGAAATATTTTTTTTAAGGCCTTTCTTTGAAGTACACTTAGTAGAGTTCGTCCAGGGAAGTCTATGGTATTCCCTGTCCTCTAGTATGTATTAAAATGTTTCTTTGAAGGTCTTTAGAGTGTTTGGTTAAAGAAGATAGGTTTAGCTTGCTCATTAGTTGCACTCATTGTTATCTTAAATGTTTTCTTTGTCTGAAAGTAATCTTAGGATTGTTGGATTGTTGTCTTAAAGGTTTTCTTATTAAAGTCTGGCCAAAGAAGTTTATGGTATGCCATATCCTTTGGTTTGCCCCAACAGTTACCTAAAAGGATTTTCTTGTTTTAGTAGAGTTAAAATATTCTTAATGAACTTTTAGTTTTGCTGCCTTCACAACTTATTGTCATTTCATATGCCATCTAATCTAAGAGATCCACTTGATATAGTTAGCTTGCACTATGAAAACCCTTGCAGAGTTGATGAACAATTAAATCCTTTTATGACTCCATTGCCCAACGAATTAATGTTTCTCATGGTCTATCTATTTAGCTGAAACACTCCTTCAATTAATCACACCATTTGATCTATCAACCTATCAATCAATAAATCAAACAAACAAGTCCTTAGAGCTTCATAAGTAGCCTAATATAATAAAACAAGAGCATAAATACATATCATCTATAAAAAATTATATATAGAGATCCCTCTCTGAGTCCAGGAAGGCTAGGTCCTAGGATTCCAAAGTGGTTATGATGTGGTTCCCTGAAATTTTTTTTCTTGCCAATCTTGCAAATCACGGGGAGCCAACATAGTGGCTACCATACTAGGGAATACTAAGTAATAAGCAGCTTAAACACACACTCAAAAAACTCAGAAAACCTTATTTTAAACTTATATGAATCAAGTGTTAGCCAAGAATGGTACCTGGTTGTTGATGGTGGACAACAGCCAGCCATAAAACAAGTAAAAACCCTCCACCTGGTGACTCTGCTAGTTTTCAGTAGGCCTGCTGACTCGACTGGTTTTCTAGAGACTCATTGGGAAAATAATTTTATCATTAAACATCAACACAACCCAGTCAAGAATACTTTTTGGATTAAGTATTTATTTCATAGATTGGTTGGTCCTTTAAGACTATCATAAACCTCAACCTTTTTTATTTTTGGGTCCAAAGTTCTGGCTTCTAGAAGAATTTGTACCAGACCCCATCCTGACCCAAATCCTCCTGCAATAGTTGACAATCCTGAAAGCATCCTTAGGAAGTCTCCTAGATCTAAGAACCCAATTGTTAGCAGACCAATCCACAAAGCAACTTCCCTACCTGAAAACCTTAAAGTCTTGCAGAATATCCTATCTGACTCACCCCTAGAACAAATCTTGTCTAGGACTAGATCTCAGAGTTGGATAACCAAGATAGTTTTAGACCCATATGTTAGTATGAATCTTAATTCCAAGCGTACGAAAAAATACCACTTTAGCATTGCATAAAAAACAACCCTAACAGAAAAGATGGCTACCAATATCCTCAGATCTGCAGTTAGGTGATCAAGATAAATGCTACAAAAATCTACATCTATGCATCAAAAGAGATTAAGCAGTAGAAAAAATAAGATTTACTCCATGCATGCAATAGACAAGACAAGAAAACGTTGAATGAATTTTGTATTAATGGCACCTGGGAGGAAAACACAAAAGGGTGTTACTAGTTCTCCTCAATGGGATGGGTTCTTATAAGTCCTCAGCACTTCAGATCTAAAATTCCTCTCTCATGATGGTGTAGAAAACCCAGACAAAAATGGTAGCAAAATATGACTATGATGGTGGATCAAAGTCAGACCAAAAGTATAGATCTAGAGTGATATTTAGGCAACAAAAGGTGGTAAATGAATGGGAAAACCCTTCTATTTATAACAAAATATTGAGTTAGTCTAGATATTGGTGCATAATTAAAATATTATTAACCAAATCAAGATCCAACTTTTATGGAATATTTTATTATATTTGTTGGAGGGAAAAGGAATTTGACTTGGGTCAAATCCTTTTATTCGTAAATAATAAATAAATAAACGATTTATTTATCATTTTAAGGATGTGGTTGAGTAATAATCAAATAAATAATGATTTATTTATTTAATTATTTAAGGGTGATTTAGTCATATTTAACAAAGAATATTATTTAAATAAGGTTTAAATAATTATTCTTAGAAAATAATAAGATAAATAATGATTTATCTAATTAATTTCCTTGTTTTGGGTTAAATATAACCAGGAATATTAATTAAACTATTGTTTAATTAATTATTCCTTGAGGAAAATCAAACAAATATAGATTTATTTACCTCATGGGGTTTCCTGTTTAGGCCATAAACAACTTAATAAAGGTGGTTTACTAAGTTATTTTCATAGTGAAAGCAATTTTACTTAGGGTAAAATTGGTCTTATATGGTGTACTTGGGTCCATCTAATAATAATAGGTTAGATGACCAAAAATTGGTGTAACAGATTGCCCCCCAGCATGCGAGCATTAGGAGCTAATCGTATGACCGAAGTACGTTGTAAGAACTCAATCACTAGACATTGAAGGGGAAGTTAGAGAAAGAAATATAAGGTAGACTAAAGTGCTGAGAGGACTAGACCCAGAGGAGGCAAGACTTACAGGTACGACAAGTCTCTTTTATGAGTGATTACATGTGCTATAGGTGGTGGGGGAGGCATACCTATGCCCGCTGAGACAAAGTACAAAGAATAAGGCGTCCAGTAAACAAGGGACTGAACAATATCGTACATGCTGGCATAAACATGGGCCAGATAAAAAACATGATAATGAATCCCACATACATATAGTGCCTGGGATAATAGCCAGGACTTGTACAATAATATCTGAGTTCATGAGATATAAATACAACCCAGATGCCCCTATAAAAAGGAAAGGGCTCTAAAAATATGACTGATACATGCAATCAATAAGGCGCTGCAAGCGGCTGAGGCCAACATCATCAAATATATGGAGCTGCATCAAAGGCTGTAATGAAGAGGTCATCTGAGCATGTGGGGGGATACCTATAGGGCCACCCCCTCATGAGGGTTGAGACATCTCACACACACCCAGGAATCACTGATATCAGTGCTGCATCACTGGACCATCAAATATATGGACCTCGATCATGCTGAAAGGAGCTGGAGCTAAGAAAAAATCAATTCAAAGGGCAATAAGGAGTCCCTTTGCCTGATCCGAGGCACCGAGAAAGAGTGGAAGCTGGAACCAAGGTACACCGTCCTCTAGACTTGTCTTCTGGAATGAATGAGCTGATGTCAACATAAGGAGGTATGCCATAGGTGAGGAAATAATGGATCCTCAACTAAGGCACGAGAGAAAATAATAGAGCGACTGATAGACTGACATCAGTGATGATGATGAAATGGGGGGTACTGAGTAGTGGACAGAAGACTTCCCTTGTTAGAACATAAAGGGCATGGATGACCTGGCAACGAATGACACAATATCATGAGGGATATGGGACAGTGGGGCTGAAGGCCATAATGTGCGACACGAGAGAGGGTCCAAGCAAATGAAGGATGGAGGACTATAGCGGGATACAATGGGACTCGGGATAGACTCCATGAATGTAATGATGACTCAACTTGGATGCTCTAAACAAGGGTGACTCGATGGTGTTGCCACACAGAAAAGGTCCAATGGCGACCATAAAAACATGAGTACATGGTGGTTACTCACAACGAAAATCGACACAAGCATGGACAAGTATGGAGGCAAAGTGGTGCCCCCAAGTACAAGTGTTGCAAGTGAAGAAATTCAATTTTGGAGAGTAGTGAAGTGACGCTTCGTGGAAAAAATGTGTCTTGGTGAAGTATAAAATCACAAAAAGCATGAGCTGGCTACCTAAAGAAAATAAAACATGCATTTCCAGAAGGAAATGCTAAGGGTAATATCTCTTCAGATAGACTGCATTGCGAGGATTGGGAAGGGGATGGCCTTCAAAGTTCTCTAATAGATATGCCCCTTGACCTAAATCCTTACTGATGATGTAAGGTCCTAGCCATAATGAGTCAAACTTCTCATTACCAAGGACATCATGGGCTTGGTCATACACCAGAACAACATCACCTTCGTGAAAAGTACGAGGGTGGACTTTTCGGTCATATTGAGCTTTGGTGTGTTTCTTAGCTACCTCAATGGTTTACAATGCAACACAACAGTCTTTAGAAGCATGCTCAAGCATGATAAGTCATTGTTCTAAAGGTTGGGTGTCAGGGGGAAGTTCGACGGCTAGATGAAGGGAATGGATTTCACACTCGATTGGTAAGATTGCCTCCTCTCCAAAAACAAGGTGGAAAGGAGTAAACCTGGTGGCGGTTTTAACAGAAGTTCTATAGGCCCACAAAGTAGGGAAGAGCATAAGGTGCCAGTTAGTTTTGTGCTTATCCACCGTCCGTTGAAGCATGGTTTTAAGGATTTTATTCACTGCTTCAACTTGGCCATTACCTTGGGGGCAGTAAGAGGAGGAATATTGGTGCTCAAAGCCCAACAACAAGGATAGCTCACGCCATATCTCATCTTTAAAATGTCAGCCATGGTTAGAGACCAATTGTTTTGGAACTCCGAATCAAGCGATCACATGGTTAAAGAAAAAGAGGGTTACGGTAGCTGCCATGTTGTTAAACATTGGCATGGCCTCAGACCATTTGGTGAAATAGTCAACTGCCATGATGATATACTTATGGTTACCAGTTGATGACTGTCGACACTCCATAAAGTCTATGGCCCACTTACAGAAGGGACTAGTTGAGATGACATGATGGAGGCGAGCTAGAGGAGCTTGTGCCTTAGGGGAAAAATGTTGGCAATTGGGACAGTGTTTGACTGCCTCAATGCAATCACCAAAGAGAGAAGGCCAAAAGTACCCAGCGCGCATGATTTTCTAGGCAGTGGCCAGACCAGAGAGGTGGCCACCACAAGCGCCACTATGACAGGCATTGAGGACTTGTTCTGCTTCAGCGTGTGTGAGACAAAAATGAAGGACAAAATCTACACTACGACGATAAAGGTCGTCACCGATAAGAAGGTAGTGGGGGGCCTGGTTTTGGATATGTCGTCGAGCATCATGGTCAAGATGGAGGGAGAACTTTTGGGCTCGCAAATAAGTGAGGATTTCCCCATACCAAGGGTCATCGGTGGTAATGGAAAATAAATGTTCATCGGGGAAGTTATCATTAACTAGAGGATCCTGCGTACCTGTAGGAAGTTCAGAAATGAGTTCAGCGAGGGCTAAAACTTTCTTACTTTTTGGTGTGACAAATTCAAGATCGAATTCCTGGAGGATCATGATCCAATAGGCATACTTCCCATTGATTATTCGACGACTCAATAGGAAGGCCATAGGGTTGGAATTAGTCACGGCCTTGGTGGAACGCATGAGGATATAATGACGAAGTTTTTGGACCGAGAACATGACAACTAGTGCTAATTTCTCTTCTTGTGAGTAGGATACAGGAGATCCTACGAGGTTCTTACTGAAATAATAGATAACATTCTCAATTACATTGTCATCTTCCTGAATGAGGACTCCAGCGACCATTTAGGTGGAAGCAGAGATATACAGGATTAAATCCCTATCAAATTCTGGGGGATGAATCAAGGGAGCAGGCATGAGAGCATGCTTCAAGGCATCAAAAGACTCTTGAGCATAGGCATCCCAGACAAAAGGGATATTAGAGTGGAGAAGTCTAAGGAACCCATGAGCAGTGGTGGCATAGTCAGGTACGAACCGGCGAAGGAAATTAGCTTTGCCTTGGAGGCTTTGTAACTGGCATAAAGTACAAGGGATAGGAAGCTCAAGGATGGCTTGAAATTTCAATGGGTCAAGAGTGATACCATATTTAGACACAATGAAGCCTAGAAGATGGCTAGTAGGTACACAAAAGACACACTTCAGCGAGTTGAGGCCGATATTATACTTGTGACATCAGAGAAAGACGGTATGCAGATCGTGGAGGTGCTGCGCCCGATGCTTAGAACGTGTAGTGAGGTCATCTAAATAAGCAAGGATAATGTGAGGCAGGTCATGGAAACAGTAAGACATAGCCCGCTAAAAAGTGGCTCTTGTGTTTTTAAGGCCGAACAGCATGACTCAATAGGAAAAGGTTCCCCACAGACTAATGAACGCAGTTTTAAGTTGATCAGCACGACAGATAACAATTTGGTTGTACTCAAAGAAACCATCCATAAAGGATAGAACCTCATGCCCTGCACACTCATAAATGATTTGGTCAATGAATGGTGTGTGGAAGTTGTTTTTGGGAAAAGCTTTTTTCAGATCATGAAAGTCAGTGCAGACACGGATGGCACCTTGTTTCTTGAGAACGGGAACCATATTGGACACCCAAGTGGTGTATTCAATGGGATAGATAAAACCGGCCTGCTTGAGCTTATCGATTTTGGCTTTGACAACTTCTCGTCTGGAAGAATTAATGGGTCTCAACTTTTGAGGGACAGGATTGGCATCAGTACATGTATCGATATGGTGTTCGACAATGGCAGGATAAAGTTCGAGCATTTCTAAATAGGACCAGGAAAAAATATCACAGAATTCTTTGAATAGCTTGGTGTAAGCCTCAACCTCTTCCAGGGTGCAATGGGTGCCCAAGGTGATATTCTCTTCTATCCCTGGTTTGTCAGAAATGTCAATTTTAATGGTAGGAGAGATATTGGCCATATTTCCTTCTTCGAAAGCATCAGGTGTAGGGATGGGATTTCTAAACCAATCGACCTCATCAGGAATGAATTCTTTAGTTTCCACAGCATATTGGTCATGGTACTTCTATGGGAGGAAGTATGCGTGGTGGTGGATATCATCCCATGGAAAGTCAGGTTCGTTCATAGCTTCCATAATGTCTTCATCGGAATGGAAGATGGGGTGACTGGAGGAAGAGAGACCTCCTGACGTGGTAGAAATACCTGACTCATCATGATGTGAAGAAAGGCTCACACGCGCAACGTCGTGGGGGATGACAGAAGAGTAAGCAGATAAGGGATCTACTGATGTTGAGCCCAGAGTGATCACTGAAGGGAGGTCAGGCGAAAAATTAGGGGAAGTCTCTAAGGGGACTTCCTCCGAGGGTCTCATGGATGATGATAGGTAGAAAATGTGGGCTGAAGGCTCCATCATCTTGAAAACAGGAGGTGGAATGTCAATGGGAGCAGGAAAATCCTATGGTTCTGCTGGAGCAGAACTCGTATACAAGTGAGAGGTGAACTTGTCATGCTTGGCCTCGAATTGGTAGAACGCTTCCAAAGAGGAGCGTCACTCTTCAAGGCAGGGACAGAGGTGAGAGTAATGGCCATGGAAATCACACAAAGCATAGGGGTGATTGGTGCACAATTTTTTTAGTTTCGAGACTGAATTGGGTATAGTGACATAAATATCAGGGATATCAGACTCCGGAAGCGTCTCATTGACCATGGACTTAAGGTGAGGCAACTCTGGACAAGTATGGGTGGTGTGACCAACAACATCACATAAAGCACACTAGATAGTGTGTTTTGGCGATCGAGGAGGGGCAAGATTTGTTGGATTGGGCTTGTCTTTGGTTTCCCCCATGCGAGGCTTTCCCTTCTTACCTGAAGCGGTTGCAATAGGATGTGATTCCTGTTGAGGTGGATGAGGCACTGTTTTAGCGGGAGAAGTCATGGGGACCGGTTAAACCGGGGCCAAAGCAAGATAAGGTTTTGGTTGACTAGATGGGGTAGCAACTGGAGGATCAAGTACCAGATGAGAATCCCAAGGGTCAGGTTAGGCAGAGAGAGGGTGGCCATGACAGGTACCGTGTATACTCCTGGGGGTGGAGCTAGGAATGGTATTTGACCAGAGGGGTAATGGTCAGGGGGGATGGCTCCTAAATGGTTAAGGCCTAGAGGAACCATTCTAGGAGGGTAGAGAGGCTCATGGATACTAGTTGAAGGGCCAGGAGGAGGAGGAGGTCTAGAAGGCTCAATTGAAGGGCTAGGAGTAGGCTGCGGAGGGCGAGGAGGCTGCTGACTAGCCGAGGTGGGCCGCTTGAGGGTAGCCTGAGACGATTGCATCATGCAAACATTTGATGAGCTGGGATCAGAGACAGGAGGAGGAAACCAAGGAATGTACCAAGCAATGAGGAATCTTTGTAGACTCCGGGTGAGACACTGGTCAAAATATCGATGGCTTTCTTATTGGCCACCAAAGAGATGATGGACTCGGGGGAGGTCCGAGACTTCAGTTCGTAATATGTCAACTGGTAAATGGTGACTATATTTCCGTGATGAGGGAAGGAAATCTTGTGGTGAACTGCATATGGGACAACATACATCACATAGGTGTAGCTAGGATCCAATAGAATGTTGTAATCTAAGGGGGCATCTATGACTTCTATGTCAACGCAAACAGTCTTGCCCGTAAGAGTAATAGGAAAATTGTGGAATAAGCCAATGGGCTAGGAGGCGTGGCCATCCCACACTTGAAGAGTGATCGTGGAAGGAGCCAACTCAGGTGATCCAAGTTGCTTCCAAACCGAAGCGGACATCACATAGGTGGATGCCCCCTCATCAATGATGCATCGGGAAACATTGGCGTTTCGGATCTTGATTGGGATTTGGAAGGCGACGGAATCAGGGAGAGGAGGATGTTTTGACCAGTCAACATCAAATACAATAAATCGATTGTTGGAAGGATCTACAATGCCCATGGAAGATAGTAGATCTTTTCATTGTGAAGGGCACGACTGGAGGAGTTCCAGCGTTGAAATGGCAGCAGGGGATTGTGCCAAATCATCTACTATGCTATACAAATGGGAAACTTTGCTAGAAGTAGCATTTCAGCGTAGTGGTCCCTTAGGGATCTTAGTATGAACCTACGCCTTAAGCTGAGGGATCTGCAAGGGACCATTAGGTGTCGAAAGAGGCTCTATAGAGACTGCAGGAGGCGGCTCGAGGACAAACATAGTGGGAGGCTTGTTGTACTGACGAGACCGATTCTGGAGATTGATGTCTATGGTTAGAGGTTGATTAGAGTTCATCATGAGAATCTGGTAATCGGAGGTACCATATGGAAGAGGTTGAGTGGCCACCTGACCTTCAGGTGGTTGGGTAGCCACAAATCCTTGCTGAGGGAAATGATTAGTAAGCACAACTGGCTGACTAGGCGCAGCACTGGGAGGGACGAAAGGGGAGGCTTGCTTTCCTCGCAATGTTGCTTAAGACTCCCACAACTGCCGCATATGTGGTAAAAGAGAACAATCATGTGTGTAATGACCATAAACACCAATACAAGAAGAGGGATTGTTCATGCAAACAGGCCTATCCTGCTTCGTCTGAGTGCCCTGTTGCTGGTTCGTAGTGTTAGGAGCATTACCTTGGGGATTAGGTCCAGGATTACCAGGAGCATATTTATTTTAAGTGCATTTCCTCTTCTTTTTGGAGGGAGGAGGATTAGTTGTGCCCTATTTTGCATACACCTGCCCCTGAGGGGGTGGTGGCTGCTGTTGCGGGGGTTGAGAAGGCAAGGGAGGAGGTGGTGCTAATGCTGGAGGAGTTGCAACACCAAGTTGTGGATACGGATAATAAGGAGGTTGGGTAATAGTGTGGTAAATATGAGGTTGGGAAAAAATAGGAGGCATGCCGTATCCTGAATACGTGCTACCAAGAGGGGGAAAAGTGTAGGAGGTGTTGGCCCCCCTTGAGGAAAGCCATAGCCCATGGGACGTTGAGCGTACAGATTAGAGAGATCTCCAATGATACCGTCAGCGACATGAGATGCCCTCGGTGCATTGGCACCACTAGGTCTGGGAAGATCAGGTAGAATGGTATAAACATAACCCAACTGAGCGTAGATCAGGTCATATTTTAATGAAATTGGAGAGCGGCTTCTTCGGTTTGAGGAAAGTGCGATGCGACATCTTTCCCGATAGGTGGAAAGAGAGATCTAAGGAACTAGTCCATGTAGACATAGTCTTCGAAGGTAGGGGCTTGACATAGGCTCTTTCTTCTCCACCATTCCTGGACATGGTCGGATAGGTAGGTCGCAGACAATTGACGGAAAGAAGTCAAGAGTTCGGTACCAGTGTCATAACTAAGGGGAAGCTGGAAGTAAGACATAAAAGGCCAAGCAAGAGTCGTAAAGGTGGTATGAGAGGAAGGGGCCTGATCAACATACCACTTAGAAGCTTCAATAGTAAGCGTACATTGGAACAACTGAAGATGGATAGAGTCATCGATAATGGAGTTAGATGAACACCACATGTGGAAAGATCGAACATGATTTGTAGGATATTCTCTAGCAAGGCCTTCAAACTTAAGGATGTCGAAAGGGAGCTTGGTCGGCATAGCAGGCCATGTTGGGGCCCTTGTTTTGGAAACCCATTTTGAATATTTTTAATTTTGAAAAAAGGAGGGCTTTTTGGGTTGCGGCATGATGACACATGGAAAACGCGACCATGTCGCAACTACAGCAAGTCACGGAGCTATCGAGGTGGCACAGAAGCAAGAGATAGCTGAAGAAAACAGGTGCATGAGGATATACAGAAGAAGACAAAAAGCGGAACATGTAGACAACAAGAGAGAAGCTGGAAGCAGCTGAAGAAGAACACAAAGAGGAACTAACAGTTGCGATAATGGGTGAATAAATAGCAGTCACCCGGCTGAAAGAAGATATGTGCAACAGGAGAAGGAATGCAGAGCGACTGAAGGAGGTCGGCCAAGAGGTATCTGTAGTTCCTAGGGTTATCTCATTTACCTTTCTGTTATGTAAGGCATATGTATCAGACTGAAAGCTCTCCTAGCGGAAGCTATGTAACTATGAATGTGGGTGAAGATATCAATACAATTGCAGGTTGTTGTCCTATTGTGTAATTCTGATGCATGCATGTTGGTTATAATGATTTAAATTTTATTTTCTTAATACCTGCTTGCTCTATGAATGTTCTTGCGTATATACCTATGTTTATGCAATCAATTCAATGATAATTATGAGTTGCGGATCCTTCCCCTACTATCGATCTATTCCCTTTCTGCATGTGGTTGCGGCATGCCTTGGGTGAGACTCTCTGCTCCCTAGAGTAGGGTGATAATGCCGGCATGGTTCTAGACTATAGCGGATTCCTTTGTTGGCCCCAACCCTTGAACCTGGGTCTTGCTGCGAAACCTGTTTCCTTGCCAACAAATGATTCCGTTGCCAGGACTTGCATGTTATGAGGGGAACTAGATCATGGTATCAAGGATCTATGAAGGCGAAATACGGAGATGGTGGGATAACCATCTGGACCAGTTTGTTTCTCAACAAGTAGAGTTGACGAATCAAAAGGGAAGCGTGCTTAAGGATCTTGTCCTTTTCTCAGATTCCGCTAGTGACACTTACGAGATCCTTTGGGGGAAGTTCCCTAGTGACCTCTATAATTGGTTGCGGAGGTTACAGACGAAGGTGCCTAGGGGTAGCTCGCGGAAGATAAACCGCAAGTGGGTGCACGGGGATCTGGTGGCTCTGCATCGGTTGGACAATGAATTGACCCGCGCGGTGGATTTCTGGGTAGAGACCACTTTGAACAGGTATATTGTAGAGTTTGCTGCAGAATTATACCAATCCTTCTCGAAGGATGAAGCTATATTCTGTTCCAGGTTAAGAGGGAAACTGCTCAAGGAGATTTCGCTATGGATTAAGGCCCTGATGGTCGACAAAGGGCTGGTGGAATTTCAAAAGTCGAGCATGGAACCGTAAAACCCCAGTGCTGGGGGAAGGGCTGAAGGGACCAATGCTACGTAAAGTGTGAAGAGGGGAGTGGGGATGGATGCTGAGGCCGCGAGAAGGTTAAGGGAGCGACGTGCACATCGGCGGGTGCAGATCGCTGACAGGTGGCGAGAAAGGGTGATGCGGGAGTTAAGACGACGGGAAAACGACTGGAAGAATCAAGAGGAGGCGTCTCAGCGGATAGGGATTATGGAAACTCCAGCGAATACCCTGGAAAGAGAAGGGACCGTTATGGGAGTACGGCTGGTGCATGAGAGCCTAGCTAGAAGAAAAGGAGAGACAATGACTGACGAAGACGATGCAGGAGGGCAGCCCGAAGAAGGTTCCGATGGTGAATGGTACGTCGCTATGCAGCAGTTGTTTCAAGAGCGGGTAGCATTCATCTCTCTAAGCAGCCCTACTTCCAACAATTTGCATGGCAAGGATCCCTTCCTTCCTCTGGTACTTTATCAACCATTGAGTAATATTTTCGTTAAATTACAAGCATTAAGTCAATTGCACAGCAGTTCATTGTCGACAGTGACATACGTCAGTAGCAGCGTCACTAGTAGTGTTGCATTTCTCAACGGTACAGTTACGCAACCAGGACCCACTGGGTTTATCCTGGTTACCCCTTCACAAGCCAATATGGCTGGGTCATTCACCCGGTATCCAAAATTCTCTGGCTGGGGCAACAACGATGTAGAGCAACACTGGTATCTCTGCGAAGCCATATGGCGGGCTTGGCAGACGCCAGATGCAGGGAAGTTAATAGAGTTCTAAACCACGCTCAGAGAGAGGGCCCTGCAGTGGTTTATCAAGTGGTCTGAGGCCCACCCTAATCCTGTACTTGCGGACGTAAAGCGAGAATTTTCTCACGAATTAAAACTACCCCAGACGGACCAGCAGGGTCTGTCCGAGCTCTAAAAGATTAAGCAGAAAGAAGGAGAGACCGCATGGGAGCTGATGCAGCGATTCAAGGACACGATTGGGAAACTCAGCTACCCGATCGATCCAAACCATCAGAGGGACTGGTTCATCAAGGCTCTGCTTTCCTTGACACAAACCCCCCTCACACAGTAGAAGATTGATAACTTGCAGGACGCTTTAGAACAGGCCATGAAGATAGAGGCCATGGCGGGCTACCCTCAGGAATATCGTGGGGGGTCGGCTCCACAGGATCCTTCCTTAGTGGGACTACAACATCAAATCGCTAGTCTGACAGAAAAGCTCAAGGAGATGCAACCTATAAGACTAGCCAGGCCGAACATTTGGTGCACTCACTACTTGGTTGAAGGCCACGTCGCAACCGAATGTCCTAGGCTGCGTAGCACGGGTGTGGGGCCCTTTGTCACGGCAATCCAAGGGGGTCCACCCACGGTGGGTGGCACAGCAATGAGTCCGCAGGGCGTATACCCGCCGCAACAGCCCTATGCGGGGTTCCCACCTCAACATAACACAACCGCTATGGAATACTGCGAGATTTGATGAATGATGGGACATCCTCCTCGGATGTACCTAATACTACAGAAGTACTCCACGGTCCCAAACAACGTGTACTGTGAGTTTTGTGTTTCCACGACTCATAACACTGAGTAGTGCAGGGCTCTCGACGCACTTGCGGATAGATTGGACCGTCCCTCCTACAGGGTGAACGAGGCTTCCAGGGGAAGAGGCGGCGGTATGCGCGAAGGCCGCACAGGGGGGCGCGGTCCAATGAAATGTTACAACTGTGACCAGGAGGGTCATGTGGCTCGGGAATTCCCCCTTCCTCGACGTCCTTGGTGTTCCCAGTGCCGCGTGAACGCCCATGCAACAAAGGACTTTCCAGAACTCATTAAGAAGTGGGAGGAACGGGCACGACAGAGAGGCATGAATCTGGTAAGCTCCGAGCCGCTAGGAACTATGCCTCCGGCCATGCCGAAGGTAGCAATCGTCACGCGGGGTGGCAAGAAGACAGGAGAGGATGCTCATGGGAAGGAGCCAGTCTGGGCTATTCGGCCCACCTCCCTGAAGCAACTGATCCAGCCGGACGTGCAGAAGCAGTATTTCTAGGAGGCGGTGGAGGCTTTTGCTCAGCTAAGGGAAACTGGGGGCCTTGAGGTACCCCCGACGTCGGGCTCCGGAGAACAGCTCGCTACAGGGAACTTGATTGAAGATTGGCTACAACTGTTCCTCAAGATTGCTGACGATGCTTCGATGCAAGACTAGCTCAAGCGTACTCTGCAGGATGCACTACAGAAGGATACTGGGCCGAGGGACCCTGTGGACACAGCAACCCAGTACGTGCAGCGTGTCAAGTGGAATAAGCGACGTACGGGAAAAGAGTTCCGGCTTAATACGTAGGTGGCAGGATTCCAAATCAGCGATACCATGTTTGATTTAGGGTCTAACATCAACATCCTGCCGCGGAAGACGTGGGAGGCTCTTGGACATCCACGGCTGACCTATTCGCCAATCCAACTTATAATGGAAAATCAGTACTGCATCATGCCAATCGGCCGACTCGAAGGGGTCGAGGTCGACATTGCGGGGGTAAAGAGTTACACGGATTTTGAGGTTATTGATATTATGGGGGACAAGGATCCTTACCCCGCCCTGCTAGGCATCGACTGGGCTTTTGAGAATTACGCCATCATCGACCTCAAAAATGAGCTGATGATCTTCGAAGATGGAGAAGTCCGGGTCACTCAGCCCCTTGACCCATATTAAGGACCGCGATATACCGAAACCGTGGACAACCGGGGGGATGTTCAGATGATGGACCACCTTTACTAGATGACTGCAGGGAAGCGGAAGGACTATATCAACCTGACTGCAAGAGGCTCTGTCATCTGGCGCAGTGTTCAAAGCTCGGAGCTGGGCTCAGAGCTCGCGTGGGAAGATTGACAACAGGGTGGGTACGAGACCAATACGTGGAGATGTGCTGCCATTGCCCGAGTCCGTTGGATTGGGGCTAAGTTCAGAAACTACCCCACCCTGTCGAACATGTAGGCTGTCAATACCTTTATCACCGAAGTGGAGGACGTTGTACTAGAAGGACGCAGGATACCACTTTTGGATGTTGCACTACAGTCCACGTCAGCAAGGTGGTGGAGGAACCACCGCAACACCCTGAAGCAATGGAGTTGCGTGGCGGAGGCGTTGTGAGCGCGGTTTAAAGAAGACGAAGGCCCTAAGAGCAAGCACAGGTACAAAGGGATTTCCGATCCACGGGATCACCTGAAGAGATGTGAGGAACAGTGGCAAGGTCTGCGATACTCGCAAGAGCTGTGGGTACATCGGTTCATTAACTCCTTAGATACCATTCCCCAGGCCTGGTACTTTGAAGAAGAGCGGAAAAGGGGAACCGGCTCCTAGCGGGAAGTCACAGACAAGTTTGTTCGGTGCTTCTTGTTCGAGGGAGAAACCGAGCTGGTGACCAGGGCACTACAGGCTATCAAGGGAGTACTGTTTTTCCACAACCCCGAGCCCGATGGGGGCACGTCTGCACCACGTTCTGAGGCCAAGCGTGAGTTGGTTTTCCAATGGATTGACGGCGATCCAAACGATGACAGTCTGGAGGACCTCAGGCACTTATACTTCGAAGAGAAGGAAGGCGAGTGAAACATCAATGAAGAACCGACTACCGAAGGCGTCCATTTACAGCTGCTAAAGACAAAGAAATTGAACATAGGTACGGAGGACAAACCCAAGCTAGCGACAGTTGGGGATTACTGGGACGAGGAGGCGATAAAGGAGATTTTCAACCTCCTCCAGGAATACGAGGACTTGTTCCCTTCTTCGGTTGCAGATTTGAAGGGCATCAAGGGTGACCTCGGGGAGATGCACATTGTGCTGAAACCAGATGCCAGGCCCGTAAAGCACCGACCCTATTGGCTAAACCCACGGATCAAAGAAAAGGTCAAGATGGAAATCGACAAGATGTTGGCCGCAGGTCTCATCTTTCCAGTGGAAGAAGCAGAGTGGGTGAGTCCCATTGTCATTCAGAACAAAAAGGACAAGGCGGAGATACGCGTCTGTGTAGACTACTGGAGTCTAAACAACGCCTGCATCCATGATCCGTTTCCAACTCCATTCAATGACGAAGTATTGGATCATGTTGCGGGAAATGAAGCTTACTCTTTCACTGTTGGTTTTTCCGGCTATCATCAGGTGCGCATTGCGGAGGAAGACAAGACGAAGATGATGTTCACCACTGAATGGGGATCATTCGCATACCACGTAATGCCGTTTGGCTTGAAGAACGCCCTGGCTGTGTTTTCCCGGATTGTCATCGCTGCTTTCCGGGAGTATATCCACAAGTTCCTGGAGGTCTACATGGATGATTGGATCATCTACAGCTTGCTGAAGAAACACGCCACCCTGTTGCGTATTATGTTCGAACAGTGCCACCAACTGCAGATTTCCCTGAACTTGAAGATATGTATTTTTGCAGTCCCTTTCGGCACGTTGTTGGGACACGTGGTATGCAAGCAAGGGGTCTACGTCGACCCTGCTAAGGTCGCAGTGATAGTCCACATGGAAGCCCCTGAAACAGTGAAGCATTTGTGTGCACTGCTTGGGCACATCGGATATTACAGGCGGTTTATCCGAAATTACGCAAAGATCACTGCGCCTTTAGAAAAGTTGCTGTGGAAGTCCGAAGTTTTCCAGTGGACGGAGGAGTGTCGGGCAGCCCTCAACACTCTGAAGGAAAAATTGGCGACGATGCCTATTCTGGTTCACCCAGGCTGGGATAAGCAGTTGCATGTGCATATTGATGCGTCCAGTATTGCACTTGGGGCTGTCTTGGCGCAACCCGGGGAGACGATAGTTGACCACCCAGTCTACTTCGCCAGCCGCAAGTTGTCCAATGCAGAGAAGAACTACACCACAACCGAGCGGGAGGCCCTGGCAATGGTGTATTCACTCCATATATTCGCCACTACCTTCTAGGAGGAAAATTCAAGTTCTTCACGGACCACTCTGCATTAAAATACTTGGTGAACAAGCCTGTTTTGGAAGGATGGATCTGTCGTTGGCTTCTAATTTTCTAGGAATTCACGTTTGAGGTGATTGTCAAGCTCGGGAGGTTGAATGTCAGGCCTGATCATTTATCCAGGCTGGAGATTAGGGAGAACGATGGCTCTCTCGACGATTAGTTGCCAGACGCTGACCTCTTCTGAGTCAAAGCTGTCCCGGATTACTTGGTCGACATTTCCACCTATCTGACCACGGGGCAGTGCCCTCAGCACTACACCCCGCTCCAGAAATGCCACTTGGTCGTCCGAGCTGCCGAATACCAATTGATTGCGGGGCAGCTATAAAAACTGGGCCTTTCTGAGGTTCTACGCAGGTGTGTACTTGAACACAAGCGCGACGCTGTGATGTGGGAATGCCACAGCGGTGTTGCGGGAGGGCATGTTGGGGCAAAACCCACCACGAGGAAGGTACTCCAGGCCGGCCTATGGTGGCCGATGGTCCACGCTGACTGTAAGACATTTGTTAAGCAATGCGATGTCTGTCAGCGAACGGGGAGGCCCTCTCACAGGGATGAGCTTCTGTTACACCCAGTGCATGTGTTGCAGTCGTTCGAGAAATGGGCCGTCGACTTCGTAGGTCCCATAGCCCCGGTCGCCAGACACTCCAAGGCCTGATACATTATTACCGCAACCGACTACCTCACTCAGTGGGCCGAGGCGGCGGTGGTGCGAGACTGCACGACGGATACAGCAACACGATTTATGTTTGAAAACATCATCAACAGGTTTGGCTGCCCACGAAGTTTGACCAGCGATCAAGGCATGCATTTCATTAATGACACGGTCAAGTCACCGCTGGATAAATTTATGATTCAGCATCACAAAAGTAGCCCGTACCACCTGTTGTAGCTCCTAGAGACAGCCTTGAGTTGCCAAAGACCAATGCCTAGGACATCTTAAATAGTAGGGAGTATAAAGTATATTTCAGGCTTATTATCAGCTTAGGACTCCCTACCTTTTCAACTTGTGCAAAGCATCATCATATGGATGGGACCAAACTACCTTCGGATTTAGCAAGTTATAAAGACACTGTAAAGACAAGAAGGGAATCTTCAATACATATATACTTCAGACAACTTAGAGACAGCTTTCATCAGAGAGGGCCAGTTTCTCAAAGACATATAAGTATTTTAAACAGAAAAATATTTGGGGCGCAGAAAGTGAAAGGGGAGAACTAAATACCAATGAAATGGTGCTCAGAAAACATATTTCAACATAATATGGGCTTAGGAACTAAGAATCCATACATATCAATCAGTTCAGTGAGAGTAACATTCCACGATGTTTAATACAGAGGAAACATGAATGATGTGTTAAGCGGAACGACATATCGTGTATGAGCCATATTTAAAGCAACATAGACCAGAAAAGCATGAGTATCGGACAACGATAAATTCATACCCGAGGTGGCAAGTTACTCGCATTCCAAGACATGATAAAAGGAAATTGAAAACAGTGGAGAGAAAAATGATACAATATCACAAAGAAAGAGTCACGAACTATATAGCATTAAGACTGGAATCCTCATACATAACTAGAACTTCTCTTCGCTGAAACCCCACGGGCTCTGTGTATTTGCATTGATAATTCCACGACAAGCATACAAAAACTTTTACACTGCCATTTTCTTCAGGAAATCTGGAATTCGTTTTTCTTATTCGATCTTCCTTATATAGACCTCTTCCTATCTCAGCGAGAAGATATTTTTGAGAAAATATCTTCTTCGCATGACCAAAATCTGTTAAAGGTCCTTATCAGAACAACAAAACTTATAATGAGGAATAAGGCCTCCCATCATGGATAGTCAGGCCCTTGGCCGTTTTTAAAACAAGAAATTAAACAAAATTCTGGTAACAGTTAAATGCTGAAGTGGAGTAAATAGCCCACGCGAAACTTAAAAGTAACTAATTCAGTAAAAAGTAAATGGGCCGCTGAGGCCGAATCATGAGTTGACATGATTTCATAGGTGTGGAAGGGTTGAGGCCGTTGCTGATGCTGATGGTGGGATGTTCGCTGATGAGCTGGTGATCCGGGTGGCGAACTGAGCGCATTTTTGCTGGCTGCTCTATGAAGTAAAAGCATCGGGTAGAAACCCTTCTCAGGGATATATCATGAAAATGAAAGCTTTAAATAATCTGTCCTTTTCTGAAAAGAAATCCTATTAGAATTAAACCTGGAGGGCATAGTTCTCTTGTGCATTGTACTCTCTGTTTTCAAATTTTGAATTTGAATTTAAAATCTTTCGTGCCAGACATTGAATTCATAGGTCTTCGACTGATACTCTTTGCTTCATCATTAATGTCTTCATCTGCAAAAATCTGCTCCTTGAATGATTCTGAAGGGTTTGGTGGATTTTGAACCCTATTTCTTCCACGGATGCCATGTCGAGACAGCTCCCGAGACTTTTCTTCATAATTGCAGCTTCTGTAGAGTAGCCCTTCGATGTGCTCTGCTACTGTAGTCCATGCTGTATATTATGATAATTTTTCCATCGCTAAAACCCTGCAAAATCCGCAAACTTGTTAAGAAAACCGTGCACGGGGAGGTGGAAGTGGTGGGGGGGTAATGATGAATGACAGTACTGCATGATGGACCAGGGTAAAAAGTAAGACACTGGTAGAAAATACAGCGTAACAGTGTTTTCTGCGTAAAAAACGGTGAAAAAGGCAATGGTACGGTGTATGATAGGGTTTGGTGGGGAAATGCATCGCGGGCCGTTCGATCGTGGTCTAGTGGTGGGGATCGATGGTGGAGAATGGTCCGTGGAATAACTTATGCACATGACGGAATACATATGAAACATTGAAATTTTAACGTAAAATGTGAAACCTTCAGACTTTGGTGGAAATGCAAAGGAAACACATGAAATTCAACGGAAATACGCATGAGGGGTACGGGAATGAACGTACGAGGTGGGACCCAATACGGAAAGCGCGGATTGCAAAGGCGGAAAGTACGATGGCGGAAAGTGGCACCAATCAGAAAACTGTGCTTTCCGCTTTTGCGATGGGGCGGATCTGCGATGGGTACGGTTTGCGATGTATGCGATTTGCAATGGTCGCAAATCGCAAAGGCAGAAAGTGCGATGACGGAAAGTGGCACCAACAGAAAACCACACTTTGTGCTTTTGCGATGGGGCGGATCTGCGATGGGTGCGGTTTGCGATGGGTGTGATTTGCGATGATCGGAAATCGCAAAGGCGGAAAGTGCGATGACGGAAAGTGGCACCAACAGAAAACTGCGCTTTGCGCTTTTGCGATGGGGCGGATCTGCGATGGGTGCGGTTTGCGATGGGTGCGATTTGCAATGATCGCAAATCGCAAAGGCAGAAAGTGCGATGGAGGAGAGTGGCATGAATGCGGTTTGTGATGGAAAGTGGCACCAAAAAGAAACCTTGCGCCTTTTAAAATTACTATTCCCCTTTTGCTCTATACTTCAATCTTTTCGTATTAACTCCGCCTTTGGCTTTTATGTATGTGACTTCCTTTACCTTGTTTCGCTTCGACCATCTCTTCAAATATTTCACTCTTTGATATAATGTTCGACTTATAACCTATCAACATTTAATAAATCAATGACTTATGAGTCAATATTGATCAACATTGGCTCCACCTGGGGACAGCATGTTTATCCTTGAATGTGTCGAGAACCATGCAGGCCACCTGTTTGTCTTCTGTGAACGCCACTTCTCATCTTCTTCAACTTTTACCTCTTCTCTCCATGATTCATCAATCTACAACGCATTATTCAATTCAAAAAACGAAAGCAGCTACTTAATATACAATATGATACAATCAGGCCCTCTCGGCCCGACTCAAAGCTGAAAGTAGGGTTTTAAGAATTGACCATTTACAGGGGCGTCGAGCAGATCTCCCTGTAAATGCTCCAGCTTGAAGGTGTTATTGCCCCCCTGCTCAGCAATCTTGAAGGGACCAAACCAAAGGGGGTCAAATTTCCCGTGCTTCCCTTTATCGGCACTGCGTACATCCCATCTGAGTACTAGATCTCCTGCCTGTAACTTTCTGTCTTTGGCATGTTGATCGAATAGCTCTTTCATTTTCTCCTGATATGCCTCTAACCTCTGATTTACCTGACTACGCATTTCTTCGAGTTCCACCAGTTGGTTAATTCTTCTAGTCATGTTATCAGGTTCTTATTGACTCTCTTGCATGAACTGAGCCACCGGTAGGGCTAATTGTATAGGAAACACAGCTGCTCGTCCATATACCAGTTCATATGGAGATTTCCCAGTTGCTCTTTTACTGGTAATTCTATTTGCCCACAGAGCGAACTTCAGTTGGGAATCCCAATTCCTCTGGTTTTCGTTTATTGTCTTCTTTAGACCTCTCACCAGCGTTTTATTTGATGATTCCACCAAACCATTTCCCTGTGGGTAGTAAGCTGTAGAGTGACCCAGAGAGATATTATATTGCTGACAGAAATTCACAAATTTTGTAGATTTGAAGGCTTGTGCATCATCAGTGACTATTCTAGCAGGGCATCCAAACCTAGATATAATGTTCTCTTCCATGAATTTGATTATCACTGTGTCTATAGCATTTCGCGCAGGTATGGCTTCCACCCATTTCGTGAAATAATCCGTGGCATTCAGGATCCATTTGTGTTGTCCACTTGAGGGCGGGTGAATCTCGCCTATGAAGTCAATTCTGCACTGTTTGAAAGGTTCATCGACGTGTACAGGAATCAGGGGCAGAGCCGCTAACTTTTGTTTTTCAGCAAATTTCTGACATTTGTCACATGCTCTAACCCAAGCAAAGACGTCTCCAAACAATTTAGGCCAGTAGAAACCAGCCTTCAGAATTTTCTGAGCTGTGCTCCTCCAGCTGTAATGTCCTTCACAGATTCCCTCATGAAATTCGGTCATTATGTTCTCCACTTCGCCTTCTGTGAGGCATAATAACAGTATTCCTGAAATATCTTTCCAATATAGCTAACCATTGGCAACCGTATACTTTTGTGATTTCAGCCTCAATGCTCTGTATTTTGATTTATCACAGCTGGGTGGACAACTGAGTGTTAGGAGATACTCAACTATTTCTTTGTACCAAGGACTAGTAAGATACTTCATCAGTATTTTCTGAGTGGCCATTTCCACTTCTTGTTGCCCTGTCTGTTCCTCAGAATCTTCACTTGCAATCATAGATAAATTGATTCCCAAAGCTTGATGATTTGAATCTGATAAAATTCTTGCTAGCCCCTGCCCTTTAATCAACTTAGTGGGTCTGATGTCCAGATCATATTCCTGTATCTTTGCAATCCACCTACCCCTTTTTCCTTCACTGTCACCCTGAACGAGGATATCTTTAACCGCTGCGGTGGGTACAAATGCAGTAATGTGAGACTGCAGAATATACATGCAAAATGCCTTGAGGGAATTTACCAAGGCATAGGCCTGCTTCTCCAATATATTTTATTTCAATTCTGCGTCGTGAAGCACCTGACTAAAGAAAGCAATGGGTTGTTCATACCCATCCTCGTTTTTCTGTAGGAGAACTCCAGCTACCGTATGAGGTGATGCGAAAGAGAAAATCATAAATGGTTCAGTGAAATCTGGCCTTGCTAGCACAGAAGCCTCAGCAAATGCATTCTTTATCCTGGCAAAGGACTACCTCGATTCTGGTGAACATTTCACCTCATTATTCTTTTTTAACATATCTGTTATATGCCTAACTATCTCAGCATAGTTAGGGATAAATCTTCTCAGAAAATTGATACGCCCTAAGAACACTTGGACTTCTTTCTTATTCCTGGGGAGGGAGATGCCATTTATAACCTCCACTCTTTTAGGATCAATATTGACCCCATCCTTAGTTACAATGTGTCCTAGGAGCTTACCCTCTTCTAATGCAAACAGAGATGTCTGAGGATTTAGGGAAAGACCATACCTTCTGCATTTCTCAAAAGTTCTCTGTAAATGTTGAATGTGCTAGGCATCATCTTTCGAAAATACTGTAATATCGTCCAGATAGACCACCAGAAATTTATCTTGTTCCCCAACAAAAGCTATGTCCATAGCCCTCTGAAATGTGGCTCCTGTGTTAATCAGCCCAAAAGGCATCCTAGCGTACATGAATGTACCCCAAGGCGTGGTGAAAGCAGTCTTCTTCTGGTCTTCTGGGAGTACGTCCACCTGGTTATAACCCAAAAAACCGTCCATCATAGACATTCTAGAGGCCCCCACCACTTTCTGCAGAATGTGGTCCATCTTCGGTAATGGGTAGTTGTCTTTCAGGGAGGCTCTATTAAAATTTCTGAAATCAACGCACAACCTTATTTCTCCATTTTTCTTTCGGACAGGGACTAGATTTTCCACCCGTTCAGAGTACTTCAATGGCACAATTATTTTAGCCCTTAACAACTTCTTGATTTCTTTCTCAATGGAGGGGAGTAATAGAGGGTTTATTTGTCTGAGCTTTTGCTTGTGAGGCCTTGCATCTGCCTTCAGGGGAATTTCATGCTGCAAAATGCTGATATCGAACGTCTTCAGGTCTTGATAGGACCATGCAAATACATCCCTATAAGACTGAAATAATTGTAGGTACTTCTCCTTATAGCCATCCAGGATCTTTCTGGATAATTTCACTATTTTGGGTTCAGCCTCAGTACCCAGATTTAGGTCCTCTACCTGGTTTTCGTCTGTCGTTTTGCTGGGCTACCTGGGGATATCATTTTTGTCAAATAGCCTTTCTAGGGGCACCAGGCCTCTAGGGATGACATTTCCCTTCAGCTGTAACACTTTGCTCCCAGCCATTTTTTCTTCCCACTTATTTTCTGATTGGCTCTCAACATCATCCCCCTCACAACAGTCGATTTCCATATTAGAGAACTCCCCAACTGTCTCTAGAAACCTTTTCACTTGTTCATCGTCCTCAAACACTTGCCAGTGTTTGACATTGTCTGGAATCGAAGGTCGGTACCTTACTTCTATCTCATACCTCGGGAGGGGATTTTGGGGTGGCCGGAAGGTGCTAGCAGCTACTGCAAGTGAATCTGCCATCTTGTTCTGCTCCCGGGGCATGAACTGAATATTAAAAGCTAAGAAAAAGTTCTCCACCATGTCCCATACTTCATTCCTATAAGCTCTTAAATGAGGATGTTTAGCTTGACATTGATTTCTGATCTGTCGGACCACTAATTCTGAATCACCCAAGACCTTCAAGGTTTGTATATTCATATTCCTGGCTGCCTGTAGCCCCAGCAAAAGTGCTTCATACTCAGCCACGTTATTGGTGGCTTCATATTCTAATTTGAAGGACAGTGGGACCCATTTTCCTGTAGGGGAAATCAATAAAACTCCAGCACCATTACCTTCTTTCGAATTTGCCCCATCGAAATGTAGAGTCCATACCCCTGTTTCGAGACCTTTTGAGGATTGTTGAGTCCTTATCTGACATAAGGAAGGTTCCTGAGCATAACTGTAATCTTCTTCTAACATCAAGCATAAAAAATCTCTATCTTTACTGTAGACCGGTGAATTTTCTGAACTGTCAGCTTTGGTAACCGTTTTTAGAAATCTGGTCTCCCTGTATAATCTCCTCTCCTGCCCGCCAAAGATTGGGATGGTGGCATATGTTAGATCTAGTTTGATTGAACCACCAAATTTTGTTCCCCAGGACCTTGATAGTAGCATACCAAAATGGGCTGGAATGTTAGCCACCACAATGTCCATTACTACACTTTTAGCTGGGATTTGGGCCAGGTTGACCACCAGGTCCTTAATCATGCCCAAGCACTTAACTCTTTTGGAGTCAAATGAGTACAGATCCTGATATGGACGAGTGATCTAGAGTCCTAATTTCTCCATGACAGACAGAGGCATTAGATTGTGGGAGGCTCCAGAGTCTAACATACAATTGTGAAGTAATAGGTCATGGATCACCAAAGACACGTAAAAGGGAGGTGTAGAGGGGTCTAATTCTTCGACATGTGGACCAAACACTACCATAGGTCTTTCTTCTTGTAAGTTGAGACTGTCAGGGATGTGTATTACTTCTGGGGGAAGCATGAAGGATGTGACTTGGGACTGATATGCTGGCTGTTTTAATAACTCAGTCAAAGGAACTGGGATTTTCACTTTTTCAAGTTCTTTTTGTAAATTAAAGATAGATGACGACTTATCTATTGACACCTCTTTTTCTTTGGAGTCTTTGCTCTGGAGGGGAGGCTTAAATTCTTTTACGATGGGCTCGACCTTAGGGGGTGCAGTTACTTGTGAGGATGAAGGCATTAGAGCATCAGATTGCAGGGTTTGGTTGAGGGGCCTCTTACCTTTTTCTGGGGGTTTTTGAGTATTGATCTCCTTCTATGCAGGTGCTGACTTTTCGGGTGTGTCCTCCTCTTCATCTTGAGTGCAGGTTCTCTTTCTAGAGGACCTGAGGTCATATTTCCTGTTAAACTGAGCCTGCATGAAGTCGAAAAACTGCTTGCAGTAGTTGTCAATCTCCGGATCCTCAGTGCTTTCGTCAGTTTTGACTTTTGAGTGAGTTTGTACTTCCTCCTCGCCACTTCTGTGAACAGGAAATTCAATGTCATCATGGTCTGAGAAAACAAGATAGGTCTCTTCTTGCTCACAAGCAATGTCTTCGGTAGAACCTTCTACTTGCCCTTCCAAGTATAAAGGATGCGGTACCTGATCTTGTTGCTCCTTCTGCCCCCTTTGCAGTATCTGCAAGGGCAACTTTCTGTATTGAGGGTTAAAACCTCTGTTTGGAGCATTCTGGAAATTCTTTGAGGGCGAATTCTTGGCCTCCATCTCAAGCTTGATCAGCTTACTTGAGAGATTCTTGATCATCTTGTTCATTTCTTCAATCTTGTCATTAGCTAAATCTCTGTCTTGGCTCGAGGTGGATACTTCCTCTTTTCCCCTCCTTCTAACATCTTGCTCAGATTTTCCCCCAGACTTACCAGTGGAGGAAAATTTTGCCTCGATCTCCAGTGCATCTGTCTGAGCATCATCCAGGGTGGCTGGCTTTCTTTCTCTCAGAGAGAAGCCGAACTCTGAGTCGAAAGCTGCCATGAACACAACCTTGGCAGCGGTCTGATGAGGCTTCATCTCTGCAGGGAGGCTAAGGTACAATTTGTTAAATCTCTTAATAAATTCAGCCACCCCTTCATCGTGTCTTTTCTTGAGTGTATTAAACTCAGTAAGACAATGTCCGTGGTCCTTCTTCTCTCCCCATTTTCTGAGGAAAGTCTCTTCCATTCCGTCCCAGGTGGTGATAGAATGGTTTCCCAGTGTCTTGAACCATTTTCTAGCCTCACCATATAAATATTGCACGAACAGCCTTAGGACCACATCCAGATGTTCCACATTAAAATTCTCTGCGAAAGAACAAAAGACCTCCAAATGCTTCTGATCTTCGATCTCATTTTCCCCATTGAAACGGGGCAAGATCTTTAAATAGTCCTGTGGCATGTCATTTAGCACATTAGGTAGAGCCAGAGGGGCGTATTTATTTAACAGGAAACCGGGGACCTTGGCCATTGGAGGGGGTGGAGGTAGTGCAAGAATCTGAGCTGTAAGAGGAGGAGGAGAAGGTGGAAGTGAAGTATGGATAATGATGGGGATGTAGTGAACAACGGCTTGAAGGGTTGACGAGAATGTCGGGCTGTGAACATCAGATACTTCAGTAACTTCCTTAATCTCCTCAACTTCAGGGGTAGGGTGGAAAGAGTAATGCGAAGTATTGCTAGACTCGGCTTCTTCTTTGATATGGACACCTCCCTGAGGTGGGCTATTTGAATAGTAACCAGTATCTCTTATGATGGAGTCAGGGCCTTGTATTTGGGCGATTTGAGAGGAAGAGGACGGAAGATATGGAAAGTTTTCTAGGGAGAATTCAGGAATCTCGGTATGAACTGACTGCCTTTCCCTCCAGCCCCTTCTATGTAGCATCCTTTCTGGGTCAGACACAGAAGGTTTCTTTGGCTGAGATGTATCTGACCTCAGGTGCGGCTTACGAGGAGCCAGGACTGCAAAAAAATTAACTTACAACACAAATGTGGAGTCGCCAAGGTGAGGAATGTACAACTCTCAACTCTTCATGCTCACCTAACTGAAGAGTGAATAGGTTTGTCGAGGCCCAGGGATTTTAATTTATTTCGACTTCGTCCCCGGCAACGGCGCCAAAAAGATGTTGTTGCTCCTAGAGACAGCCTTGAGTTGCCAAAGACCAGTGCCTAGGACATCTTAAACAGTAGGGAGTATAAAGTATATTTTAGGCTTATTATCAGCTTAGGACTCCCTACCTTTTCAACTTGTGCAAAGCATCATCATATGTATGGGACCAAACTACCTTCGGATTTAGCAAGTTATAAAGACACTGTAAAGACAAGAAGGGAATCTTCAATACATATATACTTCAGACAATTTAGAGAACACTTTCATCAGAGAGGGCCAGTTTCTCAAAGACATATAAGTATTTTAAACAGAAAAATATTTGGGGCGCAGAAAGTGAAAGGGGAGTACTAACTACCAATGAAATGGTGCTCAGAAAACATATTTCAACATAATATGGGCTTAGGAACTAAGAATCCATACATATCAATCAGTTCAGTGAGAGTAACATTCCACGATGTTTAATACAGAGGAAACATGAATGATGTGTTAAGCAGAACGACATATCGTGTATGAGCCATATTTAAAGCAACATAGACCAGAAAAGCATGAATATCGGACATCGATAAATTCATACCCGAGGTGGCAAGTTACTCGCATTCCAAGACATGATAAAAGGAAATTGAAAACAGTGGAGAGAACAATGACACAATATCACAAAGAAAGAGTCACGAACTATATAACATTAAGACTGGAATCCTCATACATAACTAGAACTTCTCTTCGCTGAAACCCCACGGGCTCTGTGTATTTGCATTGATAATTCCACGACAAGCATACAAAAACTTTTACACTGCCATTTTCTTCAGGAAATCTGGAACCCGTTTTTCTCATTTGATCTTCCTTATATAGACCTCTTCCTATCTCAGCGAGAAGATATTTTTGTGAAAATATCTTCTTCGCATGACCAAAATCTGTTAAAGGTCCTTATCAGAACAACAAAATTTATAATGAGGAATAAGGCCTCCCATCATGGATAGTCAGGCCCTTGGCCGTTTTCAAAATAGGAAATTAAACAAAAGTATGGTAACAGTAAAATGCTGAAGTGGAGTAAACAGCCCACATGAAACTTAAAAGTAACTAATTCAGTAAAAAGTAAATGGGCCGCTGAGGCCGAATCATGAGTTGACATGATTTCATAGGTGTGGAAGGGTTGAGGCTGTTGCTGATGTTGATGGTGGGATGTTCGCTGATGAGCTGGCGATCCGGGTGGCGAACTGAGCGCATTTTTGCCGGCTGCTCTATGAAGTAAAAGCATCGGGTAGAAATCCTTCTCAGGGACATAGCATGAAAATGAAAGCTTTAAATAATCTGTCCTTTTCTGAAAAGAAATCCTATTAGAATTAAACCTGGAGGGCATAGTTCTCTTGTGCATTGTACTCTCTGTTTTCAAATTTTGAATTTGAATTTAAAATCTTTCATGCCAGACATTGAATTCATAGGTCTTTGACTGATACTCTTTGCTTCGTCATTAATGTCTTCATCTACAAAAATCTGCTCCTTGAATGATTCTGAAGGGTTTGGTGGATTTTGAACCCTATTTCTTCCACGGATGCCATGTCGAGACAGCTCCCGGGACTTTTCTTCATAATTACAGCTTCTATAGAGCAGCCCTTCGATGTGCTCTGCTACTGCAGTCCAGGCTGTATATTATGATAATTTTTCCATTGCTAAAACCCTGCAAAATCCGCAAACTTGTTAAGAAAACCGTGCACGGGGAGGTCGAAGTGGTGGGGGGGTAATGAGGAATGACAGTACTGCATGATGGACCGGGGTAAAAAGTAAGGCAGTGGTAGAAAATACAGCGTAACAGTGTTTTCTACGTAAAAACGGTGAAAAAGGCAATGGTACGGTGTATGATAGGGTTTGGTGGGGAAATGCATCACGGGCTGTTCGATCGTGGTCTAGTGGTGGGGATCGACGGTGGAGAATGGTCCGTGGAATAACTTATGCACATGACGGAATACATATGAAACATTGAAATTTTAACGTAAAATGTGAAACATTAAGACTTCAGTGGAAATGCAAAGGAAACACATGAAATGCAACGGAAATGCGCATGAGCGGTATGGGAATGAACGTACGAGGTGGGACCCAATACGGAAAGCGAGGATTGCAAAGGCGGAAAGTGCGATGGCAGAAAGTGGCACCAATCAGAAAACTGCGCTTTGCCCTTTTGCGATGGGTGCGGTTTGCGATGGATGCGATTTGCGATGATCGCAAATTGCAAAGGCAGAAAGTGCGATGACGGAAAGTGGCACCAACAGAAAACTGCGCTTTGCGCTTTTGCGATGGGGCGGATCTGCGATGGGTGCGGTTTGCGATGGGTGCGATTTGCGATGATCACAAATTGCAAAGGCGGAAAGTGCGATGGAGGAGAGTGGCATGAATGTGATTTGCGATGGAAAGTGGCACGAAAAAGAAACCTTGCGCCTTTTAAAATTACTATTCCCCTTTTTCTCTATACTTCAGCCTTTTCGTATTAACTCCGCCTTTGGCTTTTATGTATGTGACTTCCTTTACCTTGTTTCGCTTCGACCATCTCTTCAAATATTTCACTCTTTGATATAATGTTCGACCTATAGCCTATCAACATTTAATAAATAAATGACTTATGAGTCAATATTGATCAACACCACCCACAGGCCAATGGTACTGTTGAAGCGTTTAATAAAATTCTTGAAAAGGGGTTAACAAAGATTTGTAATGCACAACGGGATGACTGGGATGAACGGCTACCAGCAACACTCTGGGCCTACCGGACTACGGTGAAGCGCTTGACCAACCAGACATTGTTCCAGTTGGTGTATGGCAGGGAAGCTGTGGTTCCCACTGAGTTCATTGTACCAAGCCTTTTAATTGCCACATCCCTCGAGTTTTCAGAAGAGGAGTCGCTTCAGGAACGCCTCCACGAGCTACAGGAACTGGACGAGTCCCGGTTCCTGGCCGAATTTCACCAGAAGGTTCAGAAGGATAGGCAGAAAGCGTGGCACGATTGCCACATGAAGAACAAGACATTCCAGGTTGGCAGAAAGGTCCTTTTATATGACAGCAAGTTCTAGAAGTTCCCAGGAAAGTTGTAGATGCACTGGTTAGGACATTAATTTGTCATCGAGATTAGAGAGTCCGGTGCCGTTTGTTTGGCTCGGCTGGATGGTACTGTTTTACCAGGATGGGTGAATGGCGCACGCCTGAAACCCTACTAGGAGTAAGTTTATTCCAACATTCATCAATAACTCTCGCACCTGAGAGCACCCGTAGAGTAGCGTAGTCGCATAAATCTCCCGCAACCGGGATGAGCATAGGTAGTGTTTTTCGTTCCCGCATTATTTGTCAATAATCGCTCTGTTGCGGGACCGCACCGCAACCAACTGTGGTCGGGGAGGGGCGCATCTAGCGTTTCATCCCCGTAGGATTCACAAATGTGTTAGTGTCAGTCCAGGTCATGTCAGTCAGTACTTGTGTCAGTCTGTAGGATAATCTCGATTTGAATAATAAATTACCATAATTGGAAGTAACCTTGCCATAATCATTTTGCCATCATCCGTAATTACCTCAGCCGTCGTGTCCGCCCATTTCCCCATGCCACTGTTAGAAACTGTTAGAATACCCATTGGCACGCGATTGATCGCACTATTATCACAGAAAAGAATGCCAGCAGGAATTAACTCGTTAAGGGGTCTCATCAACTCCACTCGTGCCAGGTGATGACATAACTTGCATGCAAATCAAAAGCACGAGAATGTCGGACCAGTTCGAATTAGCAATTGCAGCAGCACCAGAGCAGTTGAAGTTTCAAGACCCACAGCACCAAGAGAGGATGCCAAGGAAAATTTTACAGGTCTATTAGCGTCGAGCCAAAATGCCGAAGGCCATCTCAGCCGTTACTGAACCAAAGCTCGACACTAGAATTCACAAGACCGAGTCTCTGGTCGGGAAATATGATAATGTAGCCTTGATAGATGCCAACCTTTTAGACACTACCAAATTCCCATCCCTCCATTGGCAGGTGTATATGGAGCACTACTACACCCCAGCCGGAAACTCAGCCAACCGAGTGTTACCAGAGTTCAGGGGCCTTCAACAATCGTCTCTGATGAACTTAAGAAATCTTTCGGTCTTCGGGACCACAGGGCCGGCTCTGCAGTGCACACGCTTCCTCCTCATCCGCATCCAGAATGGGTCCTTGTGGCTGAAAAAGGAAATTCCCATTCATGCTGAAGATATTCATCGTCTCACAGGGCTTTCACAGGATGGTGCAGACGTCTCGACTGCCTGTCAGACCTCCTCCAAGCGCACACGAAAGTCGGGAGACGCGGACCTCTATGTCAAATATGGCACCTACCGGGGGAGGGGAAAGGAGCCAAGATAGACCTCATCAATAAGCCCGAGATTAGGTTCGCCTGCTACCTCATTTCCAGCAAGACAATGAGGCACTACACCAAGGGCGAATGCACTTTGGACACTATCTCCATTGCAGAGCACTGTATCCAGGGCACCAAGCTGAATTGGTGCTCCTTCTTGTTAAAAGAACTGTTCGACGCGTGCGAGGAGAATCATAAGTGTGCTACTACTTTTATTTATGGCTATTTGATCGTTGCTTTTGCCATGTGGAAATGGCACACTCCCCTCGTCCGGTTCCTAGTGGATATTTCAGAGGGCCAGCCTCTCACGATGAAGTTTGTTTCATGGAAGGTGTCGGCTGATCCGAGCACCAAACAGGTGAATGTCGAAGCGTTCCGGAGCTGGTATGGGTTAATGACGGACGTTGTAACCAGCCAGCAGCGGGTGCCTAGAAACTTGTTGGATGAATACAGTGAGCAAGTGTGGTTCAGGGTAAGTCACAGGCATACTTACCTTCGACCCACTTGTGTGGCGGAGGACACCTTCCGCATGACGCCGTTGAAATTCTAGCTGGACGATGCCACCTTCCACCATGAAGTCTGTTCGTGGCTGGGGGTCACAAGGGAAACCCGCGACGGGATCCCTAGATACAACTTTGAGCGAATGTTTCCATTGCAACAGTCTACCGAGATGGATGCAGCAGCGCCACCACAGGAACTCCCCGAACCGCTCGTCCCCGTCATCCACCACTTCAACACACAGGTACGCAATTTCAATGCGGTGGCCCAGGTTATTTCCAGCGGTGCTGCTCTGTTCCCTTTATTTTCTGAGTTTCACCTCACTCGCTCCACCTCGCACCCCCAGACCGCTCCTCTCACCTCCCCCATCCCCACTATCCTATTTACCTCTGCGAGTCCAATCATGACCCCGATGGGTGAGAAAATCAAGCCCACGGAACAACCAGATGCCCCTCAAGCCAAGAGGGCCTGCACCACCAAGGAAAATCCGGTGGTGGACCTCACTGTTGATGATCCACCACTGCCACCGAGCACAGGGGTGATGATTCAAGAAGAACCCCTCATTGACCCATCCAAGTTCATCAATATTCGCCTTCCACATCCCTCCACCACACCGTCCACCGCTCCGTCCACCGTTCATCCGCCTACCACTTCATCCGCCCCATCCAATTCATCTGCCACTGTGTCTGACCCCATCATCCGGGAACTCCTTGGTGGGGACTGCGGGGCCGAAGTTGACTCTAGTACTACCACGGTAGTACCACCGGTCGACCCAGCGGAAGAACCCCACATTTCTCTTTGTTGGGGTTCCCATGTTTTGGCAGATTTGGCAATACCAAAAGATGAGACAACATCAGAACCACTTTGGGGCCCTAGGATCTAGCCCTCCTGGACCCGGAGAGGGATCTCTCCAAATAGAGCAAAGAATGATATATCTTTGAAGCTCAAGATGAGATGTTAGGCTAGTTATGAAGCACAAAGGAGGCTTTAAATGATTTGGTTGGTTTGTTGCTGGGTTGGTCAGGAGACCATAGACCGATAAAGTAATGGGAGAAAAAGGAGACAAAGCAGCAGGATGTTTCAGCAGGGAGGATGGGTTAAGAAAGTGCCATCCATTGGGCTATGGAGTCATGAAAGGGGAATTACATGCAACAACTAGCCAAGGCTTTCAGAGGGCAAGTCATCTACACTAAAGGATCTTTTAGATAGATGATGGGATGGAACATTAAGGACTGAAGGTGAAAGAAGGAAAGACAACCAAATTTCTGTCTATAGATCAGGTCAGAGGTCATTTAACTCCAGACCTACTTGGACATACTCAAAGGCAGCTCTCAAAGAGGGACAAAGGGGCAGCTTATAGATCGGACCAGAGGTCATTTAACTCCAGGTCAGCTTTAACATTCTCCAAGGGAAAACAGAGATAAGATTAACAAAGGGATCTTAGGAGGGTCAACTGGTTGCACAAGGATCCTAGTGGACAGGGCTAACTCTGATCCCCAGTGTTCCCAAATCTTCCAGCTTGAACCCAAAAAGAACTTCTAAGAACTGATTCATTTAATTCATACATCAGAGAGTAGGCAATATCATCCACTACTCTGGTTAAATCAACTGAAAACAATTCTCAAAAAGTAAATAAAGTAGAAAACATTAAAGGTAGGGAGAGCAGGAACATAGGGTACCGAACAAGGGTGAATCCTATGTTATACTTCTGTTGCCTACCAGAAGAACATGAAACAGTATGAAAATGTAATAAACAAAGTTAGGGAAAACATCACCAATAGCAATAGACCAGGATCCTATGAAATGTGCTTTGATTAATTGATGCAAAACCAGTCATGTACAATAAGCCCAATGGCTAATACAATTCAAACTTTCTCCTCCCAGCCTATTACATACAAACTACTCTGTAACTCCCTCCCAAGAATGTTCTAACAGTCAGAATGAATCCCTCTAACAGCAACGGCAACAGCCGAACAACTGAACAACAACAACAACCTTTTACATTATGTTCTCGGGGATTTCTTATAGGATAATGAGAATAATAGGGGTAGATACAAATTAAATGAATCTCATTAAGACAGAATGGTGGAGGAGTTCCTGCCCATGTGGCTTAATGGCTCTGTAGCTCTGTATGTACTCTGCAGGCTATTTGGAAGCCTCTGTCAGGTCGAAATTGACCTCTGATATGTTCCTTGTAATCCTCTCGGCTGTCTGGAGCTCTATGCTGCCTTCTGGAATAAATGAAAAGGATGGGGAAACTGCATAGCCCTCCATACCTCAATAACTGCTGTCCAGACACTCTTAAAGAAGGCTCTATCTGTAACCTTTGTTTGATGGCTCGAGGAGGCATGGAGTACGCTGTGGGAAAGGTGTACTTCTGAGAGAAGAGTACTCCACTGAGTATTAAACACAGATAAATCTTGTTGCGTGCACGTTGGTCTTCAACCTGTGCCTTTCCTTTAAATTGTGGGGTTAAACATTAATTATGTCAATAGAAAACATTAACCCCCTTTGGATCTCTCTGCTGGTCCGCTGGAAAGTGCTAAAATGAAATCTCTGTGTTATCTGTATAATGGAATAAACCTGTTACAAGCCCGAACAATGGTGGCAGAAGAATGCTGTGGAGGCCCGGAGAAACAGTGGCGGAACAGTGAAAGCAGTGGGAATAATGGAGAATGGCGGAAGGAAATAGTGTAAAAGCCCAAAGGTTATACCTTTGGGGGAAATAAAAAGGAAATGGAAGAAATGTAATGAAATAGAAGGGAAAGATCGTACGAGGTGGGACCGGGTACGAAAATTGCAATCGCAATCGGAGCAGAGCAGAGGGCGGAACGATAAAACACAAAACTTACGATGCAATGAGAAATCCTTTGTAAAACTGAAACAGTTCAAATTTTTTACTAACAAAGGGAAGGGCCTTATAATATATGAATAGGCGGAAGGGAAGTGCGGTGGGCTCGGGGTCTAATCGCAATCGTAGATCAGAGCGGGTGGAAATCGCAACACACATTTCAAAAGTTCCGATTGCGATTGGGAGTGGGGACGCGATTGAGCGATGACCGTTGGATCCGAAGGCTAGATAAATGGCTCACATTCAATCGGAGGGAGAAACGGGAGGTGCGATGGGTGTGAAGCGATTTGCGCTAGGCCGTAGGATTAGCAGGGAGAAAGGACGGCTGCGATGCAATCGGGGGATCGCAATCGGGAGTCAGAAGGCTTGCGATTGTGATCGGAAGGGGATTAGCGATTGAGCGCTGACCGCTGATCTCGGGTCTAGATCAACGGCGGGGAATGCAATCGGAGGGGTAGTGCGATCGGGGGATCGGGAGACGGGACTTGCGATTGCGATTGGTCGGGAGGAGCGATAGCCGTCGGATCAATGAGGGGACTATGATGCGATCGGGGGATCGCAATCGGAGAGAGAAAAGGGGAAGGCGCGATGGAAGTTGTGATTGCGATTGGGTGGGGGTTGTGATTAGCGCTCAACCATCGGATCTACGTGATAGATCAACGGTAAAGAACGAGTCGTGGGAATTTGTTTATTAAACCAATCACATCAGCATTTTAGAGCTTTACAAAGGAATTTGCCTCTCCGCCAACTTCCGAGTGCGATTAGCGCCCAGGACCTAAGCACTTGGTCTTAGCGCAAGGGCATGTGCGGGGAAATGGTTAGGGCTGACGGAAAAAAGGGGCTAAGCCTTATTATAAGGTCAGAAAGTGGGTCTTGGCCTATTTAAATGGAATTTGAAGGTCGGGGAAGGGTAACGATAGAAGAAGATAAGGGGAATCAGGGGAAACTTAGCCAAGCAAAGGGTAAGGGAAGAATTTAAAGGGGGTTTTAGGGAGAATTAAGAAGGTAAGAAGGGAAATAGAGGGGAGACCAAATAGAAGCTAAGTGGGGGTAAAATAAGAGGGAAAAGGGCCTTTTGGGCATTCTTCTTCATAACAGAGAGGCTTTATGAGGGAAGTCAACATAGGGGACTTCATCAAAGGACAAAAGGCACAAAGAGGCTTCAAGGATGATGTGTTTTCAAGGGAAATGCATTCCTTGAAGGCTCAACAACATTTTAGCCCCCTTTTTGCTTGTCAAAAATTTCATAGGGGGGGCTAACACTCTTACTGATATATTTACACAGCAAACACGCATTGTGTCTGACTCTGCTAAGGCTCAGCCTGAGCCAACGGTCCCTCCACAACCGGGCCACATTGATCAGCAAGAACGGCTAGATCTGAACATGGCTGACTCAGCGCACCCAGAGGCCATGCCACCATCCCCTACCGAGCATTCTAACCGATCAGTTGCCAGTGGGCAACCCTTGCAGGAAAGGCGGCCGGAACAGGGTGCTTCAGGAACCGCCAACTTAAAGACCTAGGATATAGCTTAGCTATACTTATTCATTCAAGGGGAAACCCAACAAGTTGAAAGGCTTCATTCGGAGCTCCAGCAGTGGTGCGACGAGCAGCAGCAGCATATTACCGCGCTTACTGAACAGCGCCACCAGCTCCGGACGGCACAGGAGCAACTAGAAGGACATCTAAGAAACGTCACTCAGGTGTTTTCTGAACTATGGCCGCATGTCAGGGATCATTACCCTCAGTTGCCTCCCGATGTCATGACGACCAGCCTCGTCGTACAGGCATTCCACCTATGGATCGCCTACACCGGCCTACACAGGGAGAACCAAGAGCTTCACGCAGCATTAGCCACACGGCCAGCGCTACCTGACCCCAAGGTTGTATATTCCGCACAGGTTGCAGCTAAGCAGAGCCAAGCTGCTCAAATGCAGGCGACCCTTACCTCTATGGCGCACGAGGCTTACAACCTCCTGAAAATTCTTCAGGAGTGCTCACTAGCCCTTACAGTAAAAAGGCAGCCCATTTCCACGCAGTTGCAGCAGATTTCAAGGGAAATTCAGGAGACTGCGGATCCCGTGCAGTTGGATCAATTATATGCTCAGGCAGACGAGCTCGAAGTCTAGATTCAACAAACCGAGGTCAACTCCGTGGCAGCCAAACGGGTAATTCATGAAATCCATCCGCCCATTAAATACAATGCCAGATCAATGCAACAGCTAGCTGTCGAGGCCGAGAACCAGCTTAACATGGTGTTTGGGGCCGTCCCGACGCACATCGAGGAGGCCGCTGTCACCAAGATTGCTGACGAAACAGATTCACTGATGCAGGGGTGGCAGCAGGCTGTGTCGGACTTCACTGAGCTCAAAGCCACAGCGTTCCGCAGAGTCCCGAAGTTGGGGCCCTTGTTTGAACAACCCCCTGGAGGTGCACAGCGAGAGTAGGAACAAGCTAAAGGCGCACAACAGGAACAGGCACAAGATGAAGCCACACAGGGCAAACAGGGCATGGGATCAAGCAGGGCAATGGAGATAGAGACTGTCATTTGTGATTGACTCGGGGACGAGTCAAGAAACTGTGGTTGGGGCCTGTTGGGGCCCTTGTTTTGGAAACCCATTTTGAATATTTTGAATTTTGAAAATAGGAGGGCTTTTTGGGTTGCGGCATGATGACACATGGCAAACGCGACCATGTCACAACTACAGTAAGTTGCGGAGCTATCGAGGCAGCGCAGAAGCAAGAGATAGCTGAAGAAAGCAGGTGCATGAGGATATACAGAAGAAGACAGAAAGCAGAACACGCAGACAACAAGAGAGAAGTCGGAAGCAGCTGAAGAAGAACACAAAGAGGAACTAACAGTTGCGATAATGGGTGAATAAATAGCAGTCACCCGGTCGAAAGAAGATATGTGCAACAGGAGAAGGAATGCAGAGCAATTGAAGGAGATCGTCCAGGAGGTATCTGTAGTTCCTAGGGTTCTCTCATTTACCTTTCTGTTATGTAAGGCATATGTATCAGACTGAAAGCTCTCCTTGCGGAAGCTATGTAACTATGAATGTGGGTGCAGATATCAATACAATTGCAGGTTGCTGTCCTATTGTGTAATTCTGATGCATGCATGTTGGTTATAATGATTTAAATTTTATTTGCTTAATACCTGCTCGCTCTATGAATGTTCTTGTGTATATACCTATGTTTATGTAATCAATTCAATGATAATTATGAGTTGCAGATCCTTCCCCTGCTATCGATCTATTCCCTTTCTGCATGTGGTTGCGGCATGCCTCGGGTGAGACTCTCTGCTCCCCGGAGTAGGGTGATAATGCCGGCGTGGTTCTAGACTACAACAGATTCCTTTGTTGGCCCCAACCCTTGAACCTGGGTCTTGTCGTGACACCTGTTTCCTCGCCAATAGGCCAACTAGTGTCATGGTGTAAAGGGTCATTTATCAACTGGTCAAAATCAGGAAGGTTGAGGCCTGCCATGAAGGGGAGCAAGGGCGCCGCCGGAGCCGTGTACGTTACGGTCCCACTAGTGGTATTCCCAGCATGAGGTCTGGGGTTACCACCAGCATTTGGTCCTTCACCAAACATGGTGAAAGTGACAAGGGGAGAACTGAAGGCAAAACGAAAAGGAGAACCCAATTAACTAGAAGAAGAGTCGGAGTGCAGACTCGGAGGAGGACTAACTTGAATCCTACGTGGAGAAGTAAGTCTTCCCACTGGAAACTAATGATGAAGGCCAAGAAGTCTCTGGGATAAACGCCTTGGTGGCACAATGGTGATGACACAAACACGACACAAGGGAAAAAGAGACTGACAAGGGCAAGGAGGTGCATGATCAACTGATTACAATGTCGAAACAAGGGCGAAGAGGTGCAGGATCAATTGATTTCAATGTTTTAGAGTCTTTGCTTGGCGGTGTTAACCAAACCCTTTTTCTCTTAGGGTGTGTGTGCAAAGTGTGTAAATTTTAATTTTTAAACCCAGACGTTTGTAGAGAAAAAGAAAAAGTGTGCTATGTAACTGTAAATAAAATGTAGATAACAGTATATGAAACTGAAATAATAGTAAATAAACAGTTAATAATGCAATAATATAAACCCAAGGAGGTGGGCCTCTCAACAAGTAGTCTGTAGGTGGGCAAAAAAATAGTCAAAACACACCAAAATAGCCAATAGATCTAAGGTCGGGAGGGACAGGGATCTAAAGGTCAAAATCTGCTGGAAAGTGGTGTAAAAAACAACAACAAATCAAAGGAAAAATTGTTGTAAATGAGGTGGAGAAAGGCAATCTCCTGGAGGGAAACAGAGTGAACCCTAGATGAAAACCAAAACAAAGCTAAATGAGGTGATTTAGATGGATACCGATCCAATCTGAAGCAGATCTGAAGGTGAGGTATCAGATCTGAAAAATGGTTGAACGCTCTGAAAATTTCAGACAACCTGCAACAACTAAAACTCTTCCACAAAGTGTGGAGGGTACTGAAGCCTTAGGGGGCTAGGTTACCACTTAGTTGAGTAAAACAGAACAAGTACAGGTCCAAAATAGGCAGAGATGGAGGTCAAACAACCGTGAACAGAGGCCCAGACAAACCCAGAAAACTTTTAGAAAAAACTCCTGCAAACAATCCAGGTCATAGTTTTTGACCTGTTTTCAATAGAGGTTACAGTTTTTGGGCTAAAAAGTGATTCCTGAGGCTCTATCTTGCAGGTTTAGGGACAAAAAGTGTGACCTGCACTTCCGGCACTCTTGGCGGCAGATTTCAGAAAAAAGTGTCGTCTTAGCTGCCGGTGATGTCTGTCACCTGCGCAATAGGTCCGAAAGCACATGAAAGTTAGAAGTTTTACTATTTTAGGGTTTTATAGGTTAAAAAAAACATCAGTAAAAGCAAAAAAAAGAGGCTAAAGAGAAATCCTAGGGTTTGAAGCAACTGGATATGCAAAGATAAAAAAAATGACAGCGGTCGTAATCATAAACCTGTGTGGAGTCGCCAGTTGTCAGTATGAATCTTAATTCCAAGCGTATGAAAAAATACCACTTTAGCTGTGCATAACAAACAACCCTAACAGCAAATATGGTTTCCAATATCCTCAAATCTGCAGTTAGGTGATCAAGATAAATGCAACAAAAAACTAGATATATGCATCAAAAGACATTAAGCAGTAGAAAAAACAATATTTACTCCATGCATCCAATAGACAAGACAAGAATATGTTGAATGAATTTTGTGTTAATGGCACCTGGGAGGAAAACACAGAAGGGTGTTACCAGTTCTCCTCAATGGGATGGGTTCTTGTAATTCCTCAGCACTTCAGGTCTAAAATTCCTCTCTCTTGATGGTGTAGAAAACCCAGACAAAAATGGTTAGCAAAATATGGCTATGATGGTGGATCAAAGTCAGACCAAAAGTATAGATCTAGAGTGATCTTTAGGCAACAAAAGGTGGTAAATGAATGAGAAAACCCTTCTATTTATAACAAAATATTGAGTTAGTCTAGATATTGGTGCATAATTAAAATATTATTAACCAAATCAAGATCCAACTTTTATGAAATATTTTATTATATTTGTTGGAGGGAAAAGGAATTTGACTTGGGTCAAATCCTTTTATTCGTAAATAATAAATAAATAAATGATTTATTTATCATTTTAAGGATGTGGTTGAGTAATAATGAAATAAATAATGATTTATTTAATTATTTAAGGGTGATTTAGTCATATTTAACAAATAATATTATTTAAATAAGGTTTAAATAATTATTCTAGAAAATAATAAGATAAATAATGATTTATCTAATTAATTTCCTTGTTTTGGGTTAAATATAACTAGGAATATTAATTAAACTGTTGTTTAACTAATTATTCCTTGAGGAAAATCAAACAAATATAGATTTATTTAATATTTCCTCATGGGGTTTCCCGTTTAGGCCATAAACAACTTAATAAAGGTGGTTTACTAAGTTATTTTCATAGTGAAAGCAATTTTACTTAGGCTAAAATTGGTCTTATATGGTGTACTTGGGTCCATCTAATAATAATAGGTTAGATGGCAAAAAAATGGTGTAACACCATCCACCTTACAACAGAATTCTAGTGCACTAACTTCATCCCCCACTATTCACCTTCCTCCATTTAACTCTGTACCTCCTTTTGTCAATTATCCACTTGTTAACCCTCCATTGTTTCCCCAACCACAGATCATGTGTAATATTCCCAAATTTTCACCTAATATTTGGAATATTAGAGTTCTTACTTTTCTTAATGAATTAAGTAAATAAAAGGGTGGAGGGACCCATAATCCTCAGTATGAATAAATATCCACTTTTTGTGTGTGAATTTGGATTAATTAAGCCTAGATCTGCATAATAAGGTAATTGAGAAACTACTAATGTGAATGGAATTGGAGATCATGTCTCATTTATGGGATAGATCATGGAGGTTGACACAGTCAACTAAGATCTCGAAGATGTCAAACAAAAGATCATGGAACATTCATGATAAAGTGATGGAGGATGTTGTGCAATTGAAGCACACATGATGGAGAGGGTGTACATTGCACCTAGACATGATGGTTGATTTGGTCAAATAGCGTAGTCAAACTTGGAGGATCTTTTCCACATGCACAACACAGTCTAGATGAGTGCCAAGGCTTGGGAAGGCTCAAACATTATATAAAGAAGATGGAGGAAAGTATGGGGCTATGCTGGTTATTTTTGATGTAAGGATCTTTTCAGATCTGGAATTGTCATGTGACATTCCATTTCTTTCTCGAGCTGTTTAGCAAAGATTGAAAGTGTTGTTTAGCACAGGGTGTTCTTGGTCAGGAATCCCACCTCTTTCTTAGAGCAGCTCTAGAAAGAGTATTGTAATTCATTCTACATCAGGCATTAGTGCCACATCTCTTTCTCTACTTTCTGTAGAACACTCATATTCGAAAATTGCAGATTTCTGAAGATCAGTTTGGAAGGTGGAAGTTGTCTTCAGTACTTCAGCTAGAGAACTAGTGAGGGTTTATTCCTATCACCTTGGGCTTATTAATTAGCATTCCCAAAGCTTCATTGCAGATCTAGCATCAGGCCAAAAGTTATTGACCTTGTAGCAGCAATATTTCCTTCAGGGATTACACTATCTAAATTGCAGATCTAAAAGGAGGAAGGAAGTTACTAGCATTTCAGCTAGTAATCCTGTGAGGGATCATCCCCTCACATTTCCGTCAGTATTACCATCATCCTGGAGTTTATTGCAGCATTTTTCAGCAGGAAGGAGGCCTCTCTTTCCCTCACAATTTAGTTTCTATTGGCAGTTGTGTTGCAGCAACTGCAATCATTATTGGAGGATTGAGAAGCTAGATCTAGAGCTTCTAGCTTGTAGATCTAAAGAAGGGATCAACCCTTCAAGCTTAGATTTGATCTTGAAACATATTTCAGCCATCTATTTGACAGATCTAGCTTTAGATCTATATTTTCCAGCAGATCAAGGATAAAATCCTAGGGAGGTGATTTTCCAAAGTTGTAGATCTGGAAAATCCTTTTTGGTTTATCTTGGGAATACATCACATTGGCTAGATCTTGAAACTTGGCATCATCTGAGCTCCATGTTTGAGTAGATCTTCATTTTTATTTTCAGCCTGCAGCTATATGTTCATATTCTACTGAAGGGATAGAATAGTATTTTCTTCAGTGCCTCTCCAGTTACGTTGTACCTATTGTAGCATGTTTTCTAGGTGATTCTAGACCATCTTTTTGGCTATATCTACTCATATTCTTGTACATTTAGTAACTGAATTATCTCCATATAATAAAATGGCTTAGCTTCTCTGTAAATTCTGATGTTGTCTTAAGATTTATTTTTTACCTTGCTGCAGTTCTTATATTGTGTTTTAGTATTACTGCATTTGCCCTTGTGGGATATTATAGTGGTATCAGAGCATGATCTTTGGCTCAGCTTGTGGACACTTCATCTTTTGCATCAAAAGAAGAAGCAGATAGATGAGATCTATCATGGAGAATGAAAATTTTTCCACTCCTTTCTTTACATCCATGCAAGATCTCTTCAAGGATGTCAATCCAATGAAGAAGGAAGGACAGAAAGAAGATCCAAGAAGAATATGTGATGAGGAAGGTCCAAGCACTTCCTATCAGCAAAGAAGAAAACCGAAGAATCATAGATCTCCTCATAGATCCACTATGCCCACTTTCTTTGGAGAAAGTGAAAGGTGTAGAAATGAAGAAAGGAATGAACCTAAGACTCATGAGACTCTCATTCTATATCTTGAAGAGTACAAAGTACAATCTAGAGCATTCAAGGAGAAGCTAACTCTCCAACAATTCTTCAAAATCAAAGAAGAAAGAGGATCCTATAGCAGCAATAGAAGAAAGAGGCATAATAGATTCTATTTGCCAACATTTGATGGATCTTCCTCAAGCATTGTTAGAGCTTGGAGGAGAGATTTAGATGCGTTTTTCAAGCTAAATCCTATAGCTGAAGAAGAGGCTGTTCAAATTGCAGCACTTCATCTTTTAGATGAAGCCAATTATTGGTGGTTTGGTCACATGGGGCATGCAAAGGTGACTAAATATTTAGATTTCTTTCACAAGTTGAGGAAGGAATTTGATGAGAGAAAACCAGAGATGCGTCACAAAGTGACATTTCCTAAGGAGGAGGATGTCAATCTTGTCACTCTGGACAAGAAGTCACTACATTCACCACCAGCTGCATAATTACTTGCATCTGGAGAAGAGACACTTGCATCTTTGCAAGATAGTCTTGAGCCCTTGACATATAGAGTCCCATGCATGATTCAAGAGATGCATGAGGGAATGGAGGAAGATTCCAACGCTGGTACACTTAGAGAAGAGCAGCCATCACTCTTACCAATAGTTGGAGGCACTATTGTCCCAGTTAGAGGAACCCTTGTGTTCTGTCAAGAGGTTCTCACATATCATTTGATCCAACGTATGCATACACATTCATCACCTATTTTTCCAGTAGATATTATTGAAACTTATGGGGACATGAAATTAGGGCCAATGCATGACCAAGGGTTAGATCCAAATGCTGATTTGAAACAACAAACTATCACAACACAGAGGACCCTTGATCTAATCAAGGAGGAGATGAAAAGATATCCCAGTTTGTCATGGATGGACTACATTCAACCTCTTGAGTTGAAGTGTAGAGTTTTAGAAGAAGGGATGAGAATGATCCTCTGTATGATGACTCGTTATGAGATCAGTATTGTACCTTGCTTTGAGACAGTAGATGTATCACCTTGCAGATCTAAAATGTTGTCACTTAGTAGCAGTGATAATGATGAGGCCCCATTATTATTGGAGCATTTTGAAGGTAGCTTCACTCATGAATAAATGGAGGAAAAGATGATGAATGGTAGACATCTAGATATGAGACATATTTTCTCCTTTACTGATGACACTTTCTCAATGAGCATCTCACAGCTCAAAGAGAGACTTCTACCTACAGCAGATCCAAAACCTCATTGGTTTTGGAAGGCCATGGATGAGAAGAAGGTCTCATTAAGAGATCTCATTGGAGGTGCACTTCAAAATTTCATGAAGTGAAAATTTCTTCATCAGTTTGAGGAAGATGGTATTCTACAAAGGGAGGATACCATGATTATGCAGCACATCACTCATCTTCCATATTGGGGTGAGTGGGTGAGGATGATAAGCAAGGGATTGCATGACCACTTGCAGATTTATGACATGGGCCAGCAAGCTTGGTTACATTGGTTGCCCTTGGGATATTCTTGTCACTGTCCAAAGGCTCATATTTCTTTGATCCATGCCTTGAGGAACACTTATGAAATGAAGAAGGAGGCATGGTTGAGTTGGCTACTCTTGGGTGAGTATGGTTACCACCCAATAGCTCATATTTTTCTGATTTATGCCTTGTGTATCAATGATAGAATGCAAAAAAAGAAGGCATATTCATTTTAGTCTTGCTTGAGAGAGAGTGGCCACCACATGACATCTCCTATGTCTATGTGTTTTGTATTGGGTAAAGGTTGGCATGATGCTCTCATGATGTGCATTAATGATATTTCTTTGTATTGGGCTGATGTGACATTCCATATGTCCATTAGTATGTTTTTTCTTCATGATGCACATGAGGAGGAGAGAAAGCAGCAAGATCTTTTGTTTCTTTGGTTGCTTTTGAGGGATTTTGGCTTGTCCATATTACATGGAGGAGATGGAGGATGGTAGCAAAGGGCCTTACTCTAGTGGTTACTATTAGGAGAATATGGTTTGACATCTTTGTCTACCCATAAAGCTCCTTTCCTTCTTCTTTTGCATAAAATTGGAATGATGCTTTGATCCAACAAGGCCAACAGGGCTAAGGATGAGAGCATATTAATGCTCAATCAAATTCATGAAGCATGGGATGAAGAGATGCATTGTGTGATGGAGCTTGTTCTTTGTGGATAGAGCTACTTTATTTTATATATCTCATGTATTTATGATGATGTTCAACATCATATGGTTGTCACTTGGTACTTCATGATGGAAGGAGGGCATCTAACCATACAGTTGGAGGTCATTCTATATGTTTTTGAAAGACAACTTTGGATCCAAACATACATAACACATTGCAACAACTGGAGGAAGCCTTCCTTATGTGGATTCCATTTGGAGGGGAATAGATGGTTTTTCATCTACATTTTGAGTTGCTTGAGGACAAGTAACATTTTGTCGGGGAGGACTGCAATATTCCCAAATTTTCACCTGATATTTAGAATATTAGAGTTCTTAATTTTCTTAATGAATTAAGTAAATAAAAGGTTGGAGGGACCCATAATCCTCAGTATGAATTAATATCCACTTTTTGTGTGTGAATGTGGATTACTTAAGCCTAGATCTGCATAATAAGGTAGTTGAGCAACTACTAATGTGAATGGAATTGGAGATCATGTCTCATTTATGGGATAGATCATGGAGGTTGCCACAGTCAACTAAAATCTTGAAGATGTCAAACAGAAGATCATGGAACATTCATGATAAAGTGATGGAGGATGTTGTGCAATTGAAGCACACATGATGGAGAGGGTGTACATTGCACCTAGACATGATGGTTGATTTGGTCAAACAACGCAGTCAAACTTGGAGGATCTTGTCCACATGCACAACGCAGTCTAGATGAGGACTAAGGCTTGGGAAGGCTCAAACATTATATAAATAATATGGAGGCAAGGATGGGGGTATGATGGTTATTTTTGATGTAAGGATATTTTCAGATCTGGAATTGTCATGTGACATTCCATTGCTTTCTTGGGCTGTTTAACAGAGATTGCAAGTGCTATTTAGCACAGGGTGTTCCTGATCGGGAATCCCACCTCTTTCTTAGAGTAGCTCTAGAAAGATTATTTTACTTCATTCTACATCAGGCATTGGTGCCACATCTCTTTGTCTACTTTCTACAGAACACTCATATTCAAAAATTGCAGTTTTCTGAAGATCAGTTTGGAAGGTGGAAGTTGTCTTCAGCACTTCAACTGGAGAAATGGTGAGGGTTTATTCCTATCACCTTGGGTTTATATAGCATCATTCCCAGATCTTCATTGCAGATCTAGCATCAGACAAAAAATTATTGACCTCCTAGCAGCAGTATTTCCTTCAGGGATTACGCTGTCTAAATTGCAGATCTAAAAGGAGGAAGGAAGTTACTAGAATTTCATCTAGTAATCCTGTGAGGGATCATCCCCTCACATTGCCATCAGTCTTACCATCAGAATGGAGTTTATTGTAGCATTTTTCAGCAGGAAAGAGGCCTCTCTTTCCCTCATAGCACAACTTCTATTGGCAGTTGTGTTGCAGCAGCTGCAATCATTACTGGAGGATTGAGAAGCTAGATCTAGAGCTTCTAGCTTGTAGATTTGAAGAAGGGATCAACCCTTCAAGCTTAGATCTGATCTTTCAACATATTTAAGCCATCTGGTTGACAGATCTAGCTTTAGATCTATATTTTCCAGTAGATCAAGGATCAAATCCTAGGGAGGTGATTTTCCAAATTTGTAGATCTGGAAAATCCTTTCTGGGTTATCTTGGGAATACATCACATTGGCTAGATCTTGAATCTTGGCATCATCTGAGCTCTAGATTTGAGTATATTTGCATTTTAATTTTCATCCTACAACTATATGTTCATATTTTTCTGAAGGTACAACACAGTATTTGCTTCAGTGCCTCTCTAGTTACGTTGTACCTATTGTATCATGTTTTCTGGGTGATTCTAGACCATCTTTTTGGCTAGATCTACTCATATTCTTGTACATTGAGTAACTGAAGTATCTCCATTTAATAAAATGGCTCAGCTTCTCTGTAAATTTTGATGTTGTCTTAAGATTTATTGTTTACCTTGTTGCAGTTCTTATATTGTGTTTTAGTATTACTGCATTCTCCCTTGTGGGATATTACATCATGGAAAAATGGTATGCTCCCCTAGTTCTACCATTGCCTTTAGTTGTTTTGCCACAGGAATATCAGTCCAAGATCCCCTTATATGATACAAGTAGTTCTACTACTGCTAAACAACATGTGGACATAATGAATGACTACTTTGACATACAAGAGATATATGATGAAATTGTTAAACTCATAATGTTTGCTCAAAGCCTAGGGGGAGAGGTAAGAAAATGGTTTAAGTTCCTAACCCCTAATAACATAAATGACCTCCCTGATTTTCATCAACTATTCTTGAAAAAATGGGAAGTCAAGAAGAACACCCTCCAAATCTTATGAGAGTATGAAAACATTAAGAGAAACGTTGGAGAGGGTGTCCAAGAATACTGCACTTGTTGGGAAAAATATTGAGAAGGGGGGGGGGGGGAGGGGTGAATCAGTATTTAGGGCTGACTGAAATTTTTTTAATTTTTCTTTCTCTAAAACCCATATGCTACTTTACTAAACCCAACTCGCGTATACACGTGGATATCCTTAATAAAACTTGCGTATTGCCAGAGATCTTATTATGCAGATAATTCTTTACTTAGATCATTGCATCATTCATTCCTTAGATGTTTAGTAAGCAGTAAACATGTGAAGTAAGAACAGAATAAATCATCACACATAAGAAACAAACATGAACACCAGGATTTAAGGTGGAAACACAATTTGGGAGAAAAAAACCACTGCCGTCGTCTCTGTCTTCAATATTTATTATAAAGAAAACTTCTTACAACCATGTACTAGCGCAGAATCATACCAGCACGCAGGAACCCACCTGCAGAAGGCTACAACCTTCTCTTGTTTACCAGCCTCTCCTGGAAGGGAGCTACTACCCCCTGCTCTCATTTACCAGCCTCTCCTCGAAGGGAGCTACTACCCCCTGTTCTCGTTTACCAGCTACCACTGGAAGGGAGCTACAACCCCCTCACTGAAGGCTTCGACCCTCAGCACCATTGCGGACCACGTTTCATCAATTTTCATACTGGATCCAACAGCTTCCACACAACATACCTTGTAGGCCACTTTTCATCAGATTTTCAGACTGGACCCACTCCACACATTTAAGCTCATCATACATCAAACTGAAACTTATAACCCCATCAATTCATTCATTGAATCATCAACCAATCAACCAAAAACTAGATCTTTAATCAACATAATCAGCAGCATAATCAACATTCAAACAACCCAAATCTGTATGAATACATCATTGAAAGATAACAATAAAACAACAAAACAGATCAGACATTTCATTCCACATACTTCAGCAAAACCCTAGATTCCATACGCACTTTTACTTCACTGAACATGTGCATATACGCGCTTTCACAGTGACAAACCTGCGTATACTTCAGTGCATTCTATTCTTCAAAAACCCTAACTGCCATACACACTTTTCTTTAAGCGGACCGTGTGCATAACTTTTCCTTTAAACGACCTGTATAGATCAGAAACTTTCCGGAGCAGTGCATCTCTTCGGATCGGATAAACAACTCACGGATTTCATCCTTACTTGACAGATTAAAGCTGAATCCAGGAATCTAAACATTACATAAACAAATCTAGAAAATACATAGTCATTTTAAATCTGAGATCCCTCTTTTTATGTTTTCTCATAGGGTATGTATTAGATCAATCGATAGCGTTGCCCATTCCATGCGGATATAACCCAGTGAAGTATTCATTAAAACCCAGACCTATGCACACCCTTGCACTATGATCTTCTTCTCCTTATATAGATTTAGCCTTTGTCAATACCATGAGTCAAAACCACTCAACTGCTGATGGTATTCCTGGACGGGATCAAATAGATAATCCAACGCTCAATACTGTGGGCCAATACCATGGTAATGTCCCCTTAGTTTTATAAATTTAGAGCGCAAATAGGCATACGCTACTTGGCACATACTTTTCCACATACATACGCTACTTCGCCTTTACAAACCCGCGTATGCTTTGTGACATACCATTTTCATCATTGCTCTGGCCCTTACAGGAATTCCTTTCTCCATTACATCTGAACTGCTCTATAGATACATCATATTTACATCATTAACAAATAGGTTGTTATCCAAATACAACTTATCAAGTCAGTTTCCATCAAGGACAACTTTATCAGGTTGGTTGCCATCAACTTTATCAAGTAGGTTTCCATCAAGGACAACACTCTGCATCATATTGCCAACAATCTCCCCCTTTGGACTTGATGGCAACCATGATGGTGTTTGATCACCACAACATATAGATACATTTATTATAACCATTATTCAAACACCATGATACTCTCCCCCTTTGACATCAAGGGCAAAGGGCGGATCAAAATCAAAACAAGGTTTTTGTTCTCTTGTAGAAGGAAGAGTTCTGAAGATCTGATTTTCACCGAAGTTACCATGCTCCCCCTGAGTTCACGCTGAATCTTCAAACATATTTTTCAAATGAAGTACATGACTCTACGATCTTTCCTATCACCAAGGACTCATACTTACATCAATGATCCAACCAAGTGGATTTACATATGTGACTCAAGTACCCAACCAAGTGGGTTTACACATTTTGACTCAACTACCCAACCAAGTGGGTTTACAAATTTGATCAAGTCCTTAAATGACTGAATATTACAATTTTACATCATAGGTCTCAACATGACCTTTTCATCAAATGAAAAATATGACCTTTTGTAGCAAATACCAAAAATACCTCAAGAGAGAGATCATATTTCAGAACCATCATAATTCCAACAATGCATTATTCTTATATGACCAAAGCTCCCCCTTAGCTTGTACATCCTGAACACTTTCAATAGAAAATCATCAAGGAATCTTCATCAAATATCAGAGAATGAAACCGAAATATGAGAGCTGAAACATCACCAGAGATACCCCACAGCACCACAGCTGTGCTGAAGAATGTTGACCCAGAAAAAATTTGTCAGCAAACACCCATACGCGGTTTTCTGTCTATAAACTCACGTATATACGCGACTGTCCTTCAGGAAATCCGCGTATCCAATTTAATCTTCTGAAATTAAGTAGATCTGATCTTCTGAGAGGCAGAGATAATTCCCAGCTTCTGTCTGAGATATTCAAATGCTTCCCTGGAATATATGAGAGAAGAAAGATAGGACAATGTAGCTGTGTTTTCAAGTGTCATCCATTAGTTGTAACATACGTACATCAGTAACCAAGCCTTCAGGCTCTTTTGCAGCATCAACATATTCTTCCCAAGAGGAATTATCATACCAGAACAACTTCTTCAATAGACAATATGTGTCAAGCAATCATCCATGTGGTTTGTTATCACCAAGACCTTCATGATTTATTTCATAATCATGATGTAAAATGTGTAGGAATTATGTATAAAAGGTCTCAACCGTGAGAAAAGTCATCAGCAACAAACTTTGCATGATCTATCCCTATCTCTGAATCGTAAGACTTCCATCTCATCCATGTGTGAAAACAAAAGATACTCTTCAACAAAAAGCAATCAGGGCTCATCCATAATCTTATTATAAGAAACCATGTATCATGTCATCATCATTTAAGCATGAGTATTACGAGAAAAAAGGAATAAGCAAATACAATGCCAACAATGCAATCATTAGTAGTTATATTGATGCTCCCCCTGAACCTGTGCTCCTGTTCTTGAGCCATATCACTGTTTTCCTTAACAGAAAAACATACGCTTCTGTCTCCGTTGGAAATCACGTGTATATGTGGCTTTAGTTCATGAAACCCGCGTATAGAAAGTGAAATACAGAAAAATTTCACTCCTTCATCTCCCCCTGAACTTATGCCACCTGTACCTGTCTTCTTCACATCAGATGCACTGTTAGAAATAAACATTACCAGAATTACCAAACCAACCATGAGAATCACCATATATTGCTCCCCCTGTGATGATACATCACTGATTCCTATAATGTATCTCACATCACACCTACAGTCATTATGAGAAGTAAGCTTTAGAAGCGGATGACTACAGTAGGGTCAATGTTCCCTACGTTTTTGACCGGTCCTCCTTTTTCCAGCTTTGCTTGAAATTTCTTATTGAGTGCTGGAAATTATCCAATTTCTCAGATTTGTTCATCTTGCATTCTTTTTCTACATTTCCATACTTGTTACAAGCATAAAATCTTTTGTGACCAGAAAAGTAAGCATAGGGATCATAATGATTTTTTCTATTCTTTCTTCTATTGCAATCAGCTGCTTTATGACCAAAATTGCTGCATGAAAAACTATACCCCTTAAAGAAATCTGAGTACCTTTCTGTGTAGAATCTGTTTGTTTGAGACTAAAACACTCTGCTTCTGCAATTGGCTGCAACACGCCCATAATTATGACATTTAAAACATTCAACATTATTGATCAAAGGAGGGAGTGATTTCTTTTGAGAGTTCATGATTTTCGGTTGACCTTTTGTTTCTTTCAACACTTCAGGTTTTGCATTGATATCCTTTGAATATTTAGTACTTTCTTGTGAACTATATTCTCCTTTAATAGTTTCATGAAAACCAAGACCAAATTTAACAGAAGGAGACCTTTGACTACTAAGAATATTATCCAGAATCTTAGTACTATCTTGAAACCTCAAGAGTTTACCTTTTTCTTCTAATTTACCTTTTAAAATGTTTACCTCAACCTCCAATATTTGGCATTGCTTCTTCATACTTTCTTCGACCCTTCTTCCTTCTTCTACTTGATCATTCAATTTTAAAATATATTCCTTCAACCCATTTTCTTGTTCTTCAAATGTTTGTAGAAGTTCTTCATTCTTCTTATTTGATTTTTCCAGATATTCTTTCAGAGAGATGATTTCTGCTTCAAGTATTTCACTTCGATTGGTTACTTTATCCTGTAGTTTTTGATACATTTCTATCTGTCCATTAATTCTAGATATCACATCTTTGTAGATAGATTCCTTATTTTTAAATTGATCCCAATCATTACTTTCACTTTCTTTTTCTCTATCTTTACCATTGCATGCACAAGGAAGTGAATTACAAGAACAACAATCAGTACCTGATTCATTTTCTTCATTTTCTGCTGCACATGTTTTCTGAGATATCTCCTTTATTTGAGTAGCCTTCTTCTTTTTCTTCCTTCCCATTGTGACGGATCTCCTTCAAGCAATCAAGCTTCTGTAGAAGGACCTGCTCCGATACCAATTGTTGGGAAAAATACTGAGAGGGGGGGGGTGAATCCCTCACTCCTTAGGTCGACTAAAACTTTTTTCTTCTTTTCTTTTCTCTAAAACCTATTACGCTACTTTATCGAACCCAACTCGCGTATCGCTATATCCTTAATAAACCTATGGACACTGTAGATTTTATTATGTGTGGTATAAATTTACCAAGATCATTGCATCATTCATTCTTTGATGTTTAGTAAGAAGTTGCACATGTGCGTAAGAATATAAGAGGAAATCACACATAAGAAACACACATGAACACCAGATTTAAGGTGGAAACCCATCCTAGAGAAAACCAATTATCATTGCCGTTCGTCTTCAATATTTATTATAAAGAAAACTTCTACAACCATGTAATCGCGTTGCCTTATACTAGCACGCAGCACCCACCTGCGTAAGGCTACAACCTTCTCTCGTTTAATACAGCCTCTCCCGGAAGGTAGCTAATACCCCGCTTCTCAGCACAAATTGGTGGGAGCCACACCCCCGCCTGCTACCGCCTACCACTGGAAGGGAGCTACAACCCCCTCACTGAAGGCTTCGACCCTCAGCACCATTGCGGACCATGTTTCATCAATTTTCATACTGGATCCAACAGCTTCCACACAACATACCTTGTAGGCCACTTTTCATCAGATTTTCAGACTGGACCCACTCCACACATTTAAGCTCATCATACATCAAACTGAAACTTATAACCCCATCAATTCATTCATTGAATCATCAACCAATCAACCAACAACTAGATCTTTAATCAACATAATCAGCAGCATAATCAACATTCAAACAACCCAGATCTGTATGAATACATCATTGACAGATAGCAGTAAAATAGCAAAACAGATCAGACATTTCATTCCACATACTTCAGAAAAACCTTAGATTCCATACACGCTTTTACTTCACTGAACCTGCATATATACGCGCTTTCACAGTGACAAACCTGTGTATACTTTAGTGCACTCTATTCTTCAGAAACCCTAACTGCCATATGCGCTTTTCTTTAAGCGGACCCGCGTATACACGTGCTTTTCATGAAACGAACATGTGTATAGATCAGAAACTTTCCAGGACTATGCAGCTCTTTAGATCAGATAAACAACTCAGATTTCATCCTTTACTTCAACAAAGATTCGCCAGATCACAGATCTAAACATTCCATAAATAGATCTAGAAAATACATAGTCATTTCAAATCTAGAGATCCCTCTTCATCATTTTATTCATAGGTGCATCATTAATTCAGATCAATCAATAAACTGTTACCCATTCCATGCAGATATACTTCAGAGTGAAGTATTCATTAAAACCCAGACCTATGCACACCCTTGCACTATGATCTTCTTCTCCTTATATAGATTTAGCCTTTGTCAATACCATGAGTCAAAACCACTCAACTGCTGATGGTATTCCTGGACGGGATCAAATAGATAATCCAACGCTCAATATTGTGGGCCAATACCATGGTAATGTCCCCTTGGTTTTATAAATTTAGATCGCAAATATGCATACGCTACTTGGCACGTACTTTTCCACATACATACGCTACTTCGCATTTACAAACCCGCGTATGCTTTGTGACATACCATTTTCATCATTGCTCTGGCCCTTACAGGAATTCCTTTCTCCATTACATCTGAACTGCTCTGTAGATACATCAGATTTACATCATTAACAAATAGGTTGTTATCCAAAGACAGCTTATCAAGTCAGTTTCCATCAAGGACAACTTTATCAAGTAGGTTGCCATCAACTTTATCAAGTAGGTTGCCATCAAGGAAAACACTCTGCATCATATTGCCAACAGCACTAGGTTCAATAGTGTATATAATGCCCTCCATGTACACATGAAACCTCCACAAGGTCTAGCTCTAATGAGATTCCCTGATGGTTTTGACCCAGAGATGGATTATCAATTAAGAGAAAGAGAACCCCTTACATTAGAAGACATGCAAAGGGAAGTAGTAAGTGTAGAAGCCAATATGATTGCTAAGAGAGCTAGAATGAAAAATATTAAAAGAGTCACATATAGGGAAGAAGCTGTACCCTCCACATCTGATAAAAAGATTGATAACTTAGTTAGAACCATGGAGAGAATGAACATGAATGATAGAGCTTATCCTAGAGAAAACCAAACAGCTCCTCAAAACAAAAATCGAAATAAGAACCAAAACCAAATCTTTAGAAGAAACCCCCCTCAAATTAGAAAAATAGGTCTTGATCAGCAAATCAAACCTTCTTTTCAAGAAAAATACGCTGATGAGGATGAGGGGGTAATTGAATAAATAGAGGAAAACCACATAAATTTAATGGGAGTGAATAATGAGGATATTGTTTTCCTCACTGAGGAATAACAAGGCATATTTGCACCAAATGAGGAAGAAAACCTAGAACCTAAAGACTATAAGCAAGGCTTTGAAAATTCCATCATGGAAGTACATAGACAGTATGACCTTAGGAGAAGGAAAAACCAAGATACTCCCGAAATAAAGACCTCTGAAATTTCTGCTAGGAAGATCCCTGAAAACATTCCTAAAAAGACAGCAGAAAATCTGAATACAGTGGCTAAAAGTTCTGATAGGAATAAAAACAAAAACAACCAAACTAGTCCCAAACACAGTGGTGACCAAAGAAGCACTAAAAAAATGGCTAGTGCTCCTAACAAAACTGTTTTAACTGAGTTTCCTAATAAAAACTAGCAAGCTGAAATTGTTGTGAAAATAGTGCCTAAAAAGACTGATTTGAATATTTCAAAAAATCAGACACATTTTAGTATAAAAAATGAAATTTCTAAGATTAAAATCTCTATTCCACTTTCTGAATTAGTCACTCAAGATGTATATAGATCTCAAATTTTGAAAGCTTTAAACATAGGAGTAAATGTTGATTTTGCTAATTTAAATGATGACAAACTTGAGCTTCTATTTGGACCATAAGTAGAAGGGAAATTTCAAGAGGGAGGTATTCCTCCATTTTATGTCAATTTAAACATCCATGACAAAATTCTCCACAATGCCATGTTAGATTCAGGAGCTTCACACAACCTCATGCCAAAGGTAGTAATGGAATATCTTGGGAATACATCACATTGGCCAGATCTTGAATCTTGGCATTATCTGAGCTCCAAATTTGAGTAGATCTGCATTTTTCTTTTCAGCCTGCAGCTATATGTTCATATTTTGCTGAAGGTACAACGCGATATTTGCTTCAGTGCCTCTCCAGTTAAGTTGTACCTATTGTAGCATGTTTTCTGGGTGATTCTAGACCATATTTTTGGCTAGATATACTCATATTTTTGTACATTGAGTAACTGAAGTATCTCCATATAATAAAATGGCTCAACTTATCTATAAATTCTGATGTTGTCTTAAGATTTATTGTTTACCTTGCAGTTCTTATATTATGTTTTAGTATTACTGCATTCTCCCATGTGGGATATTACATCATGGCAACATGGTATGCTACCCTAGTTCTACCATTGCCTTTAGTTGTTCTGCAACAGGATTATGAGTACAAGATCCCTTATATGATGGAATTAGTTCTACTACTACTCAACAACATGTGGACAGAATGAATGACTACTTTGACATACAAGAGATAGATGATGAAATTGTTAAACTCATAATTTTTTCTCAAAGCCTAGGGGGAGAGGTAAGAAAATGGTTTAAGGGCCTAACCCCTAATAGCATAAATGACCTCCCTACTTTTCATCAGCTATTGTTGAACAAATGGGAAGTCAAGAAGAACCCTCTCCAAATCTTATCAGAGTATAAAAACATTAAGAGAAACGTTGGAGAGGGTGTCCAAGAATACTGCACTAGGTTCAAGAGTGTATATAATGCCCTCCCACTAGAAAATTTGGCCCAATTTCCAAAGGTCACTTCATCGCTATTTCGACACAAAGTCGTCGCAAGAGCGACAGTTTGAGGCCGGACAAAACATGCTTAGCCATTACGTCGCAATTCTGACGTTTTGCCAAAGTGTCGCAATACCGACACTTTTTCCGATTTTTTGCAAAGTGTCGCTATTTTGACGTTTTATAAGCGTCGATCTTCCGACAACCCACAACTGTTGGTCTTCCAATGATCACAAACTGTCAGTCTTCCGACACTTTTCAGGTTTTCAAAAAAACGTTGCAATTTCGACGTTATGGCTTCCAACGTTTAATTCCGACGTTTTACAAACTGTCGCAATTTCGATGAAATATCATCCGATGTTTAGAACGTCATGCGTTCGACGCTTATGTAACGTCTCTTTAGCAACGAAAAAGTTAAAAATATTAAAAAAAATATGTCTCTCTTCCGATGATCAAAGCATTGGTCTTCCGACACAAATGTAAAAATATTAAAACGCTCTTCTGACATTAAGGCGTCGGTCTTCTGACGCTTGGTTAAAAACATTTAAAAAATATATATATTGTATAATGTGGTTCAGCACAAATATATTGCACCAAATTTTATCGAGGAATGGATTAAATAGACTAAAATTTCTCAGATTAATATTTCTGTTATGGAGAGATGTTTTAAACTATTTCAATTTAATTGATTCTGGTCTGGCATAAAAAGTAGGAAATGGACATAAGGTTAGAATTAGAGTCGATCAATGGCCAAGAAGTGGTGACAAACATTGGATGGAAAAACCTATAATTAATTTTTTTCATGACAATGGGAACTCTAAAATACCACATTTCGACAACCCAACTCAATTTACCATTTGGAGGCAAGGATGTAAAATGACATAAGTATTGGAGTTGGATGTAGGATTTCATGAGGAACGGAATATGTATTTGGAAGCATTGACATAGTCTTGTATAAGGCTTACTAACAAAGATGATGAACTGGTTTGGTCACATTCTCCCTATGGGATCTGTTGTGGACAATTTTGTCACCCCCTAGAGACAGTCTAGAGTTGCCATAGACCAGTGCCTAGGACATCTTAATATAGTAAAGAGCTCTTCATATAGCTTGGGTTGTAAATCCAAAAGCTCACTTACTATCTCTTGTAAAACAAGGAAATAAGTTTTGAGTGGGACCAAACTCTCTCAGAAGCTGACACAAATATAAGAATAGTGTAGGGACATCATGTAAAACTCCAATACAAAGGCATTAGACAGTTAAGAGACAACTTACTGTAAAGAGGGCCAGTTCAAATAATATATCACAAAAATCAAATATCAGGAAGTGAATGCAGTGAGGAAACATAAAGAAGATATTAGTTAACATGAGACTGATACCCAGATACATAACAGAACCACATAAGGGCATATTAATTTATGAATCCTTATATGACAATGGCGTTTTAAAAGCACCCTCCTCAAGTAACTAATATAGCAGAAAATATGGAAGAGATGAACATGGAATAGTATATCATGACTAGGCCTATTTAAAGCACTTGACTAATCCCAGAAAGGGCATCAACTAGGATGAATCCTTACTTCAAACTAGTGAGCCACTCGCATTCTAGAGCATGATACAAGAAGATAAATGACATGAAATGAGAGATTGTATTAACACATGAGAGAAAATTACATACTGTGAGATACCAAAGACCAGAATCCTCATTACAATTATAACTCCTCCTCACTGAGACCCTACGGGCTCTGAACCTTCATACAGAAATATTACAAAATGTATACAAAAGCCCTTTCACTGCAGAGTTTGCTGATAGAAATCTGGAACCCTTACAATGTCTTATTTCTAGGTTCTTATAGAAAAGATAGAGAATTCTCGAGAAGGAGGTAGATGGAGTACATTTAATGACTTAATTTGAACAAAATGGCGGAAAGAATTCGCGCCCACATTGTGAATGACTAACTATAAATGACTGTACTTTACAAATCATCTCCTGAAATAAATGTTGAGGAGGAAAATCTCCTTATGAACAAGACACAATAATAATATATACAATGTTCTGGCTCTTACTAAAAGAGGGAAAATCCGCTGTCATAAACCCTGGGATATCTTGTGATTTTTTACTGTACTCTCGGCCTTTAACTTTGAATTTAAATCCTGGACCTTTAATGCAGGGCGAAGTGTCCCTTGATTTTCTTTGGAGGGTTCTGTAGATTCACATCTTTGTATCCTTTAATGATGGTCATTTCACACACCTGCCCTCGGCTTCCTCCTTAAATTTCACCAGCGAAATATTGTCCTTCGTCATGATCTTAATCTCTGTGACAGAAGCAACGGAATAAAGCGCCTTCTTGTTATTTTAGAACCTGAAAAACCCACCGATATATTAGAAAAACCAGACAGGGATGGGGACGAGGACGACGGAGGCATGGTCAACTGGGAAGAACATGCGGAGTGGTGGAGGCTTTGGTTGAGCAGACGGAGTGTGACTTTTCCACGCGAAACAGTTTGAACGTGAGGGATGAATAAGAACGGAGGGTATAAATGAAAACACATGCATATATATATATATATATATATGTATATATATATATAGATATATATATACGACGAGATGACGCCACGGATACACGGGGGCACGACACATGGGTGTACAAGGGGACAGGTGAAAAGACAACGTGGCAACGGAGTCAACAGACAGGGAGACTGATTGCTGGCCGTCGGATCTCGGAAGACGAGTCAATGGTTGGGAGGCGACGGGAACATAGCAGTGGTGGGGCCACGGAACGCAGCGGGCACATGTTAACAGGCGAGCAAGTTAAGAGGATATCCGTCGTCGGATGGAGACCAGCAGATCTAACGGCGCGGATGGATTCCGTTGCCCGGCCATAGTACAAGCTTTAACGCGCGGGAGAGCGGTTTCGGAAACCGTACTCAGGGACACGCGGCGCATGTTTAGTGGAATCGTTTCTCCCATGATGAATACCGCCGGCCCGGTAGAAGCGGTGCGGGACAATACTGCCGGTTTCTACAGTGAGATACGGACGCAGGGGCCACCATATAAAAAGATCTCCGCTCCGTTGATTTAATTCGATCGGACGGTTGCTATCGCCCCCGATAACATAAAACAATAAGCTCTCTTCCCTTTGGCTTGTGGTTTTCGGGCTCGGGTCATGTGTTGACAACAGCAAAAGGGGATAAGGCTCTGGGGCTTTGGCTCAATATAATTTGAATGGCGGGTTTTTAACCTTTGCGTAATGCATTTTCGGGCGGAAACGATAATGTTGGACGGGAGCATGAGGATATTTAGGCCATAGTGAAGATTCGAAATGGATTCGAATGGGGCAGCAAACCAAAATTCATAGGCGGGGTAGATATGTACAACATCGGCTCCATCTGGGGAAGGCATGTTCGTCCTCGGGCATGTCGAGAACACGCAGACTATTGAATATTTCATTCTGTTCTTCCATTCCTTTGCGCTTCCGCCTCAGGTAATTGCCAGCACTCTTTCTTGATGAAAATAAAATTAAAACAACTTATATACAATATAATACAATCAGGCATTCCCGGCCTGGGTCAAGACTGAAAGTATGGCTTGAGGAAATGGCCATTCACAGGAGCATCCAGCAGATCACCCTGTAGGTTTTCTAATATGAAATTATTATTTCTTCCTTGATTCACGATTTGGAATGGGCCAAACCACAGTGGATCAAACTTAGCATGCTTGCCCTTCTCTGCTCTGCGAACATCCCACCTGAGAACCAGGTCTCCAATTTGAAAGTTCCTGTCTTTCGCATGTCGATCAAATACATTTTTCATTTTCTCCTAATATTCTATCAATCCCTGATTCACCTGGTTTCGCGTCTCTTCCAATTCTACCAGTTGATTCATCCTTCTGATCATGTCATCTGGTTCTTCCTGATTTTCCTGCATAAAACGTGCCATAGGCAATGCCAATTGCACAAGAAACACAACAGCTCACCCATACACCGGCTCATAGGGAGATTTCCCTGTTGCTCTCTTGCTGGTTATCCTATTCGCCCATAGAGAAAATTTTAATTGAGAGTCCCAGTTTTTCTGATTCTCACTTATTGTTTTCTTCAAGGCCCTCACCAGGGTTTTATTAGAAGACTCTGCTAAACCATTTCCCTGGGGATAATAGGCGGTGGAATGAGTTAATATGATGTTATACCTTCGGCAGAAATTTACAAACCTGGTAGATTTGAAAGTCTGTGCATTGTCAGTTACAATTCTGGCAGGACAGCCAAACCTAGATATGATATTTTCCTCCATAAACCTCATTATTACGGCATCTGTAGCATTTCTGGTAGAAATGGCTTCCACCCATTTTGTAAAATAATCTGTGGCTGTTAGTATCCATTTATATTGGCCACTTGATGGGGGATGTATCTTTCCTATGAAATCTAGTCCCCATTTCTGAAATGGTTCATTAACATGAATAGGAATCAAGGGCAAAGCTGCTAATTTCTGTCTTTCTGCAAATCTTTGGCACTTGTCACATGCTCTGACCCAAGAAAAAACATCTGTATACAATTTTGGCCAGTAAAAACTAGCCTTCAGGATTTTATGAGTTGTGGCCCTCCAGCTGTAATGTCCTCCACAGATTCCCTCATGAAATTCTGTCATTATACTTTCTACTTCATTTTCTGTGAGGCACAACAGCAATATACCTGAAGGGTCTCTCCAATATAGCTGTCCATTAGCAATTATATATTTCTGGGATTTCATCCTTACAGCTCTGTATTTTATCTTATCACAACCTGGAGGACAGCTAAGTGTTAAAAGATATTCAACTATTTCTTTATACCAAGGACTAGTTAGATATTTCATATGTATCTTTTGAGTGACCATCTCTGATCCTTGCTGCTCTTCTCCTTTCTCAGATTCTTCATTTGCTACCATGGATAGATTAATGCCCAAGGCTTGATGATTTGATTCAGATAAAATTTTAGCAAGTCCCTGTCCTTTAATCAGCTTAGTTGGCTTTATGTCCAAATCATATTCTTTTATTTTTGCAATCCATCTTCCTCTTTTACCTTCACTATCTCCTTGAACAAGAATGTCTTTGACTGCTACTGTGGGAACATATGCAGTAATATGAGATTGTAAAATATATACTCTAAAAGATTTAAGGGACTTGACCAGGGCGTATGCTTGCTTCTCCAATATATTATATTTCAATTCAGCATCATAGAGCACTTGACTGAAGAAAGCTATAGGCTGTTCATATCCTTCTTCATTCTTCTGCAATAATACTCCAGCAATTGTATGCGGTGAAGAAAATGAAAAAATCATAAATGGCTTGTTGTAATCTTGTCCAGCTAGCACAGGAGCTTCAGCAAATACCTGTTTTATCCTTGTAAATGCATCTCTAGACTCCTGGGACCATTTCACTTCATTATCCTTTTTCAACATATCAGTTATATGCCTAACTATCTCAGCATAGTTAGGAATAAACCTTCTTAGAAAATTAATTCGGCCTAAAAACACCTGTACTTCCTTCTTATTCCTTGGTAAAGGAATACTGTTTATTACTTCAACTCTCTTAGGGTCTATTTTCACACCATCTCTAGTTACAATGTGCCCTAAGAGTTTTCCCTCATCTAATGCAAATAAAGATTTTTGAGGATTAAGGGATAAGCCATACCTTTTGCACTTTTCAAAAGTTCTTCTTAAATGCTCAATATGCTCATCATCATTCTTTGAAAACACTGTGATATCATCAAGATATACCACCAAAAACTTGTCCTGTTCTCCAACAAAGGCTATGTCCATTGCCCTCTGAAAAGTAGCTCCTGCATTAATTACTCCAAATGGCATTCTGGCATACATAAATTTTCCCCATGGTGTAGTAAATGCAGTTTTCTTCTGGTCTTCTGTGTTAGCCCCCCTATGAAATTTTTGACAAGCAAATAGGGGGCTAAATTGTCTTTGAGCCTTCAAGGAATGCATTTCCTCTGAAAACACAGTCTCCTTGAAGCCTCTATGTGTCTTTTATCCTTTGATGAAATCCCCTCTGCTGATTCTCCTTTATAAAGCCTCTCTGCTATGAAGAAATGCCCAAAGGCCCCATTTTCCCTCTTATTTCACCCCCACCTTAGCCTCTTTTTACTCCCCCTAAAATCCCCTTTAAAGTCCCCCCCCTAACCTTTGCTGACCTTCTTCCCCCTTTATTTCTCTATCGTTCCCCTTCCCAACCTTCAAAATCCATTAAAAGGGGCCAAAACCCACCTTCCGACCTTATTATAAGGCCTAGCCCCTTTTCACCAGCCCCTTTCAAACCACTTCCCCACATGTGACCCGGCGCTGGGACCAAGCGCTTAAGTTTCGAGCGCTAATCGCAATCGGAATCGTCGGGCGGGTGCATTTCCTTTGTTATAGCCGAAAACCCCGATGCGATTGTAATTTGTTCACAAGTCTCGCGACACGTTTTGGTCCGTTGATCTGCTTCGATCAAACGGCTGAGCGCTAATCGCAAGCCCCCTGCCCATCGCAATCGCAACATTCACATCGCAACCCCCGATCAATCGCAAGCCTGTCTCTCCGATCTCCGATTGATCGCGCCCCCGACCTCCGATCCCCGATCGCGTCATCCTCCCGATTGCATCGCAGCCGTCCGTCCTTCCCGCGATCTGACGGCCAGCGCTCAATCGCATTTCCCCTCCCGATCGTCAATTGCAAGTCCTTCTCCCGATGCTCTGATTCAATCCTGACCGTCCATTCTTCCCGCATATCAACGGTCCTGCGTCAATCGCACCCTCCGCCCGATCGCTGATCGCAAGTCCTTCTGTTTCCCCCCCGATTAAATCTCTGCCATCCGCTTCCCCGCTGCATCCTATGGCCAGCGCTCAATCGCAAGCCTTCTACCCCGACCCCCGATCGCAGTCGCAACTCCTTCCATCTGTCTTCCGATTCAATCCCGTCCGTCCATTCAACCCGCGATCCGACGGTCATCGCTCAATCGCAAATCCCCTCCAATCGCAAGTCCCATCTCCCTATCCCCGATTGCGATTGCTCCGATTCAATATTGTTCGTCTGTTTCCCCGCCGATCCGACGGTCATCGCTCCTCCCGCATAATCGCAATCGCATGTTTTATGTTGTGTCCCCCGATCAGTCCATCGCAAACGTTTGCGATGCGATTGATCGCTCTGCCCTTCCGATCATCGCAATCGCAACCCCTTCTTCCGATCCTCCGATTGCGATTAGTCCTATTGGGTCCCACCTCGTACGATCATTCCCGTCGGTTTTTCATTGTTTTTCATCACATTTCTTTGTATTTCCCCCGTTAATCTAACCCTTTTATTTCACATTTGGATCACCCTCTACCATGACTGGGTCCCACTTCCACGGCTCCGCTCCATTGTTTTACGCCTTTTTTCTTTGTAATTCGCCCAAGAGTCTAACCTTTGGCCTTCACACTATGATTCTTCCTCTGCTACACCACCACCCCTCCTCCAGCTTCCAAAGGCATTTCTCCACCACCACCGCCCGGTTTTAAAATTCTTTCCATTGCACGGATTAGCACAGAGAGGCCATTTCAGCCGGCCAGCGAAGCAACAGAGACGGGATTTGAGGGGGATTCGAGCCTGTAATCGAAGATTAACGTTTTAATCCTGCAGTCAAAGGCTTAAGGCACTGTTCGAAGATTAAGAGCGCACCAGAAAGCCATAACTACGCCACCTAATAGCAGAGTGCTTTTCTCCTAGAAGTACACCTTCTCACAGCGTCCTCCGTGCCTCTCGAGCCCACGAAAGATTAATACGATGACAGAACCTCTCAAGGGGCTGTCAGGCAGCATTAAAGAAGCATGGAGGGACCTTGCAGATTTTCCACCCAGTTCATTTATTTCAGAATGGCAGCACAGAGCTCCAAACACCAGAAGGGACTCCAAGGAACATATCAGAGGTCAAAATCGACCTGACAGAGATATCCGAACCAGTCTTAGAGTACCTACAGCGTTGCAGATGGCCATTAAGCAGTATGGGCGTGGACACTTCCGCCGATTCTGTCTTAATGAAATCAATTAATTGTCTATCTACCTCTGTTTCTTCCCCTTCTCCTATAAGATTTCCCAGAAACGAATTGTAAAGGTTGTTGTTCAGTTGTTGGGCATCTGCTGTTAGAGAGATTCATTTGACTGTTAGAACAGTTGTGGGAGGGAGTAGCAGAGTAGTTGTATGTAATAGGCTGGGAGGAGAAGTCTGGACTGTAACAGCCATTGAGCTTATTGTACATGACTGGTTTTGCATCAATTAATCAAAGCACATTTCACAGGATCCTGGTCTATTACTATTGGTGATGTGTCTCTAACTCTGTTTATTACATTTTCATGTTGTTTCATGTTCTTCTGGTAGGCAACAGAAGTATAACATAGGATTCACCCTTATTAGGTGCCCTATGTTTCATGCTCTCCCTACCTTTAATGTTTTCTGCTCTATGGGCTATCTAAGAGTTGATTTCAGTCGATTTAACCAGCGCAGTGGATGTTATTGCCTGCTGGCTGATGTATGAATTAGTTGAAGCTGTTCTTAGATGTTCTTGAGGGGTTTAAGCTGGAAGGTTTGGGAACACTAGGGATTAGAGCTAGCCCTGTCCACAAGGATCCTTGCACGACCAGCTTACCTTTCTAAGATCCCTTTGTTTATCTTATCTTTGTTTTCCCTTGGAGTTGCTAAAGCAGACCTGGAGTTAAATGACCTCTGGTCCGATCTATAAGCAGCCCCTTTGTCCCTTTGAGAGCTGCCCTAGAGTATGTCCAAGCAGGTCTGGAGTTAAATGACCTCTGACCTGATCTATAGACAGAAATTGGGTTGTTCTCCTTCTTTCACTTTCCTTCCTTAATGTTCCACCCCACCATCTAATCTAAAAATATCCTTTAGTATTAGATGACTTGCCCTTTGGAAGCCTTGGCTAGTGGATGCAAGTAATTCCCTTTCATGACTCCATAGCCCAATGGATGGCACTTTCTTGACCCATCCTCCTTGCTGAAACATCCTGCTGCTCTGTTCCCTTTTCTCCCAATAATTTCTCAGTCTATGATCTCATAACCAACCCAACAACCCTCCAACCAAATCATTTAAAACCTCCTTTTGTGCTTCATAACTAGCCTAATATCTCATCCCGAGCTATCAAAGATAAATCATTCTTTGTTTTATTGGAGAGATCCCTCTCCGGGTCCAGGAGGGCTAGATCATAGGGCCCCAAAGTGGTTTGATGTTGTCTCATCTTTTGGTCTTGCCAATCTGGCCAAAACATGGGAACCCCAACATAATGGCGACTCCGCTGGGGAAAATCTGAGAGTCAAGAACTACTAACATTTGGTCTATTTCCCATTTTCGTCACCAACATAATGGCGACTCCGCTGGGGAATTGAGTGCATTTCACCTCAAACATCCTTAGGCACTCATAGACCCAAGATCTCTGGTTAGATTGGCATTCTCATTGCTGATGGTGGACAGCACCCTGCTTCAAACATTCATAATCATCCACCTGGCAACTCCACACTCCCTACGATCCAAAGACCTGATGACTCCACTGGTGAAGGACACTGAACTGGTCGAGAAGAAGCAGTAGCCTTCTTTGCATAAATAAATCCAAACATGGACAGAGATACAAAGTATGCTGCTTTGTATAATAAAGTATGCAGAATAACAGAAATGTTTGGCGAAGTGCTGGAGAGGTACATGGCTGATATGAATGCATATGATGAATATTTAGAACAACCCATGTCTTCTCCAGAACAAGAACAAACTCAAGACCGAGAAGATGAGCAAGACATGTATGATGCTCAAGAATCTGTAGAAGATGAGGAGGTTAGTGATCAGGAGCTGTCTGACTGCTTACCCATGTCTTGTGTTACGCTGACCAGAGAATATCAGGACCTATTAGCAAAGGCTAATAGGGAAAGCTGCCTTGAGGAAATAGGAGATTACATAGAAGAGGCAGAATCTGATATGGAAGAAGAGGTTCAAGAAAACATCCAACCTCCAAATCAGCTAATGCAAGAGGATGAAGACTGCTTCTCTTCTGGTCATGATGAGAGGGAAACCCCTCTTTTGATAGAAGAAGAGATTGATCGGATATTAAACCAGCAGTCCACCCCAGAAATCTTCTATAGAACACACGCTCCTGCTCAGTCATTATTTGAGTTTGATGTTTCAGATTCAGAAGACTCCTCTGTGGATCAGGACGAAGAAAGACCTGCTGTGCGCCCAGAATGGTGGACTTGGTCGGGTCCGCCTATTTATGACACTGATGGCGAGAGCTATGACAGTATAATAGCAGATGAAGATTCTTTGAATCTTCATTCTGCTCTACCACAGATCATCAGTGAAGCTGGTAACCAGCAGTTTGTCTTTTCAGAAGATGAGGAGTTAAGAAAAGAAGAGATTTGTGAGCAGGATGAAAGCAAAGAGCTTTCCTTTGAAAAAGAGGAGGTAACGGAAGATATCCCTGCTCACGAATGCGCAGATCTTTTCACAGAGCTCGGTCCAGCAGCGCAAGACATGTCAGAGCTCCAAGGGGACTCAGCTCCAATCTATGATGAGTCCTCCAGTTCAGAAAATGAAGAGGATGAAGGAGACACTCTACTCCAAGAGAGTCTCATTCTTGATCCAGTGGAAGAAGAAGAGATCCTGGTCGAAGCCAGCCTGCCAAATATTCATAGCCAGGTATCCTTTCATGATCCTTATGCACACTTCCTGCATACATTTGAAGAAGGGTCAAAGGTCTTGTTGACCAGCATGTTGCAGAAAGAAGGAAAGATTTTCAAAGCTGCTGTTATAGAACAAACAGAGTGGGAGCTGCCCTGCCTATCGAGCATGCTCAAAGAGTTGAGCAGGAAGGACCAGCCATGGGATCACTTGAAGGACTGGTTACATTGGAAGACCGTGTTTGTAAGCTAGATTGTAAATATTCCAGTTAGAGTAGGGTAGGTAGGAAAAGCTCAATAAAGCTCAGTCTATGAGCATGTAGTTAGTTTTTTCAATTTCTGTCTTAGAATGTAGAGAAGAAACCAGCTAGACAGTCTAATCCTAGCAGGTAGTAGTGTAGGTAGAGAAACATATGAGGCCAACAGTCTAATCTGGTCTCATGGAGCAATAAGGGTAGAAGTAGACTAGGATTATTTTTCCTGTTTGTAAAAATCAATGATGTAAAAGGGTCTGCAAGTCCAAATGCACCCAAGAAGAAAAATGATAGGATTATAGTGTGGGTAGGTAGTTGTTTGGGAGAATTTTTATTGCTGATATGATGTCTTCATGAGTTGTGGCAGCTAAAATCAAAAAAGAAAAGGATGGTTCAAGCAGCAGGCATCTGGCCTACACCAAGAGATCAATTTCTGGATTCTTGACTCCTTCAAGAAGAATGCATCCCCATGTGGAGCCACTGTTAGCCCCCCTATGAAATTTTTGACAAGAAAATAGGGGGATAAATTGTTTTTGAGCCTTCAAGGAATACATTTCCTCTGAAAACACAGTCTCCTTGAAGCCTCTATGTGTCTTTTATCCTTTGATGAAATCCCCTCTGCTGATTCTCCTTTATAAAGCCTCTCTACTATGAAGAAATGCCCAAAGGCCCCATTTTCCTTCTTATTTCACCCCCACCTTAGCCTCTTTTTACTCCCCCTAAAATCCCCTTTAAAGTCCCCCCCCTAACCTTTGCTGACCTTCTTCCCCCTTTATTTCTCTATCGTTCCCCTTCCCAACCTTCAAAATCCATTAAAAGGGGCCAAAACCCACCTTCCAACCTTATTAAAAGGCCTAGCCCCTTTTCACCATCCCCTTTCAAACCACTTCCCCACATGTGACCCGGTGCTGGGACCAAGTTCTTAAGTCCGAGCGCTAATCGCAATCGGAACCGTCGGGCGGGTGCATTTCCTTTGTTATAGCCGAAAACCCTGACGCGATTGTAATTTGTTCACAAGTCTCGCGACGCGTTTTGGTCCGTCGATCTGCTTCGATCGAACGGCTGAGCGCTAATCACAAGCCCCCCGCCCATCGCAATTGCAACATTCACATCGCAACCCCCGATCAATCGCAAGCCCGTCTCTCCGATCTCTGATTGATCGCGCCCCCGACCTCTGATCCCCGATCGCGTCATCCTCCCGATTGCATCGCAGCCGTCCGTCCTTCCCGCGATCTGACGGCCAACGCTCAATCGCATTTCCCCTCCCGATCGTCAATCGCAAGTCCTTCTCCCGATGCTCCGATTCAATCCTGACCGTCCATTCTTCCCGCAGATCAACGGTCCTGCGCCAATCGCACCCTCCGCTCGATCACTGATCACAAGTCCTTCTGTTTCCCCCCCGATTAAATCTCCGCCGTCCGCTTCCCTGCTGCATCCTACGGCCAGCGCTCAATCGCAAGCCTTCTACCCCGACCCCCGATCGCAGTCGCAACTCCTTCCATCTGTCTTCCGATTCAATCCCGTCCGTCCATTCAACCCGCGAACCGACTGTCATTGCTCAATCGCAAATCCCCTCCAATCGCAAGTCCCATCTCCCTGTCCCCGATTGCGATTGCTCCGATTCAATCTTGTTCGTATGTTTCCCCGCCGATCCGACGGTCATCGCTCCTCCCGCATAATCGCAATCGCATGTTTTATGTTGTGTCCCCCGATCAGTCCATTACAAACGTTTGCGATGCGATTGATTGCTCTGCCCTTCCGATCATCGCAATCGCAACCCCTTCTTCCGATCCTCCGATTGCGATTAGTCCTATTGGGTCCCACCTCGTACGATCATTCCCGTCGGTTTTTCATTGTTTTTCATCACATTTCTTTGTATTTCCCCCGTTAATCTAACCCTTTTATTTGACATTTGGATCACCCTCTACCATGACTGGGTCCCGCTTCCACGGCTCCGCTCCATTATTTTACGCCCTTTTTCTTTGTAATTCGCCCAAGAGTCTAACCTTTGGCCTTCACACTATGATTCTTCCTCCGCTACACCACCACCCCTCCTCCAGCTTCCAAAGGCATTTCTCCACCACCACCGCCCGGTTTTAAAATTCTTTCCATTGCGCGGATTAGCACAGAGAGGCAATTTCAGCCGGCCAGCGAAGCAACAGAGACGGGATTTGAGGGGGATTCGAGCCTGTAATCGAAGATTAACGTTTTAATCCTGCAGTCAAAGGCTTAAGGCACTGTTCGAAGATTAAGAGTGCACCAGCAAGCCATAACTGCGCCACCTAACAACAGAGTGCTTTTCTCCTAGAAGTACACCTTCTCACAGCGTCCTCCGTGCCTCTCGAGCCCACGAAAGATTAATACGATGACAGAACCTCTCAAGGGGCTGTCAGGCAGCATTAAAGAAGCATGGAGGGACCTTGCAGATTTTCCACCCAGTTCATTTATTTCAGAATGGCAGCACAGAGCTCCAAACACCAGAAGGGACTCCAAGGAACATATCAGAGGTCAAAATCGACCTGACAGAGATATCCGAACCAGTCTTAGAGTACCTACAACGTTGCAGATGGCCATTAAGCAGTATGGGCATGGACACTTCCGCCGATTCTGTCTTAATGAAATCAATTAATTGTCTATCTACCTCTGTTTCTTCCGCTTCTCCTATAAGAAATCCCCGGGAACATATTGTAAAGGTTGTTGTTGTTGTTCAGTTGTTGGGGTCTTGCTGTTAGAGAGATTCATTCTTGACTGTTAGAACAGTCGTGGGAGGGAGTAGCAGAGTAGTTGTATGTAATAGGCTAGGAGGAGAAGTCTGGACTGTAACATCCATTGAGCTTATTGTACATGACTGGTTTTGCATCAATTAATCAAAGCACATTTCACAGGATCCTGGTCTATTACTATTGGTGATGTGTCTCTAACTCTGTTTATTACATTTTCATGTTGTTTCATGTTCTTCTGGTAGGCAACAGAAGTATAACATAGGATTCACCCTTGTTAGGTGCCCTATGTTTCCTGCTCTCCCTACCTTTAATGTTTTCTGCCTATGTGCTATCTAAGAGTTGATTTCAGTTGATTTAACCAGTGTAGTGGATGTTATTGCCTACTCTCTGATGTATGAATTGGTTGAATCAGTTCTTAGATGTTCTTGCTGGGTTTAAGCTGGAAGGTTTGGGAACACTGGGGATGAGTGTTAGCCCTGTCCACTAGGATCCTTGCACGACCAGCTGACCTTTCTAAGATCCCTTTGTTTATCTTATCTCTGTTTTCCCCTTGGAGTTGCTAAAGCAGACCTGGAGTTAAATGACCTCTGGTCTGATCTATAAGCAGCCCCTTTGTCTCTTTGAGAGCTGCCTTAGAGTATGTCCAAGCAGGTCTGGAGTTAAATGACCTCTGACCTGATCTATAGACAGAAATTGGGTTGTTCTCCTTCTTTCACTTTCCGTCCTTAATGTTCCACCCCACCCTCTAATCTAAAGATCCTTTAGTATTAGATGACTTGCCCTTTGAAAGCCTTGGCTAGTGGATGCAAGTAATTTCCTTTCATGACTCCATAGCCCAATGGATAGCACTTTCTTGACCCATCCTCTTTGCTGAAACATCCTGCTGCTCTGTTCCTTTTCTCCCAATACTTTCTCAGTCTATGATCTCATAACCAACCCAGCAACCCTCCAACCAAATCATTTAAAACCCCTCTGTGCTTCATAACTAGCCTAATATCTCATCCCGAGCTATCAAAGATAAATCATTCTTTGTTTTATTGGAGAGATCCCTCTCTGGGTCCAAGAGGGCTAGATCCTAGGGCCCCAAAGTGGTTTGATGTTGTCTTATCTTTTGGTATTTCCAAATCTGCCAAAATATAGGAACCCCAACATTCTGGAAATACAGCTACCTGATTATAACCAGAAAATCCATCCATCATTGACATTCTGGATGCTCCCACCACTTTCTACAGGATGTGGTCCATTTTAGGCAGTGGATAATTATCCTTTAAAGATGCTCTATTTAAATTCCTGAAATCCACACAGAGCCTGATTTCTCCATTTTTCTTTCGAACAGGAACAAGGTTTTCTACCCATTCTGAGTACCTCAATGGCACGATTATTTTGGCTTTCAATAGCTTCTTGACTTCTTTTTCAATGGAGGGAAGCAGCAATGGATTTATATGTCTGAGCTTCTGCTTATAAGGCTTTGCATCTTCCCTCAAAGGAATTTTATGTTGCATTATATTAACATCAAAAGTTTTTAGGTCCTGATAGGACCAAGAAAATACATCTTTGTAAGATTGAAACAACTTCAAATATTTTTCTTTGTACTCTTCTGGAACTCTTTTAGATAATTTTACAATTCTAGGATCAGCACAAGTACCCAGATTTAAATCTCCCACTTGATCTTCTTCGGTCACTTTGTTTAGCTGCAATGGAATATCATCTTTGTTAAATAATCTTTCTAGAGGCACCAGACCCCTAGGTATAACATTTCCTTTCAGCTGCAGCACTTTATTACCTGCTATTTTCTCTTCCCATCTATTTTCTGCAATATTTTCAGCTTCATCTTCCCCCTCATTGTCATCAATTTCCATATTTGTGAATTCTCCCACTGTCTCCATGAATCTCTTCATCTGTTCATCATCTTCGAATACCTGCCAGTGCTTTCTATTATCTGGAATGGATGGTCTGTAACGTACCTCCACTTCATATCTTAAAAGTGGATTCTGAGGAGGACGGAATGTACTGGCAGCTACAGCAAGGGAATCTGCTATTCTGTTTTGCTCCCGGGGCATGAACTGTATGTTAAATGCTGAGAAGAAATTTTCTATAATGTCCCATACTTCATTTCTATAAGCTCTCAGCCATGGATGCTTGGTTTGGCATTTATTTTTGATCTGTCTCACCACCAGCTCAGAGTCTCCCAAGACTTTTAAACATTGGATGCCCATGTTTCTAGCTGTTTGCAATCCCAGCAATAGTGCCTCATATTCAGCTACATTGTTTGTAGTTTCATACTCCAATTTAAAGGACATCGACACCCATTTTCCTGTAGGAGAGATTAATAGCACCCGGCTCCATTGCCTTCTTTTGAATTTTCCCCATCAAAATGCAAAGTCCAAATTCCTGATTCCTGATCTTCTTTAGGCTGCTCAGCTTGGATTTGACCAAAAAGGGGCTCATGAGCATAATTTTGATTTTCTTCTAACATCAAACATGAGAAGTCTCCCTCTTTGTTATACACTGGTGAATTTTCTGGGCAGTTAGCCTTAGTGACCATTTTAACAAATCTAGTCTCCCTGTATAACCTCCTCTCTTGGCCTCCAAAGACTGGGACAGTAGCGTATGTTAAATCCAATTTGATTGATCCCCCAATATTTGTACCCTAGGACCTTGACAGTAGCATGCCAAAGCGGGCTGGGATATCGGCAACCACAATGTCCATGACCACACTCTTTGCTGGAATTTGGGCCAAGTTGACCACTAAATCTTTAATCATTCCCAAGCATTTAACTCTTTTAGAATCAAATGAATATAAATCTTTATATGGTCTGGTTATTTGCAGTCCTAGTTGTTCCATGACAGACAAAGGCATAAGATTATGGGAAGCCCCAGAATCTAACATACAATTATGTAACAGCAGGTCATGAATAACTAGGGACACATAAAAGGGAGGAGTAGAGGGGTCTATCTCCTCAACATGTGGGCCAAAGACTACCATAGGTATTTCTTCTTGAAGGTTTAAACTATTAGGTGCAATTGGTATTTCAGGAGGAAGGATAAAGCAAGTAACTTGAGACTGATATACAGGCTGTTTTAATAGCTCAGTCAGGGGGACATGAATCTTAATCTTCTCAAGTTCTTTTTGCAAATTGAAAGCAAATGGGGGCTTTTCTATCATTTTTTCTTTTGACTCTTTATTTTCAGCTGAAGATTTAACTTCTTTTGATACTGGTTCAGCATTAGGAGGACTGACTATTTTTGAAGAAGAAGGAATCTGATCATTAGACTGCAAGGGAGCATTTAGAGTACTCTTACCTTTTTCTACGTTTCTCTTTGTTGCTGATTCCTTCTGAGCAGATGCTTCTTTCTGAGGTAGCTCCTCTTCTTGATCTTGAGTTCTGGTCCTCTTCCTTGAAGATCTGAGATCATATTTTACATTGAATTGTGCTTGCATGAAATCAGCAAATTGCTTACGATAATGATCAATCTCCACTTCTTCGTCTTCGTCTTGCAATGGGCAATCCATATCATCATTATTTGAAAAAGCCAGATTTGAATCTTCTAATCCATAAGCTGCATCTCCAGTGGAGTCATCTGCTGGTCCTTCCAGGTACAAGGGATGGGGTACCTGGTCTTGTGATTCCTTTGCTTCTCGCGGCAATATCTGCAATGCTGGTCTTCTATACTGAGGATTGTATCCTCTATTTGGAGCATTATAAAAACTCTTGGGAGCTGTATTCTTAGCTTCCAGTTCAAGCTTGACCATCCTCTTTATCATTTTACTTATTTCATCTATCTTGTCTGAATCCTTTTCTTGATTAGAGGTGGAGACCTCTTCTTTGCCTCTCCTCCTAGTATCTTGTTCAGATTTTCCCTTTAATTTCCCAGTAGAGGCAAAGTTTGCTTCCAACTCCAGTGCATCTGACTATGCATCATCTAACGTAGCAGGTTTTCTTTTCCTCAATGCGAAGCCGAAATCAAGATCAAAGGCTGCTATAAAAAATATCTTAGCAGCTGTTTCATGGGGCTTCATTTCAGGAGGCAGGCTCAAATATAACTTGTTAAATCTTTTAATAAACTCTGACACTCCTTCATTCTGTTTCTTCTTCATAGTATTAAACTCAGTAAGACATTGACCATGATCTTTCTTTTCTCCCCATTTTCTGAGAAAAGTATTCTCCATAATATCCCAGGTGGTTATTGAATGGTTCCCCAATGTCTTGAACCATTTTCTGGCTTCACCCTCCAGAGATTGTACAAATAATCTTAAGACCACGTTCAAATGTTCAACATTTAAGTTTTCTGCAAAAGAGCAGAAAGTCTCAAGATGTTTCTGAGCATCAATTTCATTTTCACCATTAAATCTTGGCAGAATCTTCAGGTAATCCTGTGGCATATCATTTAGCACTTAGGGCAAGGCCAGTGGAGCGTATTTGTTCAATAGAAAAGCAGGAACATTAGCCATTGGAGGCGGTGGGGGTTGTACAATAGTCTGAGATACAAATGAAGGGAGAGGAGTAGGAGGAAGTGGAGTATGAATAACAATAGGGATATATTGCACAGAAGCCTGAGGTGTGGATGAGAATAGTTCACGGTTAACAGCAACTACTTCTGTGACTTCCTTGATTTCCTCAGCCTCGGGAGTAGGATAAGAATCTTCTTCAATCCAGTTATTTCCTCTACATGGAGTTTCTGAGTAAAACTCGGGATTTTCTGTTTTGATTTCTTGAGAAGAAGAGGGCAGATAATCTTCAACGGAATATTCAGGGTTTTCAGCACGAACTGACTTCCTCTCCTTCCAAACTCTTTTATGAATGATCTTCTCTGGGTCAGACACGTAAGGTGTTTTCGACTGAGATGTATCTGACCTCAAATGTGGCTTTCGAGAAGCCAAGACTACCAATAAATTTATCAAATGAAAATAGTGGAGTCGCCAAGGTGAGAGATACGCAACTCTTCAACTCTCCGTGCTCACCTGATTAGAGAGTGAAAACAATTTGTCGAGGCCCAGGGAAACTGATATTCTTGAATTCGATCCCCAGCAACGACGCCAGAAAGATGTTGTGGAAAATTTTGTCACCCCCTAGAGACAGTCTAGAGTTGCCATAGACCAGTGCCTAGGACATCTTAATATAGTAAAGAGCTCTTCATATAGCTTGGGTTGTCAATCCAAAAGCTCACTTACTATCTCTTGTAAAACAAGGAAATAAGTTTTGAGTGGAACCAAACTCTCTCAGAAGCTGACACAAAGATAAGAATAGTGTAGGGACATCATGTAAAACTCCAATACAAAGGCATCAGACAGTTAAGAGACAACTTACTGTAAAGAGGGCCAGTTCAAATAATATATCACAGAAATCAAATATCAGGAAGTGAATGCAGTGAGAAAACATAAAGAAGATATTAGTTAACATGAGACTGATACCCAGATACACAACAGAACCACATAAGGGCATATTAATTTCTGAATCCTTATATGACAATGGCATTTTAAAAGCACCCTCCTAAAGTAACTAATATAGTAGAAAATATGGAAGAGATGAACATGGAACAGTATATCATGACTAGGCCTATTTAAAGCGCTTGACTAATCCCATAAAGGGCATCAACTAGGATGAATCCTTACTGCAAACTAGTGAGCCACTCGCATTCTAGAGCATGATACAAGAAGATAAATGACATGAAATGAGAGATTGTATTAACACATGAGAGAAAATTACATACTGTGAGATACCAAAGACTAGAATCCTCATTACAGTTATAACTCCTCCTCACTGAGACCCTACGGGCTCTGAACCTTCATACAGAAATATTACAAAATGTATACAAAAGCCTTTTCACTGCACAGTTTGCTGATAGAAATCTGGAACCCTTACAATGTCTTATTTCTGGGTTCTTATAGAAAATAAAGAGAATTCTCGAGAAGGAGGTAGATGGAGTACATTTAATGACTTAATTTGAACAAAATGGCGGAAAGAATTCGCGCCCACATTGTGAATGACTAACTATAAATGACTATACTTTACAAATCATCTCCTAAAATAAATGCTAAGGAGGAAAATCTCCTTATGAACAAGACACAAAATAATAATATATACAATGTTTTGCCTCTTATTGAAAGAGGGAAAATCTGCTGTCATAAAACCTGGGATATCTTGTGATTTTGTACTGTACTCTTGGCCTTTAACTTTGAATTTAAATCCTAGACCTTTAATGCAGGGCGAAGTGTCCCTTGATTTTCTTTGGAGGGTTCTGTAGATTCACATCTTTTTATCCTTTAATGATGGTCATTTCACACACCTACCCTCGGCTTCCTCCTTAAATTTCACCAGCGAAATATTGTCCTTCGTCATGATCTTAATCTCTGTGACAGAAGCAACGGATTAAAGCGCCTTCTTGTTATTTTAGAACCTGCAAAACCCACCGATATATTAGAAAAACCAGACAGGGATGGGGACAAGGACGACGGAGGCATGGTCAACTGGGAAGAACATGCAGAGTGGTGGAGGAGAAACAATGGAGGCTTTGGCTGAGCAGACGGAGTGCGACTTTTCCACACGAAACAGTTTGAACGTGAGGGATGAATAAGAATGGAGGGTATAAATGAAAACACATGCATATATATATATATATACGACGGGATGACGCCACGGATACATGGGGGCACGACACATGGGTGTACGAGGGGACAGGTGAAAAGACAACGTGGCAGCGGAGTCAATAGATGGGGAGACTGATTGCTAGCTGTCGGATCTCGGAAGACGAGTCAACGGTTGGGAGGTGACGGGAACATAGTAGTGGTGGGGCCACGGAACGCAGCGGGCACATGTTAACAGGCAAGCAAGTTAAGAGGATATCCACCGTCGGATGGAGACCAGCAGATCTAACGGCGCGGATGGATTCCGTTGCCCGGCCATAGTACAAGCTTTAACGCGCGGGAGAGTGGTTTCAGAAACCGTACTCAGGGACATGCGGCGCATGTTTAGTGGAATTGCTGCTCCCATGATGAATACCGCCGGCCCGATGGAAGTGGTGCGGGACAATACCGTTGGTTTCTGCAGTGAGATACAGACGCGGGGGCCACCATATAAAAAGATCTTCGCTCCGTTGATTTAATTCGATTGGACGGTTGCTATCACCCCCGATAACATAAAACAATAAGCTCTCTTCCCTTTGGCTTGTGGTTTTCGGGCTCGGGTCATGTGTTGACAACAGCAAAAGGGGCTAAGGCTCTGGGGCTTCGGCTCAATATAATTTGAATGGCGGGTTTTTAACCTTTGCGTAATGCATTTTCGGGCGGAAACGATAATGTTGGATGGGAGCATGAGGATATTTAGGCCATAGTGAAGATTCGAAATGGATTCGAATGGGGCAGCAAACCAAAATTCATAGGCGGGGTAGATATGTACAACAGGATCTACATGCACAAACTTGCGTACATTCACCTAAATTCAGTAGGAAGGAACGTTAAACATATATGGTGGTGGAAAGTGGTCTATAAATCAAAATTTCCATCATAGTGTTGACTTTTTATGCCTCCAATATCATCGAGCCCTCCACAATTAAATCTCTAATCCTCCAAAAATCTATCTTACCTGAGCTTCAAATAAACACTGGTATACACTTCTAGAGATGTGTTCTATTTGAACTCCAAGGAAGCACTAATTTACCCTTCAAATATACTCCACATATGTGTTATCACCACTCTACTTCCACAAAGGTAAGTCTGAGGTGTTCTTGGGCTCAGTTCCACAGGACCGAGCTTTACAAGCTAGATTGGTATACAAAACATAAGTCACTGAGTCTTATCACAGTCTTGTAACTTAACAATGAGCTCATAAATAAAAATAGGTGACTTAGCTAATTCGAAAGTTCTATCCAAGCATCAATAAATACGATATAATATGAGATCTTAATAGATGTTCACCGCATAAAATATGTCAAAATCCTGTAGCTATATCCCTGGCCTGAGACTGCAATGAAGAGGTCCAAAGTATGGTGGCTTCAATAGAACCAAGCCTCAATATAGGGTTTCAATAGGTCCGAGGGTTTAACTGATTCAAGTCTTAATAAAAGGCTACAACACAGAACCGATATCTTATGGTATATCTTTGTCCTTCAATAATGACAAACATTAAATTCTCTTGAGCATGGTAATAGAACTAAATTTGTTTACAATAGTCCACAAGATATCCATTCATTTATATAAATTCTACAAGAAGAAAATGAAAGTCATGTGTAACAAAGTATTATGAAAAGACTTCAAATTACTGTCATATTGGAGCAACTAGCCTCTGACAGAAAATATAAAAAGAAAAATCAAGAGACTGAGTGTGCCCAAAGGATTGTCCTTGGACTGGAAATTTCTATCCGGATCCCTAATTTTGCAAAAATATTTCTTATATATACAGAATTATTTACTCACCAGCAAAAATAAAAATGAAAATGCAAGGGCATACACAATGAAATTTATATCCTTTTCCTTAAGGAAAATAAAATCAGAATAAGATGCATGGTCTAACAATTTGGCATCCTCAATCAACACAATATCTCTCGGTACCTTATAGTTGTTAACCAGGTGAGAAGCCTCAGATTTTCAATGGTTTATTAATGTCCTACAAAAGTAAAAAAAGAAAAATGAAGTAGCGTATGTTGCAATATTCTATTTCAACCTTCAGGATATGGAGGATGATTTCACGAGGAAAAGGAAATGGCCTTGCAATTTAAGTGGGCCATATTACAATAGTGTTTCCCATAAATGAGAGAATAGCAATGAGTAACCTCTCTCAATTGAGTCATGACTTTTTTTTTGTAGGTATGGGCTCCAAACTCCAAACCTTGCAAACAAGGAGAGAGTGAATCACCATGGTGTCAAGAAACCAAAACTTAGCCTGAATATCCTAAAACTGAAGTTGGAAACATCGTCTCTCCAAGGTTGTTAATGTTACGATCCTCTGTTCAACATTGATACAAATGTCAAAAACAGGTTAAAAGATGAACCAAATAATAGCATTCAAAGGAAAGACTAGAATGTCACCATTTATACCTGCTATCCTTGAAATGAAGGTGAGATTACTTACATGCTTTTGTGTTTGCAAGGTGGACTCGAACGAAACGGCCCGACCCGAACGCACCCAGTCAGGCGACCTCACAGTATGACGTGACACGACGTGCCTGACCAAACGATGCCACAAGGGAGAAAATGGAAAACGGGCCACCTGAACGTGCACAAGGGACCCAAGCAGTCACAACTTAGCAAAACTGATATGGACGCCCTCAAACGAAACGGCCTGACCTAACCCGAACGCACCCGGTCGGGCGACCTCACATGGTGCGACACGATGCACTCGGACGAACGATGCCATAAGGGAGAAAATAGAAAACGGGCCACCCGAATGTGCACAAGGGACCCAGGCGGTCACAACTTAGCAAAAGTGATACGGGCGCCCTCGAACGAAACGGCTCGACCCAAAAGCGCCCAACATAACAATGCCACAAGGGAGAAAATGGAAAATGGGCCACCGGAATGTGCACAAGGCACCCAGGCAGTCGCAACTTATAATAAAAACTGATACGGGCGCCCTCGAATGAAATGGCCCAACCTGAACGCGCCTGGTCGGGCGACCTCACATGGCGCGACACAACGCACCCGACAAAATGATGACACAAGGGAGAAAATGAAAAATGGGCTGCATGAATGTGCATAAGGCACCCAGGCGGTCACAAATTAGCAAATCTGATATGGGTGCCCTCGAACGAAACAACCCGACTTGAACGCGCCCAGTCGGGCGACCTCACACGGTGCGACACGACGTGCCTGACCAAACAATGCCACAAGGGAGAAAATGACAAACGGGCCACTCAAACATGCACAAGGGACTTGTGTGGTCACAAATTAGCAAAATTGATATGGGCACCCTCGAACGAAACGGCCTGACCCAACCCGAATGTGCCCGGTTGGGCGACCTCACATGGTGCGACACGGCGCGCCCGACCGAATGATGCCATAAGGGAAAAAATGACAAACGGGCCACCCAAACATGCACAAGGGACTCGAGCAGTCACAACTTATCAAAACTGATATGGGTGCCCTTGAATGAAACGAATCGACCCAAATGCGCTTGGTCGGGCGACCTCACATGGCGCGACACGGCTCACCTGACCAAACGATGCCACAAGGGAGAAAACGGAAAACAGGTCACTCGAACGTGCATAAGGAACCCGGCCAGTCACAACTTAGCAAAATTGATATTGGCACCCTCGAACGAAACGGCCCGACTTGACCCGAACGCGGCCGGTCGGGCGATCTCACACGGCACGACACGCGACGCCTGACCGAATGATGCCACAAGGGAGAAAATGGAAAATGGGCCACCCGAATGTGCACAAGGCACTCGGGTAGTCACAACTTAGCAAAAATGATACGGGCACCCTCGAACAAAACAACCTGACCTGAACGCGCCCGGTTGGGCAACCTCACATGGCGCAACACACTGCGCCCGACCAAATGATGCCACAAGGGAGCAAATGGAAAATGGGCCACCCGAATGTGCACAAGGCACCAGGGCGGTCACAACTTACCAAAACTGATACGGGCGCCCTCGAACAAAACGGCCTAACCTGAACGTGCCTGGTCGGGTGACCTCACACGGCGCAACAGAGTGCGCCCGATCTAACGATACCACAAGGGAGAAAATGGAAAATGGGCCACCCGAATGTGCACAAGGCACCTAGGTGGTCACAATTTAGAAAAACTGATATGGGCGCCCTCGAACAAAACGTCCCAACCTGAACGCACCTGGTCGGGCGACCTCACAGTATGACGCGACATGGCATGCCCGACCGAATGATTCCACAAGGGAGAAAATGGAAAACGAGCCACCTGAACGTGCACAAGGCACCAGGGTGGTCACAACTTAGCAAAACTGATACGGGCGCCCTTGAACGAAACGACCTGACTTGAACGCGCCCAGTCGGGCGACCTCACACAGCGCGATAGGGTGCACCCGATAGAACGATAACACAAGGGAGCAAAGGGAAAACAAGCCACCCAAACATGCACAAGGCACCCGGGCTGTCACAACTTAGCAAAATTGATACGGGCGCCCTCGAATGAAATGGCCCGACCCGAATGCGCCCGGTAGGGCGGCCTCACATAGCGCGACATGGCGCGCCCGATCGAATGATGCCAGAAGGGAGAAAATGGAAAACGGGCCACCCGAATGTGCACAAGGGACTCAGGCAGTCACTACTTGGAAAAAATAATACAGGCGCCCTCAAACGAAATGGCCCGACCCGAACGCACCTGGTTGGGCGACCTCACACGGTGCGACACGGCGCGGCTGACCGAACAATGCCACAAGGGAGAAAATGGAAAACAGGCCACTCGAATGTGCACAAGGGACCTGGGCGGTCACAAATTAGCAAAATTGAAACGGGCACCCTCAAACGAAACGGCTCGACTCGAATGCGCCCAGTCAAGCAACCTCACACGGCACGACATGACGCACCCGACCAAATGATGCCACAAGGGAGAAAATGGAAAACAGGCTGCCTGATCATGCACAAGGCACCTTGGCAGTCACAACTTAGCAAAACTGATATGGGCACCCTCGAAAAAAATGGCCCGACCCAACCCGAACGCGCCCAGTCGGCGACCTCACACAAAGCGAGACGCGGCACTCGACCGAATGATGCCACAAGGGAGAAAATAGAAAACGGGCCACTCGAATGTGCACAAGGCACCCAGGTGGTCATGACTTAGCAAAAATGATACGGGCGCCCTCGAACAAAATGGCCCGACCTAAATGCGCCCGGTCGGGCGACCTCACACGGCGCGACACACCGTGCCCGACCGAATGATGCCACAAGGGAGCAAACAGAAAATGGGCCACCCGAATGTGTATAAGGCACGCAGGTGGTCACAACTTAGCAAAAATGATACGAGCGCCCTCGAACGAGACAGCCCGACCTGAATGCGCCTAGTTAGGCAACCTCACACGGCGCAACACGGCGTGCCCGACCGAACGATGCCACAAGGGAGCAAACAGGAAACGGGCCACCTGAACATGCACAAGGCACCTAGGTGGTGACAACTTAGAAAAACTGATACGGGCACCCTCGAACGAAACGGCCCGACCCGAACGCGCCCGGTGGGCGATGACGCACCCGACTGAACGGTGCCATAAGGGAGCAAACGGAAAATGGGCCACCGGAACATGCACAAGGCACCCGGGAAGTCACAACTTAGCAAAACTTATACGGGCACCCTCAAATGAAACAAATCGTCCTGAATGCACCCGGTCGAGCGATCTCACATGGTGCGACACGGCGCGCCTGACAGAACGATGCCACAAGGGAGAAAATGGAAAACAGGCCACCCAAACGTGCACAAGGGACCTGGGTGGTCATAACTTAGCAAAACTAATACGGGCACCCTCGAATGAAATGGCCTGACCTGAACGCGCCCGGTCGGGCGACCTCACATGGCACGACATGGCGTGCCCGACCGAACGATGCCACAAGGGAGCAAAGAGCAAACAGGCCACCCGAACATGCACATGAAGGGACCTAGGCGATCAAAACTTAGCAAAACTGATATGTGTGCCCTCGAATGAAATGGCCCGACTTGAACGCGCTCGGTCGGGCGACCTCACACGGTGCGACACGATGCGCCTGACGGAATGATGCCACAAGGGAGCAAAGGGCAAATGGGCCGCTTGAATGTGCACAAGGCACCTGGGAGGTCACAACTTAGCAAAACTGATATGGGCACCCTCGAACGAAACAACCCGACCCGACCCAAACGCGCCCGGTTGGGCAACCTCACACGGTGCAACACGGCGTGCTCGACCGAACGATTCCATAAGGGAGAAAATGGCAAACAGGTTGCTCGAACGTGCACAAGGGACCCGGGCAATCACAATTTAGCAAAACTGATACGGGCACCCTCGAACGAAACGGCCCAACCTGAACGTGCCCAGACGGGCGACCTCACACAGTGCAACAGTATGGCGCGCTCGAACAAATGATGCCACAAGGGAGAAAATGGAAAATGGGCCACCCAAACGTGCACAAGGCACCCGAATGGTCACAACTTAGCAAAACTGATACAGGCACTCTCGAACGAAATGGCCTGACCTGAACGCGCCCGGTCGGGCGACCTCACACTGCGCGACACGGCACACCCAACCGTGGTTGGGGGCACACATTAAAAGTGAACCAAGGAGGTAGCGCACCACATCTTTAATATTTTATGAAACTCCTTAGAAGTCCCATAATAACCACCTTCCATCTTCATCACAATGTGATATGTCAACTAAAGATATCTTATTATGTTTCTCCAACCATTCAAAAAGGGGACCCAAGTTAGATTATTATTTATTAAAGGAGAGGCCAAATAAATTAATTTACAAACCATCACAATAGCAATACTTAGCCCAAACTGTCGCAAGAGCGACACTTAGCCCAAACCGTCGCAAGAACGACACTTAGCCCAAACTGTCGCAATAGTGATGATCGTTCCCAAACTATTGCAATAGCGACGCTTTTGCCCAAGCTGTCGCAATAGCGATGTTTTCCTCCAAACATCGCAATAGCGACACATAGCTCTAATCCGTCGCAATTCTGATGCTTTTTCCCAAACTGTCGCAATTCCGACGTTTTGCTACAAACGTCGCAAGACTGACACTAACTTCTATGTGTCGCAATACCGGCACTTGTCTCCAAACGTCGGTATAGCGACAATTTTTGGCAGGATTTGAAAAATTGATAAATTTTGGGGAAATTTCCGACATTTGGTCAAAAGTGTCAAAACCAAAGTGTCGGAATTTCCACCAAATGTACTAGTGTCCCTATACACATGAAACCTTCACAAGGTCTAGCTCTAATGAAATTCCCTGATGGTTTTGACTCAGAGATGGATTATCAATTAAGAGAAAGATAACCCCTTACATTAGAAGACATGCAAAGGGAAGCAGTAAGTGTAGAAGCCAATCTGATTGTTAAGAGAGGTGGAATGAAAAATGAAAAAAGAGTCACGTATAGGGAAGAAGATGTACCCTCCACATTTGATACAAAGATTGATAACTTACTTAGAAACATGGAGAGAATGATAGAGAGAATGAACATGAATGATAAAGATTATCCTAGAGAAAACCAAACAACTCCTCAAAATAGAAATCGAAATCAGAACCAAAACTAGAACTTTAGAAGAAACCCCCCTCAAATTAGACAAATAGGTCTTGATCAGCAAATCAAACCTCCTTTTAAATAAAACTATGCTGATGAGGATGAGGGGGTGATTGAAGAAACAAAGGAAAACCACATAAATTTAATGGGAGTGAATAATGAGGATATTGTTTTCCTCACTGAGGAAGAACAAGGCATATTTTCACCAAATAAAGAAGAAAACCTAGAACCTGAAGACTATAAACAAGGCTTTGAAAATTCCATCATGGAATTACATAGACAGTATGACCTCAAGAGAAGGAAAAACCAAGATACTCCCAAAATAAAGACCTCTGAAATTTCTGCTAGGAAGTTCCCTGAAAACATTCCTAAAAAGACAACAGAAAATCTGAATACAGTGGCTGAAAGTTCTGATAGGAATAAAATAAAAATAGCCAACCTAGTCCCAAACACAGTGGTGAGCAAAGAAGCACTAGGAAAACGGCTAGTGCTCCTAAAAAAACTGTTTTAACTGAGTTTCCTAATAAAAAGTAGCAAGCTGAAATTGTTGTGAAAACAGTGCCTGAAAATACTGATTTGAATATTTCAAAAAATCAGACACCTTTTAGTATAGAGAATGAAATTTCTAAGATTAAAATATCTATTCCACTTTCTAAATTAGTCACTCAAGATGTATATAGATCTCAACTTTTTAAAGCTTTAAACATAGGAGTAATTTTTTTATTCTGTTAATTTAAATGATGACAAACCTGAGCTTTTATTTGGACCATAAGTAGAAGGGAAATTTCAAGAGGGAGGTATTCCTCCATTTTATGTCAGTTTACATCCATGAAAAAATTCTCCACAATGCCATGTTAGATTCAAGAGCTTCACACAACGTCATGCCAAAGGTAGTAATGGAAAGACTATGCCTTGAGATAAATAGACCATACAAAGATTTATACTCTTTTGATTCTAGTAGAGTTAAATGTCTAGGCCTAATAAAAGATATATGTGTTAATCTAGCACAAATACCATCCAAGAGCCTAGTAATGGAAATTGTAGTGGCTGATATTCCTCCTAAATATGGCATGCTCCTTTCAAGATCATGGGGTGTCAAACTCCAAGGAACCCTCCAAATGGACATGACCTATGCTACCATCCATGTCATTAGTCAACCAAGAAGAATATATAGGGAAAATCACATAAATACATGGTTAGCAGTCAAGAAAAGCCAAATAAATCCCCTCTTTATTCTATTCACATTGATCTCGATTCATTTATTCTTTACAGTGATGAAAATGTTAATGAAGAAATAGTTGAAAATGAGAAAATAATTGTAGAAGAAGAGGAGAAAGAGGAGGAAAAGTCAAAACACTTGGCCCAAATAGAAAAAAACCAACGTAGTATAGACCATAAAAAACAAAATTGTTGAGATTCAACAAGATGATGAGCTTAGTGAAAAGGGTCGCCTTCACTAAGTGGGCCCGCAGGATATTTTTGGCGCAAAATCTATTTTTAGACTATGTCTATTTTTAGACATGTCGATCATATTCTATGAGTTGCAGGATGCTATTTCTGGATGGTTGGTCAAGTTGGAAAAATAGATGGACTTCTATTTTTAGACATATTGGGCATAATCTATTTTTAGATTGCCAGTCTAAAAATAGATATGTCAAATATTATTAGCTCTTAATAATATTTGGACTCTAAACATTATCTTATTCTCTTGGAGCACTTCAGTTAAGTGCACAGATGTGGCATAATAGCTGACAGAAGGAATTACGCTATTCTTGAGGGTTTACTGGAGCTAATGCATGAGGACTTCAGTTAGAACTCACATGACAAAGTTTGTTGGAGTTATAGAAGTAGTTGGTGGAGTTGTGTTCAGTTTAACTCAGTTAGACACAATTGAGCTAGTTGTATGTAGTCTAACTGATTGATAAACTAGTGAGAGTGGTGTGAATCAATTATTAATTAATTCACTAAATAATAACTCATTAATCAACTAAAGAATATATCAGTGAACTACAGTGCATGGACAATTTTAGTGGAGACCAGTGGAGAGGTAGGTGAAAGAGCAAGTGTGACTATCAATTGTGACTATAGTGATGCATTTATTGTATCCAACACTCAGTGGAGATGCCAATGAGGATTGCATGAGAAAGGCTGGGATACCCGAGCACTTGGGATCCATTCTTCAAAATAGGATTGCACAAAGAGAGTACAAAGTTAGCAGTAAAAGATCGTGCTGGATTTGCAAGATCGGGCCTCGATTAGTGTGTAGCGATTGTATTGTACCGAGAGCTTGACATGTTCAGCTTTGTATGAGGATTGTTACATGATCTCTATGACATATATTATATACAGATAGTTGGGGTTTTTAGCTTCAGGCTTTCCCGTTAAACAACTGTATTAATGTGTGTGAATTTTTATGGTTTCATGTGTGCATTGCAATTGATTTAATTTCCGCATGTGATGATCAATGGTGGAATAGATTTTGTATTGTGCATGAAGTTAAAATAGTGTGTGATCAGGAGAATCTTGGACATATAACATATTAGTTATATAATTTCTACATGGTATCAAAGCGATATTTATAAGACAGACAAATTATTGAAGTGAAGGCGTGAGTTTTAAATGTGAACTTAATTTGTCGTTGTTGTTTTTCTTGGTGTCGAAGTTGAGCATTCATTGAAATGTATTTCAACGGATTGCGATTGGAGTATGCCCTTGATGGAAAATCAAATTATATTTCATGGAAGGACAAGATGGAGGCGGCGCTGGATGATAATGGGTTGAAGGATTTCATATATGTATAAATTCCAAAACCTTCTTCTAGCGATGCAGCCGCACTTGACGCATGGCAAAAGAAGACATCAAAATGTAGAAGGATTCTGTTGGAAGGTGCGAAGGATCACATACTGTCCAGCCTTCATGGTAAAGCTTCTTTGTTCTTGATGTGGAAAGCTTTGATAGACTTGTTCCAAAGCAGAAGTGACCAGAGGAAGTTGGCGCTTAAAGACAAACTCAGAAAAATAAAAATGGAGAAAGGCGACAGTATACCAAAATACCTCACGAAGTTTTTCCACTGCAAGGATGAGCTAGGAAGTGTGGGGGTTACTATTGATGAAGAAGAATTGGTGAGCTTGGCTCTCCTTGGGCTTCCAAAGATTTGGAATAGCTACGAGGACTCTGTTAATGGTCAGGAGAAACTGTCGGGATGGGAGCGACTTTGGTCGGATCTTGTGCAGGAGGAGATAAGGCGGGGTACCAGGGATGGATCTTCATTGAAGAATGAAGATGAAGAAAATTGCACTTTGGCTGCCAAAGCAAGGAAAGGGAAGGGAAAGAAAAATCCTTCTCAATCCGGTGCAAAAGGCAAGAAGCAAGACTTGTCCAAGGTGAAGTGCTTTCACTGTCACCAACACGGACATTACGCCACTAATTGTCCACAGAAGAAGAAAAATAAGCAGGTTGTTGGATCTATAGCTAGAGAGGCCTTAGCCTCGCAGTTTGAGCTGGATTTTTCACTGATCACATGCTTGGTTTCAAGTGTGATGGGATCAGTGTGGTTTCTTGACAGTGGTGCGTCTTTCCATATGACCGGAGACAAAGATTTGTTTAGTGATCTAGATGAGAAGGATCTTGGAGTGCACATCGAGATGGGCGATGATGGTAGATACAGTGCGACTGGTATCGGGACCATTTCCTTTGAGAGGGAGTTTGGAAAACCTTTCATCTTGAAGGATGTCATGCATGTTCCAGGATTGAAGAAGAATCTGATCTCTGTATGCATACAATATTTAAGGCTATGATGTTTTTTTAGCAAGGGGAGGTGCTTTCCACAAGCAAGAAGATGAATCGGTGAAACCTGGGAGGATGGGGTTCGAGCACGAAACCTTTATCAATTGCGAGATATCACAGAGAAATGGTCGGGGGCAAAGCGATGAGTGTAGAGGCCGGGATGATGGCGAATTGTGGCAACAGAGATTGGGCCATCTTCACCATGGCGTTTTCAGTACCAAGATTTATACCCCAAGTTGCCTGGTGCCAGTACACTTGCGGCAATGATCGCTGGCAAGGGATGTAATTTGGGAAAATTTGTGAAAGCCACCTTTCATGAGAAGGATAGTCGCGCCACGACGATCCTTGAGAGAATTCACACAGACGTGTGTGGACCTTTCTCAGTAGCTTCGACAGCAAAGCACAAGTACTATGTGATCTTTGTTGATGATTATTCTCGGAAGTGCTGGATCTTCTTCATGAAGAAGAAGAGCGAGACACACCAGGCGTTCGTGTGGAGTTCGGGCACCGGTTGAGAAAGAACAGGAAGGTGTGAAAGCCTCCAGAGCGATAATGGTGGTGAATTCATCTTCTGCAAATTTAAAGACCTTGCAAATACGATGAATTCGAAGAGAGCTCATAGTGCCTCATAACCCACAGCAGAATGGGGTCATGGAGAGAAAGAACAGAACGGTCGTGGGTGCTGCACGGGTGATGTTACATGATCAGGGCCTTCCCATACATTTGTGGGCTGAAGCATGCAACACCGCGGTTTATGTGCAAAACCGTTGTCCTCATAGAGTACTTGGCATGAGTACACCCGAAGAGGCGTTTTCTGGTAAGAAGCCTGATATTTCTCATTTGAAGATTTTTGGCTCACCTGTTTACATTCATGTGACAAAGGATGCCAAGAAGAAGCTGGAGCTGACCGCAGAGGTTGGGATATTTGTGGGGTACACAGAAACACCCCACAATTATCGTGTGTATTTTCCAGACAGTCGGAAGACTGTTGTGCGACAGGATATCAAATTTCATGAGGAGAAAGCCATGACGTTGTTGCTTGAGAGGGAGCTACAATTGCATTCAGATGAGGAGCTACTAGTTCCTAAATATGAGCCTCAAGATGTGGATGAGCCACAAAAGGAGGTTCATGGAGTGGAAGAAACCACTCATGCAGCGCCAACCATCAGAGGGCAGAAGCGTACTACAGAAGCTAAGTGACTAAATATTGATGTAGCGCAAAATATAGGAGCACCTACATCACAGTGCAGACAGAGACAATCACCTGACTGATTTACTGGATACATGGCTCGGCTAGTGCGATCGTGACGGAACCATCCTCTTTCGAGGAAGTTGTGGAGGATCCCGCATGGGTAGATGCCATGGTGGAAGAGTATGATTCGATTGTCAAAAATAGTGCATGGGAGATTGTCCCAAGGCTAGAAGGGAAATCAATGGTAGGTTCAAGATGGATTTAGAAGTGAAGCAAGCTGCTGATGGAAGCGTTGAGAAGTATAAGGAAAGATTTGTTTCCCAGGGCTTCTCACAGATTGAGGGGATCGAATATGAAGAAACCTTTGCACTTGTCGCAAAGTATTCTTCCATATGGACCATCCTTGCTCTCTCAGCGTAGATGGGTTGGCACATTCATCAGATGGATGTGAAGATCACGTTCCTCGAAACGGTCATTGTGTGTGAGGCACATAGAGCACTAAAGGATTCTAAATTTTCAAATATTCATGTGTGTGCACTCAAAGAGCGTTGTATGGTTGGGAAACAAGCACCTCATGCTTGGTACACACCACAGATAGTTATTTCTAATCGCGAATTGGTTTCGCCAAGAGTGAGGTGGATCTGAAACACATACCAGATTGTGGTGGAGGGTAAGTTGTTGATCATTGTATTTTATGTAGATGATTTGATTCTGACAGGTGATGAACTGTTGATACACTCATGCAAGGCTGATCTTGCAAAGGAGTTTGAGATGAAGGACTTGGGCCTCCTTCATTATTTCCTGGGATTGGAAATTTGGCAGCGCAGTGATGGATTGTTTATGTCTCAAGGCAAGTATGCCTGGGAGATACTGGAGAAGTTAAAAATGCAAGGCTGCAAGCCTATCGACACCGCTCTTCCTGGTGGATGGAGGAAAGAGGATGCTACATCGGCAGAGGTAGTGGATGCTACTGTTTACTGAAAGTTGGTGGGGTTGCTTATGTATCTAGTCAATACATAACCTGACATATGCTACGTTGTTAACCAACTTTCATAAGCTAGGGTTAAGCCTACCAAGTTTCTTTATAAGCAGGCAAGCATGTATTGAGATATCTTAGAGGCACATCGGGATATGGATTATGGTACAGACAGTCGGATGAGGTGAAGCTGTGTGGCTTCACGGATGCAGATTGGGCAGGGAGCCCAACGGACAGAAAGAGCACATATGGAGGGATTTTTAGTATCGGGTCGACAACAGTTTCTTGGTACAAAAGGAAGCAAATATCCGTGGAACTCAGTTCAGCAAAGGCCGAGTATATGGCAGTGAGTTTGGCTGCATGCGAGGCTATATGGATGAGGAAGATCCTGGTCGGGTTGTTCGGTTCACACTTAGATCCTACTGTGATATATTGTGATAATAAGAGTTGCATTAAACTCTTGGTTAATCCAGTATTTCATGATAGATCTAAACATATTGACATCCGGTACCATCATATCAGAGATTGTATGCGCTAAGATCATGGATTTGTGCAAAAGACAAAGGCGCCACCAACATACCTCTTTCGAATACCATAGAGATAGGATCGGGGTGGCAGATAATCCCTATCTTGTTGAGAGGGAGTGTTGAGATTCAACAAGATGATGAGGTTAGTGAAAAGATTCACCTTCACTAAGTGGGCCCACAGGCTATTTTTGGCACAAAGTATATTTTTAGACTATGTCTATTTTTAGACATGTCGATCATATTCTATGAGTTGCAGGATGCTATTTGTGGATGGTTGGTCAAGTTGGAAAAATAGATGGACTTATATTTTTAGACGTATTGGGGTGGAATCTATTTTTAGATCACAAATTAAAAATAAGAAAATGTTGAATATTATTAGTTTCAATAATACGGACTCAGTATTATCTTATTTCTGGAGCACTTCGAGAAGACGCGTATGTACACAACAGGTTGATGAAGGAATTACGCTATTCTCGAGGGTTTACCGGAGCTAATGCATGAGGACTTCAAACAGAACCTGCGTATGTAGCTTGTTACAGCAGAAGTAGTTGGTGAGGCCAGTTCATTAACTCGCTAGGGACACAATGAGCTAGTTTTATCTTAGTCTAACTTATCGATACCTAGTGAGAGTGGTGTGAATTCATTATTAATTAACTCACTAAATAATAACTCATTAATCAACTAAAGAACACATCAGTTAACTACAGTGCATGGACAGTTTCAGTGGAGACCAGTGGAGAGGTAGGTGAAAGAGAAAGTGTGACTCTCAGTTGTGACTATAGTGATGCATTGATTGCATCCAACACTCAGTGGAGATGCCAATAAGGATTGTGTGAGCAAGGCTGGAGCAATTCGAGTTCATTCAGAGCCATTCTTTAGCAGGGATTGCGCAGTAGAGGCAGGCTAGCAGGTGGCAAAGATCAGTGCATGGATTTTCAAGATCAGGCCTGATTCGTGTGTAGCGATTGTATTGTACTGAGAGATTGATATGATTAGATTTGTATGAGGATTGTTACATGATCTCTATGAACTATATTATATACATATATTTGGGGTTTTCAGCTTCAATCTTTCCCGTAAAACAATTGTGTTAATGTGTGTGAATTTTATGGTTTCATGTGTGCATTGCAATTGATTTAATTTCCGCATGTGATGATCAATGGTGGAATATATTTTGTATTGTGCATGAAGTTAAAATAGTGTGTTATCAGGATAATTTGGACATATAACATATTAGTTATATAATTTCTACAAAAAAAATGGCAAGCATAGTGGGGACCCTAAAAAAATCATAGTAAACAACATAATGGTTGCCACAATAACCAACATAATGATGAACCTGAAATTGAACCTCTTTGGTGTATGAGCTTTCATGGTTCTTGTGGCAATACTGGTTCAGGAGTAGGCATATGGGTGCATAACATAGAGAATAATCATGCAGAAGGTCACTCATGCAAGCTAAACTTTCAATGCACAAATAACATAGCTGAATATGAGGCACTCCTCCTAGGACTACGACTGCTGAAGAAACTAGGAGCCAAGAGGATAAATGTCCATGGATATTCTGAGTTATTTATTAGGAAAATCAATGGAGAATACACAACCAAGCATCATAGGTTGAAAGCATATAGGGATGATGCCATTGACCTCTTAAAAACCTTCCAAGAATATGATCTTACCTTTGTCCCTAGAAATCAAAACATCCTTGCTAATGTTCTAGCCTTTGCAGCTAGTACATATCAAAAACCTTATCAAAGCAAAAAATACACTATACAAGTCAAATATAGACTAGTAGTCCCTGATAGCATAAAATATTGGCAAGTTTTTGGAGATAAACAGATAGAAGATTTCTTGCAGTCTAGAAATGAATTTGAAGTGCCAAATTCAAACTCAGAATATTAATAAGGCTGCTCTACTAAGGAACAATATTACAAAGAAGAACCTCCTAATGATGCTGATATAAATCTGTTAGAAAAAGAACACGTACATGAAACGGAGTTGTGCACTAATTTAGAAAAAGAAGGATTTGAAGTGTTGTAGTCCAGTAATGATAACTTTCTGTTAGCGCTCAAATTTACCTTAGGCTGAAATAAGGTAAAACTCAAGGCTACATCAAACCACGCTCAGCCTCGTAGCTAGCCCTACGAGGACAGGAGAGGGCTCTCTCTGGGTCTATCTCGGCAAAGGATTTTCAAAGGGGCTGAGATGACTTATAATGAACAATGAATACTGATTTTAGGCTAGTAAAGAGATAGGAATGTTTGATTTTGATTTTTTGGGTTTTTGTTGGAGAAATGGGAAAAAACAATTTTGGGTCCGGGGATAAGGCCAGATCTTTGTAGAATTTGAGTTGGGGCGAGATACGCAGTAGTCTTGATGCTTTTGATTGGATATATGGATAGATCAGAATGAAAAGGAGCTGAAGAGGGAAAATAATAACATGGATCCTCTCCAAACAGGCGAAAACATGTAAAACTAAACAAATTTAAAGGCAGAGCACTGTAAACAATGGATTCAACCTCATTTACTCATTCATTTAGTTTCAGAAGCATAAGAAGATAACGAAATACATCAAACATGAAAGAACTTACAATAAACTGAGAGAAAACACCATCAAGAACTGAAAGCCACAAGAATCCCAACAGGTGCTGCAAAACCTCTAATCTTTCCTTAGCCAAAATATGAAAAATATGTACAATAGTGTGCCAAAGTTCTCCCAAGAGTCCAACCTATCCAACCTCTGAAAATGATTGAGAAATTACATCATATAGGCCTCCTAACCCCTTCCCACACCTCTAGGGGTCGAATTCCTCCTTCTAGGAGCAGTTCCAACTAATTCTAAACAAAGAACTATAATATAGGCATCTAAACAACTTGCCTCTAAAAGGGAGGAAACTGATTCTTACATCTGATTTTTACTTTTTTAGGAGTGAATCATCTAGAATAGGTAAAAGTGAGTCAAAGTTACATGCCAACCATCAATTTACATCATGATAACTCAAAAATTTCATCCACAAGCAAAACTAGTTCAACTGGCCGAAATTCTGAGCTGGAAGGTGAAAAATTGACCAAAAATCCGTATGCGTAGCGCCCCTGAGCCATATGCGTAGCGCGTCTTTCAGCCTGATTTTGGGGCACTTCCTGGCATCCAAATTGAGCTCATGATAGCTCGTTGGAAAGCCCTGGATGTTGGCTATCCAACCCAAGTGGAATGTCCCAATTTGGAGCTCATTTCCCCTCCAAAACTTCATTCTCCCAGAAGTACTTCCTGCTGGTGCAAAAGGTGGCAGCAAGGTGGTTTTCATGGTGTTTTTGGGCCTTTTGATCATCCAGAACCTGATGAAATGCTTTGGAAATACTTGAGCATGCATAAATTACCATGAAAAACCCAGAAATATAAATTTTTCCTTCAGCAAGTGTCCCAAACAAAAGCGAGCACGTCGACGCGCTACTCGTATAGCTGAAAAATCTGTTTTTGGACCAAAATATTTCAAAATGACAAAAATTTCTCCGAATTTTCTCAAATTTGGAGTGAAGACACTCCATCATGTATCATGTCCAGCCAACGAAGCCTCGGCCAAAATCCAGAGTGGATCAGGCCTTTTCCGCGGTTTTAGTGCTCTGCTCAACCTCCTCTTCAGAATCTTCATTTTTGCTTTGCAGACATGCATGCAAGCCCAATAATGACCTTTCATGTGACGAAGCATGTCTTTCTCTCTATTGGCCTTTGACAACAAATTCTCCAGATGAATTTTAACATGCGTGAGTTCAGTCTCTCGCTCAACTGGTGTCATATCACCAGGTCTCTTCCGGGCCAATTGTCAATCCTCACAGATTCGCCGCAGCTCATAAAGTGTGTGCTCATCCTCTAGTTGTTTGTTACGCTGCTCCAGGTAGTTTATCACCCACTGAGCCCTCTACAATTTCTCTTTCAGCGTGTCATTCTCGGCCTTTTGCTCCTGGATGATCTCTTTCAGCTTCGAACTAGGAGAGCTCGCATCAACATCAATGATCGTGAAATCCATGTCCCGGCCTCCTGATGGGCCCTCATCATGCATGGGCCTCTTGCCTCTATCCTGGATCTGTACCTGTGCTGAAGAAGAAGGCGAGACCCCTTCCACATCATGTGGATATAATACTCGCTCTGCTGATGGAGTCAACGAGACCCCTTCCACCCCGGGTGGAGATAGTACTCGTCGTGTAGCTGCAAATAAGGCCCTGTGGCCTCGCTGGTATGTCACATACAATGGAGCACTGATATGCTCGATCTCAGGAATGTCAGGCTGGTGTGAAGGCTCTCCCTCATGATGAACTATCTCGGGAAGCGGCTGTGGCGCTGTAAATAAGTCACGAGAGATGAAATCCTCCCAAGTGATGCCCTGCTGTGTCAACTGATGTACCACTACGATCTTGATCAGCGCGTAATGATATATACTTTTGTGCTGCTGTGCTGGGGTCTTCTTCTGTAGAAAAATCATCATCCTCTCTATGTTGCGATACATGAAGTACATAATGTTCATCATACGTACCCTCGTGAAGTGCATTAACAAACGGACATGGTACGCATAGAGACGCGAGAATCTGCCCTCGCAACTGAAATACCGAATGATGAGTTTCATCAGTGGTGCAAACTCATCCTTCAGGAATCTGAAAGGAAAAACTCTGCTGAGGTGCCTCATATACCCCAGTTTGATGTATGGCTCATAGTGGAATTTCTCTAACTGCTGACGTTTGTTCCATTCCTCTCTTATATTTGGTATCCCGGTGGCCTGAGCAATAGTCTCTGGTGACAGAATGAAATCTACTCCGGCGAGGTTTACACGGCCATCATGTAAATGTAGAACAAATAGACGAGCTAGTTCACGATGATGTTGGGTTTGTGAAATCATCTCACAGTATTGGAAACATGACTGACGCTGAAAACAATCCATTGCAAGCGGGCAAGCCTGCAATTGAGCCAAAGAAGTAGGCTCCTCCCTGAGATGCTTACCACCTTTGCCACCTTTGTGAGACCTCCATGGCACATTACCCTCTGCTGTGGAATCACTGTCATACTCCTGCTCATAAACTGAATTTGTCTCTGACATGGCTCTGAAAACAAGATGTCTGCAATATGTATGTTGATATAGGTGTAGTGAAGTCAAAAGTTTCAATGTATGCTCAAAAACCCAAACATGTTACATATGTATCAAAGCATCATGGGAAAACAAGCCATAGTGGTAATAGCTTTGTTTAGGTGGATTGGTATAAAAACAGTCACTGCTTTGATCACAAGTGAATTTGACAAATGAGTACCAAGTGCAAATGTAGTGTGCAGCCTTTGTAATGCTGGATACAATTTGTCAAAGGGGAAAATGAGTATAGGACTGTGTTTGTCAATGGGAAATGGGAAACAATGTGACAATGAACACAGTGAAACAAATAGCCATGACAGTGGTAATATAATGATGATGACAGCAGTGGTAAAATGATAAACTGAGAGCGTGAGGGCAGCGACACTTTGACAATAGATGTGTAGGTATATATATCAACCATACAAGCTGGGAAAATATTCACAAGGCCATCAACATGTATTCAAAACCCTAAGGAATAAATCTTTTATGTACATAGGGTTTCACCTCTCCACATCAAATACACTAATTTCCCCACTTTAAAAATACCAGAACCCTGTTCAAAAATCACTGAGCAATGATTAAAAACCTACTTGCAATTTGATGGAGCCGTTGTGACATCAAACCGGACGCATGAGAAAAAATTTTTTAGCTCTGAGACTATATGGGTAGCGCGCTCACCCAATGCGTAGCGTGCTGCATGTGCGTAGCACCCTTGTTATTTTACACAGGCTGGTGAGGCTATATGCGTAGCGCGCCTCTTGTGCGTAGCGCGCCACATAGTGCATTTTGCAGGAGGATTTTGGAGGCATTCCTGGTGTCCAAATTGAGCGTGTGATAGCTCGTTGGAAAGGTCTTGGAGTCTAATTTCCAACCCAAGTGGAATTGTTCAATTTGGAGTTCATTTACCCTATCAGAATTTAAATCTCCCAACACTACTTCCAGCAGGTGCATCAATTCTCCTGAGGCAACGGTATTTTTGACATCTCTCTAAAACCATGACACCTGTGTAAAAAGTGAAGGAATTTTTTCTTCTTTGGCATGTTTTAGACAAAAACCTCTCTCAGTTTCCAAAACTTCATCTTTTATTGCTCTGAAACATCATTTGAATGAAACCTATCCCGATGTGTGGAACAAGGGATTTTGTCGAAATGAAGCGAAATGAAGGGGATAAGGGGCTTCTAAATTCTTGGGGAAATTTTGGGAAGTAGGGAGGGATGTTAGGAAGTAAGGGAAAGTTGAATATCAGAGATTGAGTGAGGGGAAGGGGTCCAAAAGGGCAAAACACAGGCCTAGCCTAGAAAATTGCCAAGTTGTGGCAAGAAACTAGGGTTTGTGCAAAAATGAGGAATTTGGGGGATCTCAGTGATGGGAAGTGTTTAATAAAGTATATTAAGGATAGGGGAAGGTGTGTGAACATCAGGATACAAGTTTTTTCGATTATTTGACCATCCAAGAGAAATTACCTCCAAAACCCTAGGAGAGGGAAATGGACCTTACCAAGGCACAACTGAAGCATGAACAAGCTGTAAAATGACCCAATGGAACTTGACATGATGATGACAACCCTCTGAATGATGGCACACTCAGCTTAATGGTGACATGGACCGACATTTGGACAAATTTGAAAAGAGTGAAAACAAACCCTAGACCGAATGCCTAGTGACCAAATTTTGCTTGAAGACTCATTGAAATGAAAAAATTTGACCTTGACACCCTAAAATCACTTTGTAAGAGCATGTTTGATCACTGAAGGAAGGCTGCAAAGGCTGACACTAACACTTTATAAAGGGACTAGTTCCTCTAGAGGAACTGTTTGACTTTAATGATGCGGCCAGGAAGCCAAATATGGAACCCACTGAAGCTGAAGTAGAAGAATGCAATATAGGTAGTGAACAAGAACACAAATTGATAAAACTGTCCAAAACATTGCCAGCTCATATAAAACATAAATATCTTGAGCTTTTTAAAGAATTTACTGATGTGTTTTCTTGGAGTTTTGAAGATTTAAAGTCATATGATACAGAGATAATCCAGCATAAGATCCCTCTCAAAGAAAACCAGAAGCCCTTTAAATAGAATTTCCAAAGAATAAACCCTGTGCAACTACCCCTGGTTGAGAAAGAAATTAAGAAAAAGTATGATGCTGGAATAATAGTCCCTCTGAGATACTTAGAATGGGTTTGAAATCTGGTATCAACGAGGAAGAAAACATGAGAAATCAGGCTATCCATAGACTTCAAAAATTTAAACAAAGCCTCCTTAAAAGACAACTACCCCTTACCAAAAATGGATCACATCTTACAAAGGGTAGTAGGGTCTAAAATAATTTCTTTGCTAGATGGCTTTTCAGGATATAATCAGGTGCTGGTATACCCACATGATCAACACAAGACAACTTTCACTACACCCTGGGGCACCTTCATGTATGTTAAAATGCATTTTGGGTTAATGAATGCTGGTTCCACCTTTCAAAGAGCCATGGACATTGCTTTCTCAAAAGAAATAGGTTACTTCATTGCGATATGCCTTGATGACATCACAGTCTACTAAAAAACAGATGAAGAACACTTAGCTCACTTAAGAAGGGTCTTTGAAAAATGTATAAAGTATGGTTTATCTTTAAATCCCAAGAAAACTCTGTTTGGCCTTCAAGAAGGAAAAATTTTAGGCCACATCATACTCGAAGAAGGGATCAAGATTGACCCAAAAAGGATTGAGGGAATATTGCAAATCAATCATCCTAGGAATATCAAAGAGCTACAATCTTTCATTGGAAAGATAATTTCTTAAGAAGGTTCATACCAAACCTTGTAGAACTCCTAAGAAACATTACAAATATGATGAAAAGAGAAATTGGATTCAAATGGACCATAGAAGCAAAGAAATCCTTTGAATTGGTAAAATAAGCACTTACCCAAACACCAATTCTAATTAGCTCTGATTTTACCAAAGACTTCTTCATATTCTCCTTTGCATCAGAACATATAGTTGTTGTTGTCTTGTTGCAAAAAAATATAAAAGGACAAGAACAACCTATTTCATTTTTCAACAATGCATTAAAAGATGCACCTCTGAAATACAACATAATGGAGAAACAAGCTTTTTCCTTAATCAAGGCATTGAAAGATTTTAGAGTTTAAATTCTTCACTCACACATCATTGCATATGTGCCTCACACAGTGGTAAAAGACATCTTAACACAAGATCCTGATGGAAAAATAGGTAAGTGGATTGTTGTTATATTAGAATATGATTTATAAATCAAGCCCACTAAACTAATCAAAGGACAAGGACTGGCTAAACTCATGGCTGAAACAAATTTTCAAGCACTGGACATGAATATGATTAATGCATTAGATGAATAGGAGGAGTTGGAAACTCCACTTATTAAAGAATCCTTTCTCAATTCATCTTGGTATGTTGATATTTTATATGTGATTTTTAATCTGAATGTTCCCCCTGGTTTGTCTAAAACAAAGGCTAGATTCTTAAAGTTGAAGGCTGTAAATTACTGCATTTTAGATAAAGTTTTATATTGGAAAAATTCTAGTGGTCTATTGCTTAAATATTTGCCTGAGGATGATGCAGATAATATCAAGCATGAGTTTCATGAAGGAGAATGTGGAGGCCACCTCTATTGGAAAACTACTATCAACAAAATCCTTAAAACTAGTTACTATTGGCCCACCCTCTTTCAAGACATCAGAAAATGGTAATTGCTTGCCATAAATGCCAAATCTTTGGAGGCAAGAGAAAAATGTTGTCATTTCCTTTGCATCCAATTTCTGTTGAAGCTCATTTTCAACAATGGGGCCTTGATTTCATTCGAGAAATCCATCCTGCCTCCTTTTCCCAACAGAAATGGATCCTCACTGCAACTAACTACTTTACAAAATGGATAGAGGCCATCCCTTCTAGAACTACCACAAACTCAGTGATCATGAAATTCCTTGAAAACCATATCCTGTCTAGATTTGGCTGTCCTATAAAGATTATCACTGACAACACTACTGCTTTTAGATCCAAGAAAATGGTGGAATTTTGCCACAAATATCAAATTACATTGGGCCATTCTACAACATATTACCCTCAAGGTAATTGGTTAGCTGAATCCTCAAACAAAAGTTTGGTGAACATCATCGAAAATTTGCTGGAAGAGAACAAGAAATCATGGCACAAAAAACTAGTACATGCACTATGGGCAGACATATTAACAAATAAAAAATAAATTGGAATGTCTCCCTATCATATAGTGTATGGAGCAGATGAAATTTTTCCAACAAGTTTAAGGGTGCCAGTGATGAAGCTCATCCAAGAAGCACAATATGAAGAAAATGACATGCTAAGAAGAATAAACCAAACTGTCGAGCTGCAACAAACCAGAGAAGAAGTATACAACAGAACACAACAAGTGCAGGAAAACATCAAGAAGTTGTTTGATAAAAGAACCAAGGCAAATGATTTCAACATTGGTGACAAAGTGTTGAAGTGGGACTCAAGAAGAGAAGACAAGGGAAAGCATGGAAATTTTGACAATCTATGGAAAGGTCCATATATCATCCATTATGCAAGAGGTAAAAATGCATTTTTCCTACAAGAAACAGATGGAACAGAAGTATTTGGAGGTCCTGTCAATGGCAGGATGCTCAGGCATTATTTTTGTTGAATAGATCAGTCTAAAGCTTTATTCATTGTATATAACACTGTCTGAATAAAAACCAGGAAAGTGAAACACAAAAACAAAGAAAATAAGAAAAGAGGGCAGATAAAAGAAAAGGTATAGCCCCATACCAAAAAAAAAATATTTCTGAAAGTGTGCAAGTCCAAATGCCACTACTTTTGAGAAAATAAGTCTTGTTCAGTCATACAGCCTAATCATGATTGAACAAGTTCTAAATTTTTGCTGATAAGTTAGTGAATGAAGATTTTCCAAACTGTTTAAAATTGGCTTATTAGTAGATTGACAGGAAAAGATATTGGTTCTAATGATTAAATCTGAACAAAAGAAAAAGAGAGGAATGAATGACCAATTCCAAATTATAGCCCTCAGTTTTTGTTTTCTTTTGCAAAAATAAAATCTGTGTGCATCTTGTCCAAAATGCCACAGCTCATGACAAATCAAACTGCCTAATCTTGATTTGGTCATGTTTTCAATTTCTTGTAAATATATTAGAGAATGAAAATCTGTCAAAATATTTAAACTTGAAAGATAAGTAGATTAGGTAGAGAAATAAAAGAGCTCATCAGTCTAATTTGAGCCTTTAGATGATATAAAGGTAGAAGTAGATAGTTTTTTCTTTCAAAAAGAAAAAATGATGTCAGGGGTTTGTGAATATAAAAAGCACCCAAATGAAGAAAAAATGCTAGGAAAAGTACGAGGGGTAGGTAGAAGTAAGTTGCATCAATCATATCTTTCAGATCTTAAAATGTCACAGCTTCAAAATAATAGTAGCAAATCAGCAATTCAAGAATGAGGAATCTGCCAATTACAATCAAGGCACTGGTCTACAAACTCCAAAGATTTTGAAAGCTTCCCTTCCCAACTGGAGCCAGTGTTATCCTATTGTATTCTATCATTAAAGAAACCCCAACTATGCGAAATGGGCAGTATTCACCTGGGTCCCATCTGCTATGCATTTCCTGTTGAGTGGAATCGCATCCGATCGCCCGATTCCACTAACCACATCCTTCTTGTACAAAAACCACTCTCCCCTATTCGTGCCAAAACTCCATACCGCCATCTGAGTTGAATATTTTGGAGCCCTATGGCTCTGTTAATGAAGCTCCGATCCACCATTCACACCCGATATAGTGCTCCAAAAGCCCGAAAAACCCCAGATAAATGTAGAAAGCCATTCCACGTAGGTTTTCAATCTAATTTGTTTGTTTCATATGCAGGTTTCATGGCAGAAATGCAAAGAATTGCATCTCGAGGGTCCCAAAAACATTTAAATGAACTTCCTAGGTGACGATCTAGTTATTTTGTCTACCAAAGGGACCGGTAGCACCAGATATCCACCTGCACACCAAAGAATCATGATCATTGGTGGTCATTAACATGCACAGAACCAAAGATTGCTTCACGGTGCAACAAACTGTAGATAAAGACACAGTAAAGAGAAAAATACAGTCAAAGGACTGTAACAAGTAGTGAATTAAAGGTTAAATCAAAGATTAAAAGGGTTAAGTAGAGGTAAAGGCACAAACACATGAAGATCAAAGTAAATTGTAATATTCCAAATCTGGAGCAGCTCAACAAGCCTGCTGAAATAACGCACTCCTGAGAAATATATGCATAGAAATGAGTTTGCAACTCCTGGATCCCTTAGATCATATCATCTAAGATCTAAATCCAAAATGAGAGAAAAAAAAAATCAAACTAGGTGGGTTAAATAGATCTCCCACAAACTAGTCTAGCTGAAAATCACCCAAAGAGAGGGGCTGCAGCTATATGCAAAGGACTGCTTTAGAAATAAAGCAGATCCACTGAAGCACAGTAGTAGGCTGATATGGAGGTTCATAAATTATATGTATAACAGCAAATCAGATGTACTTTACATCCCATACATTATACAAGAGAAATAATAAGAATATATAGGAAAAATCCTCAGAAATGAGGTGCTACAACCACAAGAAAAGACTGCATAAACATGACATCATTATTTTTAGGGGTTGAAGCAGCAGTTTATTAATCCTCAGATCTAGAGAAAATCTATACATAAAAATTTAGATCTAATACAGATCTGTGTACAAGAAATTCTCATCTATACATTCCTCTTGGGGTTTTGTGAAAAATATGAAGCACAGAGAGTAGGTCTGAGATCTAAAGTTGCAGATCTACAAAATGATTCAGAAATTTCTGAATAATACAATGGGACAGTAGATGAGATCTGAAACAAACATGGATTGGATGGAAAATCCATGGATCACCACAGTGAAAGGAATATTCCTAACACCGGAGATCTCTCCTCCAAAATGCAGACAGAACACCCTGCAACTTCTCCTTTTCAAATAACGCAGTCCAGGGAGAGAAACTACACTGTAGACTTTGAGAATGCTTTGGCCTGATGCCAAGGTCTGGATCTGAAGCACAATCAGATAATGCACTCTTCCAGAAGGTTAAAAGACACACTCACTGAGAAGAGCCACTAGTATAGTCTAGATCTGAGCAGATCTAGTGTCTTCCACTGCTGTAACTCACAAGGACAACCCAACCCTAAACAGGATCAACGCTATAGGTTTAAGGTGAAGCTTGGCCCAAGCCTGATAGTGGACAAGATAGCACAAGTCTCCTCCAAGAGCTGCTCAAGGAAGGAGGTGGGATTCCTAAATAGGAAGACCCAACAAGGGATGTCTAAGCAGACAATACCTTTAGAAATAATAATCTTCAACAACCCACTCTTGTTTCTCTCCTCCTCCTTTTATAAGATTGGAGTCTTGTCAAAACCTTAAACCACTTCATTAGTTTAGCCTCTTTCACAAGTGAAACCTCCTTCTAGAATTGTGTTGTCCCTCCAAGAGGTTCAATGCATCTAGACTGCGTTGTAGATATGGTCATGGTTGAATTGGTCAAGTGATCAACCTCTTCCACACTCAAGGTGTCTTCATTTTAACTGGTTAGCTTGATTTCCATTCACATTGAGCTGTCTTTATTTAGGATCCACTCTTTGAGAATAAATGTTGTTGACTTGGTAAACTTGACCTTGTCCACATAGTTTAGACATGGTTCACACATGTGGATGCTTGTTTTGGTTATTTCATGATCCCTTTTCACACTATGAGGGATTTTTATTCATACTTGAGCAAATTATGAGCCTCCTTGCCCAATTATTCATCCATCTAGATTTAAAAAGAAAAATTAATATTCCTATTAGCTATAAGCTAATTTAGGAATATTACAGTCTCCCCCTCCCAAATGTTGCTTGTCCTCAAGCAACTGCAAGGGTGCTGCAAAATCTCCCCTTCTCTTGTGGCCTCCTCATTCAATAGTCTCCACCATTGCTCTGAATTTTCTTCAATAATATTGCCTCTCAATGGTCCCTCCTCAATGTGAAAGTTGGCCTTTGGTGAATAAGCCCAAGGGCTCTCATCATGAAGAAATGGAAGGTCTATGTGGAAACCCTCTTGCTGATCCATGGCCTCCTCAGGATAGAAGTGATGACAATCATGGGTAATTTCATGATTCATGAAGGACTCCCATCTCCATGCTATCATCCAAATGAAGTGGATCACCTCCTAGTTTGGAAATCCATAGAAAAACTCCTCCCCAATACATATGAGAGGCATGTTCCCATCAAACATATGGTTCATTTTACAAAGAGACAAGTGATCCATCATAGTGACCATACAATATCTCATGCTCCCATTGAAGCATGCAATGCAAAAAGAGTGGGGAACTCCTTCCCCCAAGGACACATCCCACCAATGTGCCTCTCCTCCAACCATGTTCCCAAGAGTCAGAACATTTTCAACATATGGAATCATGATTAGAATCATGCTAGCTGCCATGTATGATAAATGAGAAGGAAGATGTTCCCTCATGTGTAGCCAACGCATTTTTACTCTCAACTTCCATAGAATACGAGATGACAAGTGCCTCCCCCAACACTTACTCGCTGCCCCATCCCTTCTGAATTCTTGGAGAAGGTGCATCACAATCGGTGTAAAAGAGTCACACCATGAAGAATATAATAGCTTTCCAAGATCCTCCAAGGAATGATCTGCATCAACATAGTTCATGGCCTTGAGTGGCCCATGAAACCCATCATAAATAGTGCCCCCTCTTGGAGAAATTTTCTGCAAATGAGTGTTAAAAAAATATAATCTTATAGGAGAAACATTATAATATTCAGAAAAACAAGTCCCTCTATATACGTTTTTTACATCAGTGAGGTAACTCATGGGTGAGTTCCCTCTCACACTCAATGAGTAAGGAGGTGTGAATGATGGCTCTTCCAAATATCTATGTTCCTCCTCATCTACCAAGTAATCCATGCACATATTCATATGAGAGTGCACCTCTTCCTTGAAACCTTCCCATATGAATCCACCCAAGAGAGTATGATAAGCTCTAATGAAACCAGTCGGTTTGGAAAGCATGATCTCATAGATTGCATCTAGTAGTTTCTCCTTGAGCTTGGAGTCTCTAACCAAAAGGATAAGATTATAGAAATATATGACTCCATCAACTACCTTAAACCTCCCATCCACTACTTCCCCATCAAGAACCCCACATGTGAAAAGGTCCTTGGAGTATTCCATCATGAGTTGGGAATCCCAATAAGGATCTAGGATTTCCAAGAATGACAGCATTGTAGAGATCTGAAATGTAGCCCCTGTCATTTCATAGTTCCCCTCTTTGACATCCTTGATATCAAAATCACATTTTGGAGCATCATAATCTTCCCTTTTCTACCTCATTTGTAGTTGATCTTTCTCAAGACAAGATTGAAGCAAACAGAAATCAACTTCCCCCCAGAAAGTCCTTGTCTTCCAATACTTCCTCATTTTGGCCCATGCATGCAAGAGGGTTAGCATCCCCTTGCCATGTTCAGAAATATTCTTTGTGAAGGAAGATAACATGGGCTACCCCAAAGTTATGGAGTTGCCATGTACTCCCATGCTCATGCCATCATAGACTCCTGATTTCTCCTCTCTCAGTGTAGATAACTGAGTGGGAGATAGAAATGCCCCTTTTAGGAAATTGCTCACCTCTCTTCTGAATTCATGAGAGATTCTCTGCACTGTGATGGCTTCTCCCAAGGCTCCCTCCTTAGCCAAGTATGCAAATGCTGCCCATATTTGAGAGAACACTTTAGATTCCCTCTAATCAAGAGGTCCTTCTGGTGAAATGCCTCCTTGAAAAAAGGTATTAAGGCATAGAGTAGGATGTGGATGTAGGTGGACAGATTTTCCCCTACTTTTATTGCATAGGTCCTCTTGCCTTCTTTGTTCTTCCAAGCTTTGAAACAGAGAAGGTTTCATGCCCTTCATATTTTGATGCCCTTCCTCCTCTTTTCCTCCTTCTATCCTCAAGATCTCATCATTTGACAATGATGGTAAATGTTGCTCATGTGTTATGCCAAAAGTTTTATGTGTGAGACCTTTTGGAACCCCTTGCAAGAGTGCAAGAGTTTATTTTCTTGGAGCAAGTGCTCCATACTCCTCTTCATGAAGTGATTGAGGTGCCTTTTTCATGACTGTGTTATCATCTCCTGCCTTCCCCTCCTCCTCTTCAATAACTGAAATTTCCTCATCATCAACAAGAGACCTTATATTTTGGTCATCTATTGAAGGAGGAATTTTCATGCTTTCCTCTTGAGAAGAGGACCCTTCATCCAAAGGAGATCTTGCCCTTGGCAAGGCATCAAACAAACTTACACCTTATTCCATGGTTTTCAGAAATGGATTTGGATTCATAGACCCTTCCAACTCATGCAAAAGATTGTTTTGATATGGTTTGATAGTTTCAACAGAAGATGTTACACATGGATGGTGGGGGAAAAGGTGGCATGTCAGGGAGAATGGCCCCACTTTAATTTCAATTGAGGAAATGGGAAGCCAGAGGCAAAACAATGATATAGAGATGAAAAGGTAAATTAGAAATATAATGCGGAAAAGCGGAAAAGGGTGAATTTTAATGTTTTTAAAGGAAAATAAAATGAAATGGAAGTGTGGCGGGTTAATGGGTCCCACTTCATTGCATATCACCTTTGGAAGGTTTGTAGGAGACGTCAATCAAAGTATTTTGGGATTTGGCCGATGTGAAAGCAATTTGAGTGTAAAGGCAAGGTGGGTCCACCAATGAAACATGGTAATGCGGAGTTCCAAAGGTTTTTTTAAAGTAATTCCCTTTGAGCACCTTTAACTTATATTGGGTCTCCAAAAGCTTGGATAAGCCATTCTTCACCAGTTTTGACCTTTTTGACAAAATTAAAACCTTGAGATCCTATAGATTATAGGAGACTAACAGTGGCTCCAGCTGGGGATGGAAGCTCCTTCAGGAGGTGTCAAGAACAGCGTAGACTAGTAGCCTGATCCATTGGGTTGATCCCACAACTTGTATCTTGATCTGTCCAGTTTAGTGACTGGAAACTAGCTGATTGTTCCTCCTGACTTTGACTGATAAAAATAGACCACATGCTTGGCCAGGAATCTTATTAGCATACTGAAATATGAACTGAAGCTACAATTGAACTTATCAACTACAATCCATAAAGCTGAACATACTGCTACATTTTGAAAACTTGAATGTTGAAACCAACTAAGGTGAAACTAAAGTGTGAAACATACTGATCTGAAAATGAAAAGAAATCTAAAACTAAAATTTGAAAGATTCTCAAAGTACCGAGCTTATTTTCACACCTACCTACCCTAATCTACTGAAATGGCTGCCCTTCTAAACAATACAATAATGTCAATGCAACCAGTCAAAAAATTGTTCTAATATCTTTGTTCTTTCATTGCTCTTCACCATGTTCAGAGACTATAGATATTTGATGAATAATGATTAATTATCCACTGAGACTATCCTGATCACATACAATTCGAATTTATATGCAACACATAATCTCTTCCACTCAGATCATCAAACATGCGGAAATAAAATCAAGCGATAACACATCAATTCATCATACACATTAACACAGTATGTATGGGGAAAGCTTATAGCTGAAAACCCCGCAGCTATTGTGTATATTATAATGGAGAAATCAAGTAACAAACTCAATACAATACTCCTCACAAGTACTCAGTACTTTCTCATACAGTTACTCACAATCTAGCTCAGTTTTGAACAGGTTACTGGTTCAAAACTCACCGCCAATTGCCTTGCTTCTATTGCGCAATCCAGGCCTGTCTATATAGAGATCCAAGGTTCGAATCTCCTTGGCTTGACTGCGCAATTGTCATGGACAATTCCTCCAAGTGTGGTGCAAATCTCATGCACAACCGATCCTCCAACTGATAGCTATACTCACCCTTTCATCTACCTCTTTCACTGGTCTCCACTGAACTGATCATGCACTGTAGTGAACTGATGTGTTCTTGAGTTGACTAATGAGTTACTAATTAATGAATTAAATAATATTTAATTCACTCCACTCATAACTAATTGATTAGCTAGTTAAACTAATCTCAACTATTTCAACTAAAATAAACAGAACACAACTCCACTAGCTGTCTCATTAACTCCTCCAAACTTCTGCAACTGAAGTCCAACTGAAGTCAACCATGCATGATGCCATCAAACCCTTGGGAACCACGTGATTCCTCTGTCAGATGCATGAGCCACTTCTGTAGCTCGAATTGAAGTGCTCCAAGAGAGTAAACTGCTGTTTATAGTCTAAATATTATTAAGGGTAAATAATATTTGACTTCCCTGTTTTAAGGAGAGGCAGTCTAAAAATAGACTTCGACCTCTTTGACCTCAAAAATAGAGTCTCATCTATTTTTACCAACATGACCAATTCTCCAAGAATCTCAAACTGGAATCCCCGAACCATGCTCCATATGTCTAAAAATAGACATAGTCTAAAAATAGATTTTGCGCCAGAATTTGCCTGCGGGCCCACTTAGTGAAGGCGACTTCATTTCACTAAGCTCCATCATCTTGCTGCATTTTCAACACTCCCTCTCAGCAAGATATGGATTATCCGCAACCCCTATCCTGCCTCTGTGGAATTCGAACTTGCTCCTGGTGAGCGCCTTCGTCAGGATGTCGGCATCCTGATCCTCTGTGGGAACATATGAAAGCATCATGATTCTCCGCTGAACACAATCTCTGATATGATGGTACCTGATGTCGATATGTTTGGACCTATCATGAAATATTGGATTAGCCGAGAGCTTGATGCAGCTCTGGTTATCACAGTAGATCACTGTAGGCTCCAAATGCAACCTGAACAAACCCGCGAGGATCTTCCTCATCCAAATAGCCTCGCATGCAGCCAAGCTAGCTGCCATGTACTCGGCCTCTGCTGAACTGAGTGCCACAAATCTCTGCTTCCTGCTGTACTAGGAAACTGCTGTCGACCCAATGCTGAAAACTCCTCCGGATGTGCTCTTCCGGTCCGTTGGGCTCCCTGCCCAATCTGCATCAGTGAAGCCAGAAAGCTTCGCTCCATCCTCCTATCTGTACCATAGACCATATCCCGATGTGCCTCTGATATAGCACAATACATGCTTGCCTGCCTTCCAAAAGAGCTTGGTAGGCTTAACCATAGCTTGCGAAAGCTGGTTAACTGCATAGCATATATCGGGTCGTGTATTGACCAGACACATAAGCGACCCCACCAACTGTCGATAGACAGTGGCATCCACTACCTCCGCTGAAGTAGCATCCTCCTTCCTCCAACCACCAGGAAGAGGAGTGTCAACAGGCTTGCCGCCTTGCATGTTGAACCTCTCCAGAATCTCCCGGGCATACTTGCCCTGAGAAACAAACAGTCCTCCGCTGCGCTGCCAAATCTCCAATCCTAGGAAATAATGAAGGATGCCCAAGTCCTTCATCTCAAACTCTCGTGCAAGATCCTCCTTGCATGACAGTATCAACTACTCATCGCCAGTCAAAATCAGATCATCTACATACAGTACGATGATCAACAGCTTCCCCTCCACCACAATCTGGTACAGGTTTGGATCCGCCTCACTCTTGGAGAATCCAAGCTCGGTGAAGTAGTTGTCTATCCGAGTGTACCAAGCACGAGGTGCTTGCTTCAGCCCGTACAGTGCTCTCTTGAGTTGGCACACATGCGACTCACTGCTGAAGATCTCGAAACCTTCAGGCTGCTCTATGTACACCTCCTCCTCAATGACTCCATTGAGGAACGCAGTCTTCACATCCATCCGATGAATGTGCCACCCCATCTGCGCTGAGAGAGCAAGGATCGTCCGTATGGAAGAGTACCTTGCGACAGGTGCAAAGGTCTCCTCATAGTCAATCCCCTCGATCTGTGAAAAGCCACGGGCAACAAATCTCGCCTTGTACTTCTCCACACTCCCGTCAGCTGCCTGCTTCACCTTGTAGATCCATCGCGAACCCACCACTGATTTCCCAACCGGTCTTGGGACAATCTCCCATGCACTGTTCCTGACGATCGAATCATATTCTTCGATCATGGCATCAACCCATGCGGGCTCCTCCACAGCTTCCTCAAAAGAGGATGGCTCCATCACAACACATTGACTCACAAGAGCCATGTATCCAGTGTACCGATCTGGTGACTGTCTCTGTCTGCGCTGTGCTGTAGGTGGTCCTACAACCTTCTCTACATCCCGAGCCAGTCGCTCAGCTTCTGTAGTGCGCATGCGCCCTCTGATGGTTGGCGCTGCCTGGGTGGTTTCTTCCACCTCCTGAACCTCCTCTTGTGGCTGATCCACATCCGGAAGCTCCTCCTCAGGAACTAACAGCTCCTCATCTGCATGCAAGTGTAGCTCCCTCTCAAGCGAACACTGCATGGCTTTCTCCTCCTGAAATTTTATATCCCGTCGCACAACAGTCTTGCGACTGTCTGAAAAATACACTCGGTAGTTGTGAGGTGTATCAGTGTACCCCACAAATATTCCAACCTCAGCAGTTGGATCCAGCTTCCTTCTCGCATCCTTCGTCACATGCATGTAGACAGGAGAACCAAAAATCCGCAAATGGGAAATATCAGGCCTCTTGCCAGAATAAGCCTCCTCCGGTGTACTCATGCCAAGAACCTTGTGAGGACAACAGTTCTGCACATACACTGCTGTATTGCATGCCTCAGCCCACAAGTGAAGGGGTAGGCCCTGATCATGCAACATCGCCCGTGTAGCACCCACGATCGTTTTGTTCTTCCGCTCAGCCACCCCGTTCTGCTGTGGGTTATGGGGTGCGATGAGCTCTCTCCGAATCCCTTCTGCGCTGTAGAACTCCTTGAATTCAGCCGAGATGAATTCACCACCGTTATCACTCCTTAGAGCAATCACCTTCTTCCCCGAATCCTTCTCGACCAGTGCTTTAAACTCACAGAACTTCACAAATGTATCGCTCTTCTTTTGCATGAAGAAGATCCAGCACTTTTGAGAGAAATCATCAACAAAGATCACATAATACTTGTGCTTTGCTGTCGAAGCAACTGAGAAAGGACCACACACGTCTGTGTGAACTCTCTCAAGGATCGTCGTGGCGCGACTATCCTTCTCGTGAAAGGTGGCTTTCACATAATTCCCTAAAGTACACCCCTTGCACTGATCTGACTACGCAAGGGTGCCCTTAGGAAGTCCAGTAGATATCTGCTGCAGAATCTTCAAAGCTCCATGGTGAAGGTGGCCCAATCTCCTGTGCCACAGTTCGCCCTCATCATCCCAGCTCACCACTTCTCCCGCTTTGCATGCCATAGCTGCGCAGCCATCTACCTGCAACTGATAAAGGTTCTTAGTTCGAACCCCTATCTTCCGGGTCTCTCCAGTAGTCTTACTGCGTAGGAAGGCTTTTCCTTCGCTGAAGACCACATCATACCCCTTATCCTCCAACATCGCCACAGAAATCAGGTTCTTCTTCAATCCAGGTACATGCATGACATCCTTCAAGAAAAAGGGTTTACCAGACTCCCTCTGAAAGGATATGGTACCGATACCAGTCGCACTGTATCTACCATCATCGCCCATCTCGATGTGCACACCCAAATCTTTGTCCTCCAGATCTGAGAACAAATCCCGATCTCCCGTCATATGAAATGACACACCACTGTCCAAGAACCACACTGATCCCAACACATTTGAAACCAAGCATGCGATCAGTGAAAAGTCAAGCTCGAACTGTGAAGCCAAAGCTTCTCCATCTGCAGATCTTCCCGCTTGCTTGTTCTTCTTCTTCTTTGGACAATTGGTAGCATAATGTCCGTGATCATGGAAGTGAAAACACTTCACTTTCGCCATATCCTGCTTCTTGCCCTTTGCACCGGAATGAGAGGTTTTCTTACCCTTCCCCTTCTTTGCTTTGGCAACCAAAGTGCAGTTTTCTTCATCAGCTCCCTTTGATGAAGATCCATCTCGAGTAGTCCTCCTTATCTCCTCCTGCATGAGATCCGCCCAAAGGTGCTCCCATCCCGGCAGCTTCTCCCGACCATTGACACTATCTTGATATGAGTGCCAAGCCTTCGAAAGACCAAGGAGACCCCCACACTTCCCAGCTCATCTCTGCATTGAGTGAACTTCGTGAGGTATTTGGCGATACTGTCGCCTTTCTCCATCTTGATGTTCCTGAGCTTATCTTTGAGCGCCAGCTTCCTTTGGTCGCTCTTACTCTGGAATAGATCTGTCAAATCTTTCCACATTAAATATGGAGAAGGCTTTCCATGCAGGCTGGATACAATATGATCCTTGACGCCCTCCAACAGGATCCTTCGACACTTCGCCATCTTCTTTTGCCATGCATCTACTTCAGCAGGATCAGTGGGCTTTTGGACATCCGTATCTACGAACTCCTTCAGACCATTATCTTCTAATACTTCTTCCATGCGATCCTTCCATGCAACATAATTCGAACTGCCTTCAAGAGAATATTCGAGTCACAAACCGTTGAAAGACATTTTCAACACCGGCACCAAGAAAACAAAACTGCTGCAAAATTCGAATTCCACTTCAAAGCTCAACCACTCTAGATCTGTGAGAAAAAATTATTTCTAGCACAGAGATTGAATGCAAGGGGCGTTTACCAGACCTTTCACTTTCCGAAGAAAGATGAATCCGGAGGCTACCTGGCCTGCATGCAGACTCTGTCTACCGAAATAAGTTTGTAATCACTATGATGATCAATCTCTGCTTCAATAGCTCTGATACCATGTAGAAATTTGCTGAATAATGATTAATTATCCACCGAAACTATCCTGATCACATACAATTCGAATTTATATGCAACACATAATCTCTTCCACTCAGATCATCAAACATGCGGAAATAAATCAAGCGATAACACATCAAATCATCATACACATTAACACAGTATGTATGGGGAAAGCTTATAGCTGAAAACCCCGCAGCTATTGTGTATATTATAATGGAGAAATCAAGTAACAAACTCTGTACAATACTCCTCACAAGTACTCAGTACTTTCTCATAAAGTTACCCACAATCTAGCTCAGTTTTGAACAGGTTACTGGTTCAAAACTCACCGCCAATTGCCTTGCCTCTATTGCGCAATCCAGGCTTGTCTATATAGAGATCCAAGGTTCGAATCTCCTTGGCTTGACTGCACAATTGTCATGGAAAAATCCTCCAAGTGTGGTGCAATTCTCATGCACAACTGATGTCGCCACCGATAGCTAACTCCACCCTTTCATCTACCTCTTTCACTGGTCTCCACTGAACTGATCATGCACTGTAGTGAACTGATGTGTTCTTGAGTTGAATAATGAGTTACTAATTAATGAATTAAATAATATTTAATTCACTCCACTCATAACTAATTGATTAGCTAGTTAAACTAATCTCAACTAGTTCAACTAAAATAAACAGAACACAACTCCACTATCTGTCTCATTAACTCCTCCAAACTTCTGCCACTGAAGTCCAATTGAATTCAACCATGCATGATGCCATCAAACCCTTGGGAATAGCGTAATTCCTCTGTCAGATGCATGAGCCACTTCTGTAGCTCGAACTGAAGTGCTCCAAGAGAGTAAACTGATGTTTAGAGTCCAAATATTATTAAGGGTAAATAATATTTGACTTCCCTATTTTTAGGAGAGGCAGTCTAAAAATAGACTTCGACCTCTTTGACCTAAAAATAGAGTCTCATCTATTTTTACCAACATGACCAATACTCCAAGAATCTCAAACTGGAATCCCTGAACCATGCTCCATATGTCTAAAAATAGACATAGTCTAAAAATAGACTTTGTGCCAGAATTCGCCTGCGGGCCCACTTAGTGAAGGCGACTTCATTTCACTAAGCTCCATCATCTTGTTGCATTTTCAACAGAGACAAACCTGAAAATGGTGTTTGATAGAAATTCATGGCCCGATCTTGTTTACATGGATCTTGGTACCTTTGAAAAACAACTGACATGCCAGAAATATGATCTGGTTTTGTAAAGAACAATTCCTCCATATAGACAGCTACTGGATCAAGATACTCTTGATTTATTTGTAGGTATTTTGACTTAACCAACTTAGCTTCATATCCCAATACTGCAGATGATATCTCTTGGTCTTCAATCAATTAGGAACATGTGTGCATGCTACATGATGAGTGTTGTGCCACTACTTCTACTGAATCAGACAATGGGGAATATTGTCTGATCATATCCATATCATAGCAACTTTTGAGAGTATTATGAACACAAGAAGATTGGATTTGAAAGTAGAAACCATCCAATGCGTCTGTTATTGGGTCATGTGGTTCTTTATATGGTAGTGTTGGTTCTTCTGAGACCTCATGTTTCCCCTTATGATTATCGGCCAGAAGGTGATCCCAATTCCCTTTCATAATCTGAAATGCATCAAAGAATAAGGGCAAATAATCAATCTGGATCATTTCATCATCTGTTTCAGATTATATGATCTCAAGATGACTCAGGGAGAGAAATTATGGATCTAAAAAAGGTTCAGGATCATCCCTCTTTTCCTCAACTAACTCATTAGAGCATTTCTCATCCTTCATATTAACCACCTTCTTATAATGCTATCTTCAGAATGAGGCAAAAAAGAGAGGAGCACATTCGACACTTACTTGAAATATTTATGTATTTTCCTCTTCAAAATCTTGCTCAGTATGCAGAGTTTGATTGTCATATTTTCCTTGTGATAACTAAGTTTGTTCTTCCCAAGAAAATAGTGTTGGCTGCTTCGAATAATCGGACTCAATATCAACCTTATAGTATTCCTCTTGATAATCATATTCGAGATGGCTACCACTTTATGCAAGGTCATCTATCATGTACACTGTTGCTGAGGATTTCCCTGCCTCCTTCTGATTTTGGACTTCATCTTTGGCCGTGTTGTGGATAGAGTACATGAAACAATCATTTTTTGTTTTAGGGTGTCTAGGATGGGTTGCAAACTACTTGGGTACATTGATGTTTGTCTTTTCTGGAACTAATGGAACAAGAGGTACTTGAACATCAAGTTCCTCTTTCCTACTAATCATATGCATCATTTCATTGACTGTATTTGTCAAGATATCTAATTTTATCTCTAAAAATATCAGTTGCACTTTTTTTTTATCTTATCCTTCTTCATTGCTTTTAAATTTTCCTCTCAGTTCAGCAGGTTTTATTCCACATCAATTTCCATATTTTTCATCTCCTCAAGGGTTGTAGGGTCCCTTTCTCTTAACTATAATGCCATCTCTCAGTCAAATGCATCTGGGTAGTTCCAGAGAGCTAATCCTGGGGGTTGCCTTATATTAGAAGGAATCGAATAGTATACCTTATTGAACCTGGATGAAAAATGTTGTACTGTCTCCCCAGGCTGTCTTTTTAAATGGTTATACTCTTCTATGATGAGAAAAACATTTCCCACGACCACCCATCTATCTAGGAAAACTTGGGTGAATTGATGAAAATTGCTAATGCTTGTAGCTGGAAGATATTTAAACCAATTTTTAACTTTACCTTGCAATGATAAGGCAAACATCCTGATACATACATCATCCTCTTCCACCTCATACCAATCAAGAAAATCCTCAAGATTCTGAATGTGTTTTTCAGCAGTGACCTTTGCATTTTCTCCATCAAATCTGGGTAGATTATTGATAAAATTTACAAGGAGGTCATGGAGGATAGGAGGCAAAACCAGAGGCTTGTATCTGTCTGGGACTTTTACAAGTATAGGCAGTACAATAAAAGGCTTATAACCATTTGGGAATTTAGCAGGAGCAGGGGATAAAGCCTGGGGCTCATGTTTCACCGGGTTTTCCACAAGTGCATCCGGGATGTGCACAAGTGTATAAGTATGTACATGGTCTACAATTTTGGGCTTAGCTTCTTAAGGCTCATCAATTTGCCAATGATCAATGTAAACCTCAATAATTTACTCTTGATCAGGCTTAAAGTAGGATAGAACATAGTTACAGATAAAAAAAACTATTTCTTGAACCCAATTTGGGCTTGAATACTTTCTTTTTCTAAGATGACTAGTCATGTTTCCGGTCCTTCCTCCAATGGAGTCTTTGAATGGAACTGATCTGAATTGGAGTCACCAGGTGGATGATTTCAACTTTCTTGTGTTTGGCTTGTTGTCCACCATCAACAACCAGATACCAATCTTGGAAAATACTTGAATCATCTAATTTTGACTAGGGTTTCTGACTTCTGATGAAATGTTAAGATATTTCAATAACTCATCCCCAGTATGGTCACCATTATGTTATCACTCCGTAATTTGTAATATTGGAAAGAATGAATGATAGAGGACAACATCAAACTGCTTTGGAGTCTAGGACCTAACCTTCCTAGACTCAAAGAGAGCTCACTCTATTTTATGATTTAACTTGATGATTGTAATTGTTGATATTAGGCTAGTTACAGTGATGGAGGGTTGTTTGTTTTGATTGGTTGGGTGGTTGGAAAAAAAAAGCTACAGAAGCTAATCCATTGGGCTTTGGAGTCATAAGAGGCGGAATTGTGCATCAACTTTTCAAGGGCATTCACAAGGAAAGCTAACTATGCAGGCTGGATCTTACTACCATTGTGAAATGGGAAAGGAGGAGGAGATTAAGGTTCAATGTAACTGTAGAGCAGACCGTCTCTGAATTCTGCATTCAGGTCTTAGAGGAAAACATTAAGATAACAAAAACAGACAGAATTAAGGTGCTCTCTTATCAAATCTTAATCACAATTTTCTATTTTGAAATCAGATAAATTGATGCATAGTATGAAAAGACAGAGGAAAAACATTAGCGCAAAGGAAAAACATCATCATTAACATAGCTCAATAATCCTATGAATGGTCTATTGCTATTGATGCCCAGCTCAAACAGTTACCGAGTTCCAACGATTCTTACAATGAAAGTTTCTATAGGGTCCAATTTTCCAACCTTTCCAACTCTTGATACTACTAAGGTATGCAGTATTTATCTAAATACTAAGTCGGTTGCCCTACCTTAGTCGACAACCTTTCATTGATTACAATTTAGTAGAAAACAGACAAGTGTGGCCATGCAAGGCACAAACAGAAATCACTAACAACAACACCGCCTCTAGAATAAATTTTGGACAACTCTTCATAGATCTAAACACTTTGATGGCTCATCATAAGATCAAAAACTAAGCTTGGAGGTGGATGTGATGGTCATGGAGAGGCAACCAATGGTGGCTCTGACATCTAGCTCTATTTTGTAGAAACCAGCGTTGGGTAACCAAATTTGGTGTAGTGCTGGCCACTTTTCATTGATTGGTGATGGTGCTAATGTGTTTTACTTCCTTTTCCATTTCTGCTGGTATACCATAATAGTTCTGCATGAACGCCCTTTTCCCGACTCGACCTCCTCGATCTATTTCCTTGATACTGATACGTTCAACCTCGCTCTACATGTTATCCCTTGTCAGGTCCTCCCTGAGTATTTCTGTCATGTTTTAGCCTATTTCTTCACAAAATGGCGTAAAAAATCATTACGCGGACTTGAAATTATGTAGACTTCAGTTATGAAATTTATCACATCCACATAAAAATGCACATCGCATGCTTTACAATTTATGATAAGAGAAAAGGGATCAGTGATGCGATGTGAAGAGGGAGGTGATGTAGTAGGTAAGGTGGGACCCGACCACATCGCAAATCACAAGTCAGAAGGTTTTGCTATAAGAAACAAAAGTAAAATCTAAAACACGTGAAGTGCAAAGTGCGGGGAGAAAGAAGTGACATCGCATGTAAGGTGGGACCGACCGCATCGCAAATCGCATAGCTTAGGTTTTGTTATGAGCAAGGGGGTTAAATATTTAAACTTGCGAAGTGCGGTACGTGATTGGGGCCCACCCGCATCGCACATCATAATATTTATGTTTTACCGCATATCACTGAGTTTAGAGTTTGGGAAATGTGGTAAGCACTAAAATCCAAGAAGTGCGATTTATGCTATCGAGGGATGATGTGGCAGAATGGAGATGGAGCCCACTGCATCGGTGAAGTTTATAAAGCGGCAAAAGGTTTCTGTGGTAAGGTAAGGTTTATGAGGTTTCTGTGGTAAGGTAAGGTTTATGAGGTTTCTATGTATTTCAAGCGGCTTGAAGTGGGGGGCAGAGTTGTTGTGGGGCCAACCTCATCGCAACTTAAACAAAATACATTATGGGTGCTTAACAATAAGTTATAAAATGTGTGATGCAATATATCACAAATCGGTGATCGCAAGTTTTAAGGGTTGGCGAAGTGGAATAAATTATAATTTGTGAAATGCAATGGATGGTGGGGAAAAGGTGACGTGTCAAGGATAATGGCCCCACTTTAATTGCAATCATTGAAATGGGAAGGTGGAGGTAAAACAATGATATAGTGATGAAAAGGTAAAGTAGAAATATAAAGTGGAAAGGCGGAAAAAGGTGAAGTTTAATGTTTTTAAAGGAAAATAAAATGAAAAGGAAGTGTGCCTGGTGAATGGGTCCCACTTCATTTCTTATCAGCTTTGGAAGGTTTGTAGGAGACGACAATCAATGGATTTTTGGATTTGGCCAATGTGAAAGAAATTTGAATGCAAAGGCAAGGTGGGTCCTCCAATGAAACACGGTAATGAGGAGTTCCAAAGATTTTTTTAAAGTAATTCCCTTTGAGCACCTTTAAATTATAATGGGTCTCGGAAAGCTTGGATAAGCCATTCTTCACCAGTTTTAACCTTTTTGAAAAAATTAAAACCTTGAGATCCTATAGATTATAGGAACCTAATAGCTTTGATTTGAGAACCTGAAGTCTCAATCTTGACCTTATCCTTCAAAAATAAACTTGGCAAAGTGTTAAATTCTCCTTGCACAAATTCAAAAACCAATAGTTATAGAAACAATATCTAACCTTGGCTAAAATGAGCTAAAAATTTTCTCCGATACCAACTTGATCTGAATATGGGAAAACTTGTTATTGTTATGCAAGTTCCCTCATCAGTATTAAAAATGTGTTTAAGGATCGTCTCATCATAACCATTTGTGAATGGGTTTGTGTGTGTAGTTTCATGTGTCTTTTATGATCAAATTATGAGTTATTTATATTTTAAAAACTCATGAAAAAAACATTAAATGCATTAAAATAACTCACATCAATCACATAACAAAATGGATCATGATGGAGTTCACCCCTCCTAGGCTACATCTCCATGGACCTTCTTTAACTAGCTAGGCCCTCTTGGGATTATGAGTAAAATGTCTGATTGCAAGCACCATTATTGCTCCAATGGATTTTATTATAGTTACATTGGCTTCAGAACACTCAAATACCCCTAAAATGACTTTCCAACCTCTAAATTTGGTTACAACCTCCTCTAGGCTTGACCTCCTACCCCAGTGGCCATGGGATTGTTTAATCTCTAAAGTGAAAAAATCACCTTCAGATGGGATCCAATGCCTCTACAAACTATTCCACTATGTTTAGAGAATCAAATACATCAAAAATTGATATTCATTCACTGAAAATGGCCTTCAGTTGATCTGGGCATGGCCTTCCCTCTTGGTGGTCCTAGGCTTAAAAATTATTCAAGTGACCAAAAACACATGTAGATGAGATCCTTTGCCTCTAAAAGTTGTTCCAATGGATTCAGAGCATGCCAATCTACTAATAATGACTATCCTTGAGAAAAAATTGGTCAAATATTAACCAAGATAGCCCTCATTAAAGTTTTCCCTAATTCTGCCTCTAAATCTAGAAAATTGCTAGATAACCCCGACAAATTTGGAAGTGGTGCCGGATTTGGAGGTGGATGCCCAAATTCTGCCAACTTAATATCATGTTTAATTAATGCTAATTGCAGATTAAATGGTGCTAAGTGCACACTAAGCCGCAATTAGTGGAAGGCACTGGGTCGAGGTCTTATGGAGCGTGGTCATGTAGAGGAGGGCTAGCCCACTCCTCCTCTCCTCCACCATCGAGAAACGTTGCTCATTAAATAAAAAATCTACACCACTTTTTTCAATGAATAGATTTGTGGCTCAATAGTAAAAGGGCACAGTGGAGAGGGGGAGGTCAAGGGGTCGAACCCCGACCTCGCCCCATATATAAATTTTTTTCTTTCCCAAACTTTAATACGTCACCGCATATTAAACCAACACATATGTCAATCCTTGCAATATGCATACTGCCATAAACCTTTGCAATATGTTTAAATTCTCCACTGTATTTGAGCCAGGCCATTAAAATAATTAAATGCCACCATTGAAATATGATATGCCATCATTAAATTTCGATTTTGGGTTATGAATAGTATTCCAACGCATATATTATCCACCATAATATTTATTACAACCTATAATAATTTTCCACCATATATAAACTTTTGCTTTTAAGGTTTGAAATGTAATGTGGAATTTAATATCAATAAGTTTGGAAATATATATATATATATATATATATATATATATATTATTTTTTTAAAACACCATATAATATATTATATATTGACTCTTCAACCACTGTTCTCCTTTTGCTACTGGCCCAATCCAACACTTGTTGGCTGTTTGCTGGTATACCACTTTTGGTGTGCCAAATCGATTCCTCTGTGCCTTCCCACTAAGAATCATGTTCCTCCTTTGCACAATCAGTGAACTACAACAATGTTCCAACATCAGTAAAAACAAGAAAAGAAATGACCATTATTTAACCTCCACAGTCCCAAATTCCACATCTAGAAGAATGCATTCGCCATCTCCTTCTCTTTTTGGCGTCAACACATAAAATGGTCTACAATGGCTACAAACTCTTTTCATTGACATCTTTTCACAAACAACACATCATGCAAGAAACATAACTTGACGTCAAATCCTCTTGCTCCTTCAAAGCAACACATTTCACAGCATGTGAACATCTCCATGTACTCTCACATCTCGGTGTAAAAATCATCGACCAAACACAAGTCGAAAAAACATGCCTCTTCAAAACACTAACTCCCAAGTCAAGCATAAGCATCTAAACACTTCGTCAACATATCCTTTTCATATTTGGAGACAAAATTAACTCTTCCGAGTTGATATAGCATCCATGGAACACACAATTGACCAACACATGTTGACACTCATGCATGTGCAAATGATCAACGCTCTTAAGTTGACAACATACATGTTAAACAAAGCAATCGGCCAACAAAATTCAATTACTCATGCATGTTCAAGCACAATGAAACCATCAAAATTCCACCATTTATACACAAAAACTCTTATGCATGTATACAATTATTCAACTCTCTCACAAGTAAAATCATAAGTACAAGAACTCCATTCAGATGTAAATGTACTTAAAGTTGAAATGAACAAATTTTTTCTGCAACAAAGTGAGTCAACATACTCTACTTTCAAACAGCTTCTTCGCGTAAACATGCAACATGCAATGTAAAAAAACAAACCATTTCAGTGGCGCTTCTTTCAGCCGCACTTCATCATGTGAATCATCATGACCCACCTCAATTATGGAATCTTCTTTTCTATTCTTTCCATTCTCTTTCTCCACCATCTTCAAATTTCGTGGATGACTTGCTGGATACAAAATCCAACACTTGTCTACAATATGACCTTGCTTATGGCAGTGAGTGCAATACAATTGCCTCTTCTTTTCAGCATGGTTTGCTTTTTCTTTGGCTTTCTGCCTCCTTTGTTTTGAAAGTTTCCTATGCATAGCTATATTCTTCCAATAACATGAAACATTATGGTTATCCAACCGTTAGTGCCGGGCCTAGTTAATCGCCATCAGTGATCAAAACTGCTCTTTTGCATTTGCATATTAGGTGTCTCATACCGAATAAATTTCACCATTCCGCTAGGTCATGGATTCATTGATGGTAGTAGTTTTTTATCAGTTTTCCGTCATGAGGTACTTGCTGATTTTCCTTCCTATGGTCTTCAGTCATTAGTCACTTTCATTTCCAAAATCATATCAGTAGGTCATAGGATTGGTCTCATTAGTCTCTAAGGTCTCACCATGGTCAAATTAATGAGTCAAGTGTCAAATAAAGATCAGCAAGGCCATGAGGAAGTCAATAAATACAAAGTCACAAGACCGGGAAGATCAGAGATATCATTTATTTAGTTTGATGCAAGTTTCACCTCAAAACCATGTTTTGAGGTGAAAGCATAATACTTTGCCCTTCAGTCACAATTCAGAAGCTGCCATCTCTGACAAGATCATCACCCTGCCTCTCAGATAAGTTTTTCACAGCATGTTCGACATCAAATCATTCTCCAAGTAGATCCAACAGAAAGGGCCCGGAAAGAGCTTTCCAACGGTATACTACACTCTCAAAATTGATTTTTGGATTGAAATTTATGCTTAAGTGAAGTAAAGGTCCTTATATCCTCATATACCCCCTATTTCCCATTTTTTCCTTTAAAATTTGTTTTATTAAAGTTTTATATCCCTTTAAAAACCCCTTTTTCCCCCCTTTCGATTATAATATCACATTAAAAATCTTTTATATACATATGCGATTTAATTACCAAACCACTTCCCCGACCATACCCCGTAGAAATTTATTATAAAAAAATATCAAAGTTTATTATAAAGTCCCCGCCCCTTAACCACTTCCCCTTTCCATCCCTGTAAAATTTATTATAAAGTGTTATATTATATATGACCCGCATTACAATCGCAGTCACAAACTTTTCCAATCGCAATGTTTTATTTGAAGTGCTCTGATCGGCTCATTGCAAATATTTGCGATGCGATTGATCGCATCGCAAGTCCTCCTCCGATAGCTCCGATCCTCCGATCGCATCCCATCCCCTGATCTGCCCGATCGCACCATCCCCCGATCTTCCCGATCGCAAGTCCTCCTCCGATCGCATCCCATCCCCCAATTGCTCGATCACAACATCCCCCGATCCGCCCGATCGCAAGTCCTCCTCCGATCACATCGCAAGTTATATTCTCCCGATTGCGATTACCCTCGCTCTCGATCTCTGATGCGATTGACCCTGGGCCCACTGTACCATACATCCACCCGTTCATATAATAAAGGACTTTCCCCTTTGTAAATTGGAAATTTGTTATGTTTCGTTTTTACAAAGGTTTTCCATTTCCTTCTCCCAATCGCATCGGGAGTTTTATATGTATCACTCCGCCCTACTCCCAACTCCGATTTCCGATTGCGATTCATACCCCTGGTCCCAACATTTAATTCCTCCGCCATTCATTACCAAAATGCTTTTCTCCTTTGTAAAAGTTAAAAATTACTCGTTTTGTTTATTATAAAGGGTTCTCCCCAATCGCATCGCATATTTGTAAATGTGTTACTCCGCCTGCTCCGCTCCCGAGCGTGATTGCGATTGAAATTTCCATATGGGTCCCACCTCCTTTCCCTTCCTCTTTCCCCTATAAAAATTGGATTCCCTTCACAAAAGCATGTAATTCCAGTCTGTCTCCTTTCAACGGCAGTTTAATAAAAAGTCAGTTTTCTTCAAAACGGTTAATGGAAAGTGAAACGTCAGAGGCCGAGAAAACAAATTGTAACAGTCACATCTTCAGTGATGAATCGAGAGGATCCACGCTATAGGGTTCCGCCTCCTCACTGGACATCCAAAAATTTCAAACGAAATAATGTAACGCAGCTCTCCCTTTACGGAGAGATTTCTGGCTCTTGGTTTTCCATCTTCAGTTATGATTTCTCCTCTTTCCATCGATTTGTATTCCCACAAAATCTGTCTGTTTATTGAAAATGCGAATCATTTGTAAAAGGCTGACACTCTGAGGTCTGAAAACTCAGAAGTAGGGGAATAGTGTGGCAGTGAGCTCTACGCTCCGTTGTACAGTTTGGCAGGGAATTAATAAAGTGATGCAGCTCTGATTTGTGGGATTCATGTGGTATGAGTTTTAGCATATGTCTCTTCTTTGTGTTTCATATGTACATTGTTATGTTGCAACATTCATTCATAAACATTTCCAGTTGAATGTTTTCAAGTTAGAAAGGTAGAATCCATTTTATATGCTCTGCCTTGGGGAATCATTCATACTCTATGTGTTTTCTTCTGTTTGAAAAGGATTCATTTATTATGCCCTTTTCAGCTTCTCAACAGTCTTTCCACTCCATCTTATTTCAACTTGATTGCTAAACATCCTACCTATCTTGCCCCATGAAATACTCTGTGTCTTTGATTTAATTTCTCAACTCATGCTGTCCTTTGTCCCATACATCCCTGAAAATTCAGTCATTTATTAAATACCTCTTTCACATTCATATACCTAGCCTAAAATCAGTTCATTATTTTGTTATTGGATATATATTCTACGGAGAGAGCCCTCTCCTGTCCTTGTAGGGCTAGCTACAAGGCTGAGCGTGGTTTAGTTGTTACCCTGATTTTCCTTTTTCAGCCTGAGGTTCAGATTGGGTGCTAACATCTCTGGCGACTCCACTGGGGAACGACTACAAACTTTTGCATAGAATATTCATCACCCCAGTAATATTTTTCTTGTAAATTCTCGATGATGATATTTCAGAGTTTTCTAGGCTGATATAAATATTGTATAGTAGCAAGTTGACCACACTGGCTTCAAGAAGATATACAAGGGCTAATCCTGATCCAAATCCTCCCCCTGTGTTTCAAAATCCAAATCTTATCCCAATAATAGTCAGAAGACAAGAGGGATCGCTAAGTCCTACACCTATTCTCAGGTCCCATACTTGGCCCAGTGAGTGGTTTTTTGTAGAAGAGCTTTCTTTTGATGATATTTTTGAGCTTTCTTTGTTTAGAAATAAGTCTGAAACTGCACTTGAAGACACGGTTTTAGATCCAGATATTATTGTAGATATTTAAGTTCAGAGAGAAAATTCTTCCATTGCTGACTACATTTTGAATTCTCCTCTGTCCATCACTGTAACTAATATTCCTGAGGTTCCAGAATCATCAGGAGCAGCATTGCCTCCTCCTAGTTCATTAGCATCCTCTTCATTCAACTCCCAGTTATCATCTCCTCCAACAACACCTCCCCCAAATCCTGTAAATCCTGTGGTAAATCTACCCAGAGTCATGGCTGCCCAGTATGCACCCTTGCTTTTGCCTTAGGTTCTCAATGATATGCCTGCTGATTATCAGAGTAAAATTCCTATCTTTGATGCCACTCAGGGCATTACAGCCCAGCAGCATGTTGATAAGATGAATGACTTTTTTTACTTGCATGAAGTAGAAGAAGAGAATGTAGCTACCAGGTTGTTTGTTCAAAGCCTCGGAGGTGAAGTTAGAAAGTGGTTTAGAGCTTTACCAGCTGGCTCAATTCGTACTTTACAGGAGTTACACACGCAATTCTTAGACCGGTGGGAGGTGAAAAATAACCCACTCCAAATTCTGTCTGAATATGAGAATATCAAAAGAAATGCAGGTGAAACTGTGCAAGACTATTGTTTAAGATTCAATGTTGTATACAACGTGATTCCAGCTAACCTAAAACCTCCTGTAGATTCAGCCTTGTTGAAGTTTCCGGATGGTTTTGATGCCGATATGGCATATCAGCTACATGAAAGAGATCCGCGGTCACTTGAAGACATGCAGAAGATAGCAGTAAGCGTTGAAGCAAATCTGCTGGCTAGAAGAGCTCAAGCCAGAGCTGAAAATAAAGTCATAGTGAAAGAGGAAGCCTTCCCTTCGGACAACAAAATGGACACACTAATTCGTACAATGGAAAGGATGGTGGATCGATTAACGATTTCGGACAGACCAGAACCCCAAATAAGAAATCCAAATTTTAGAGGACAGCAGCAACCGCAATTCAGAATTAAACAGAGAGAATAGAGGGCGCAAGACCAAACGGCACCACAACAAAGAAAGATCAAAAACTCCATTGCAAAAGAAAAACTACTATGGCACGGGACTGACTAGATGATGATGGTCCCCCGTTCAAAACCAATCTCATACACCATTTTTTGGTCATCTAACCTATTATCATTAGATGGACCCAAGTACACCATGTAAGACCAATTTTACCCTAAGTAAAATTGATTTCATTATGTAAAATAACTTAATAAACCACATTTATTAGGTTGTTTATGGTCTAAACAGGAAACCCCAAAAGGAAATATTAAACAAACGTATTTTGTTTAATTTTCCTCATGGAATAATTAATTAAACCATAATTTAATTATTATTCCTAGTCATGTTTAACCCAAAAACAAAGAAATTAATTAGATAAACCTTTATTTATCTTGTTATTTTCTAGGAATAATTATTTAAATCTTATTTAGATAATATTCCTTGTTAAATATGACCAAATCACCCACAAATAATTAAATAAATCATTATTTATTTGATTATCCTTCAACCACTTCCTTAAAAAGATAACTAAATCATTTATTTATTTATTATTAACAAATAAAGGGATTTGACCCAAGTCAAATACTTTTTCCCTCCAACAAATATAATAAAATATCCCATAAAAGGTGGATCTAGATTTGGTTAACATTATTTTAATCATGCACCAAGATCTAGAATGACCCAATATTTTGTTATAAATAGGAGGGTTTTTCCTACCATTCTTCACCTTTTGTTGCCTATTAGATCACTCTGGATCTATACACTTGGTCACATTTTTTCTACATTATTTGTTGTGTGAGCTCCCTTTGAGTTCTATTTTTGTCTCGGTTTTCTACACCAACAAGAGAGAGAGATTCTAGATCCGAAATGCTGAGGACTTCCAAGAACCCATCCCATTGAGGAGAATTGGATACGCCTTCTTGTTTTCCTCCCAGGTGCCCTTAATACAAAAATTATTTCAAAAATTGTTCTTGTCTTGTCTATTGGATATATGGAGCAAACCCTTATTTTTACTGCTTAATGTCTTTCTATGCACAGATCTTGTTTTTTGCAGCTCTTTTATGTCTAACTAACCGCAGATCTGAAGATATTGGCAGCCACTTTTGTTGTTAGGGCTATTAGTTATGCGTAGCAAAAGTGGTCATTTTTTGTACACTTCGAAAAAGGATTCATACTAACACAATCATTTTTTCACAAATCTGATGGTGCGCCCATTTTCTCACAAAAGAAGAAGAATACACAAAGGGCTTACCCGCACATTCAAGGGGACCGAAGATCATTTTCGCTAATGAAGTGGTGTTGAAGAAGAATTGATGACTACCGTAG